>OY744515.1:25913553-26026053 GCA_963556195.1 Sepiola atlantica | reverse complement strand
CGAGAGGAAGTGTATTCTGGCCTACAAAAATGTCTGAAGAGCCCCGTCGGCATTCCTCGGTAGCGGCGCCTCAGACAATTAGAAATAAACTAAGCCCTTTTCAAAGAAAGAAAGTAAAGTCTTTCAGAACAGAGATCCTAGAACTGCACAGGATACAACGTCCGCCCCACAGCAATGCATCCACTAACTTCAAAATTGCGTAGAGTCTGTCGTACTGATTGTCGACGACGTATCCTCGAGTTAGTATGAACAGCATATGCGCACAATTTCCTATGTGCAAAAGGCTCAAGACATTGCATATTCAGCATCAACTGCTTCCAAATAAATTTGGCTGAAAAGAACAGAAAAGATTCTCAATCCATATGAATACATACACATAGAAACTACTACGTTGGGCATTAAGGGCTCCGTCATATGGAGAGTATTCTGATTGGTTAAAGAACTCGATTTAATATAAGAGGTTGTTTTTTGGCACTTTAAAAGTTGTCTTACATTAAGGTGTATCACTCACTTTCAAAGTGAATACTTAGATCTGCCAATCCTTGGTCGGGGTAGCTGTCTGCGCCAATATGATGCGAAAGTCACAGAAATAGGCACTGATGGAAGCGCATCACTGGCGATCTCCTTTTATGTATCTAGAAAATGTATCTTAGATAGATAGATAGATAGATAGATAGATAGATAGATAGATAATAGGTAAATAGAATGCAGGGTGTTTTCAGATAAGTGATATATATATATATATATATATATATATATATATATATATATATATATATATAGCAATAGATGAAGTGAAAGAATAGAATAAGGTGCGAATCAAATTTTATTACAGTTCAATGTTCAAGCAAAATTCTTCTTTATATATATATATATATATATATATATATATATATATATATATATATATATATAAGTAAATATTAATTATTTTACCTACAGACATCGGTGTTTCATGCTTACGCAATCTTCAGTGTAAGGATTGTAATTCACGTCGGTAGGAAGGCACGAACCTAGTTTTTCAAATCACCACTGATTTGCAGTCGGGTTTCTTTCCCCTCGACCGGCGATAATTCACATGACAATTAGAAGGGATTTAAATCTATAAACGCCAAATCGGCTAGCGCGTATAGCGAGCAGTGGAATGTGATTCAACAACAACAACAAATAGGGTCTAAATCTCGCTTTTAAGCCATAGTATCACTGCTTGTCGATAAATTCTCTCAGGGTGCAACAATCCTAGTAAAAGGGGCTATAATTGAATTTTTAAAGTAAATATTAATTATTTTTACCTACATACATCGATGTGTCATGATTGCGCAATCTTCAGTGTAGGGAAGTTAATAAACGTCGGTCGGAGGGCACGAAGCCGGTTTTTAAAAATCGCCACTGATTCGCAGTATATATATATATATATATATATATATATATATATATATATATATATATATATATATATATATATAAGCTCAGTTAATTCACGTGTGTTTCCATTTGGGCTATTTTCTAATATTTTTCAGTCACACATAATATATGTTAAAATTTTCTTTCGTTTAGGATTGAGTCATGTTTTTGTTCTAATTAGGCATGATTTGAAATTTCTCCAACAAGTCACACATTTCTTGTATGCAATCACCAGTGCGATTGTAGGAGTGATTGGATTGAGGTCGGGAGTTTTTTAGTCTTTCCAGATCTATTCGTCAGAAATGTCCGCTTTCGTCGATGCTTTACGTACTTGCGTTTCCACCTTCTATCAACAGATAATGGTGAATCCGGTCCGGTAAGGGATGGCTTTGACAGGTTATCACACCACTTTAAAGTAGTCCGCCTATGCCGACGACGTGGCAGTGCTTGTATCAAGCGCGTACGAGTTTAGATTCGTCGACATGCGAATCAGACAGCATGAAAGAGTTACAGAAGCCAAAATTAACTTTGACAAATATGCTGGGTTGTGCAATGCTACATGGAAGCATATATCCCTACCGGGATCCATTAGCTGGACTAGTGGGCCTTGCAAAATAGTCGGCGTCTGGTTTGTTCATGATCTCGGGTAAAAAGTGATTAAACTACTGCAAGGAAGTATGGCCGCAGTTTAGCTATGAACCCATAGAAATCTTTCATTAAAATCACATTCGTCAATATACGCTTCGCTTATACTACAACGGTTTATTGTGCACACCTTCTGATGTAAACGGTGAATCTAGAATTATGACACTGACAAAATAGTTCTGCTTTTAAAACATGTGTCTTCAGATGAGGAAGAGGGTACACCGATTGTTTCGGAATGAATACTACTTTTATCGTGAATGTCGTCCAGTCTTAACTGACCTCTTACCGGTCACAGAAAACCTCTCTGACATGCCTAGTCATTCTTATTAATTTCAGAATAATATTACGTAATCCGAGTTGACTAGTATTGTGTCATTTTCTGAAAAAATAAACAAACTTTTATTTGTTTTTTGATATAATGACTTTGTAATGGGTGTTATCCGAGGTGATGTTCTTGGCGGTTATGAATTCAAATGCTGGTTGTCGTACGAAGACGCATTGGCACGCCGGTAGGTTAGTGAAAATACAAGCCTTTATCAATGCAAGAAATTAATAATATAAAAGTAAAAAAAGTAATCTTGCATTGATAGAAGCTCCTATTTTCAATTTTAATAATTCTGACCCACCAATGCTTTTAAATAAACGACCTATCTTTTTAAACTACCGGCGTGCCAATACATCTTCGTTCTACAACCAGAATTTGAATTCATAACCGCCAAGAACATGATCGCGGATAACAATCATTACAAAGACATTGTATCAAAAAACAAAACAAAACAAAGGTTGTTTATATTTATTTTTTTAAACAATGACACAATACTGGTCAACTCTAATGATGAAATATTGTTCCGAAATTAATAAGATTAAAGTAAAAAATAATTAATTAATTAATCTTGCATTGATAAAGGCTTCGTTTTTCAATTTTAATATATATATATATATATATATATATATATATGGTGGGTGTATAAGGAGAGAAAACTCGTATGAAAATATATTGATGGTGACAGAATGATCAAGCTGGGAATGAAATATTAACTTTTCTCTGTAGCTTACTTGCCATAAATATATTTCATTCTACTACTACTAATCTCAAGTAACGTATTGAGCGCTTTTTAAGTAAATACTGAAACTATATATGCGTAATATATTTTATTACTTTATAATATTATATGTGTATGTACAAGAGACAGTAACAAATTATATACACATTTATATATAGAGAGAAAGAGACACAGACAAGGATGAAGAGGAGATGGACTAGTAGGGAATTAATAAATATGTCTAAGTAGGTAGAATCTGTTCTGAAAAAATACAAGAGAGATAAGAAAGATAGTTATATAGACAGAGAGGGTGGGGTTATGCAGTAGGTATGAATAGACTAAGATGCATTAAAGGTGTCACTTTAATAAGATGACGGATTATCTGAACGTTTTGTGTAAACACTTTTAATTGTCGTGTCTGCGCGTGAGAATGATTTCTTTTTAGTTGAGCATGAAATAGTGAGTTAAAAAGACAACGCTTCGAGATATTTATCGCTTGCTTCTGTTACATCTCTCATCCGTCAGACTCATGAGAGCGACGGCCAATCAAATTCAGCTCTCCTGTAACGATGGTTTCGTCTTGCTGGAACAGAGAGGGCAAAAGGGGAGATCAAATTTCGCTGCTTTATGCTTTGACCTTAAATTATGCTGTTCAGCTGAGCTGTATCATTTATCTAAGCCGCCGTTGTCATTACTTTTAAGGATGATGCAGCCGCATGCTTTTCTCTCGTTTATTTTCCTCTTTTTTCTAGGGGCATAAGCGACCATATTTATAAAGTTAGGTATGTGTATAGAGCTGTATGTTGAGGATTCACTCTTGAAGTAATTAAACGTTTGTTATGTATTTTAAAACACATGCGCTAAACGTAAGAAACTGTAATGTGGCCTATATTTAGTTTAAATTAATTTTTTGCAAAAGTGTAAAAAAATGATGGAAGTCGTTGGTCAAAATTCTGATACCTATGATTTTTATGAAATTTCAAAAATAGGTATTTTACATTAATTAATAACTATTCTTCAAATTTCAGTTTCTTTGGAGTATTTTAAAGGGTGTTATGGTGCATAACCTGGGCACAATCTCCGATTTGAAAATGGAAATATTTTTGATTTAGATAAAATTTGACCCAGAGTCATTAGATACAAATAAGCAAGATTCTCTGAATTTCAGTTTCTTCTTTAGACTCTTTAAGTTTTAGACATGTTTCAGAATCCAAATCATGTAATGGATTTTGATTAAATTTCGAATAAGTATTCTTGACATAAAGTTTAGTAGCATTATATATTGATTTTAATCTTTGCAAGGGAGCATAAAATTAATGTTTAACTGTACTGTTCGCGGCAAATTTTACCCGTCCTGGAACGGGTATTCTCAGAGTTCTATCAATAAATGAAACTCTGAATACATAGTAAAAATGTACGATTAAGATAGAGTTCTTTAAATGCTAAATTTGTATAATTACTTTTAAACATTTCATAATAAATTATTATACGGAGTTATATTGTACTATTTTTACTATGTATATGCAATAGTTTCATCAATATTAACAGGAATTAATTAAAGTGATTTGATAAAAAGAAACGGACGAATGAGTAAAATACATTCTCAAATTAATTAACTCCCTACGAGGCATAAGCGTGAAGAGAAAACGGAGGGGGAGAGGGGGGGGCTGGTCTGCTAGCTTTCTCTTTCGTTCCCCCTCGCCTTATCTCTCTCGCCTTCTTTTTTTATTTTTTACATTTTCTGTGAAAAATAGATAATTAACTTTTTTATTTGCTTAGTAATTCCATTATTAGTAGAGTTTAACAACAAACTTATTGTTGAATGTTTACAAACGCCCTTTTTCACTATTCTCATTGACAAATGTAAACAAAAGCATCGTTGTTCTCTCAACTAGATTTATATGTTAGTAGACTTTTAGATTAACTTTCTCCGCTAAATCACGCCATCTCCCAACCCCTAAACATTAAATTCTACTTAATTAGACGACCTAAACTAAATTAATTTTTTATGTAATATGATCCAACATTTCCGGGCCAGTCTAGCGTCTTAATTATATATTTTTGTTACTATGAGAATTAAATCCGCTGCATATTTTTGGTGGGAGCTCTTTTTAGACGATTGCGTGTGGTTTTGTGACCTTGCCACTCTAACTTAGGGTTACATACCCTAAAAAGTTAGAATGGCCCGAAAATCGGGAACATTTTACGTTAAATATATATCAAACTTATTCTGACTAAATTCTGAAATATTTTGTTATCCTTCTTTCTGTTTTCCAGTGTTCACCCGTAGTAGCCGAAAAAAGAAAAATCTCATTTTGAATGGAAGGGGTGATTTAGCGAAGGGTATTAATCTGAAAATTTACCCATATTTTATTGTTTAAATCGTATATTTTTATAACTATATATCCTTATTTTATTTTAAGCAGTTGATTTGTTAAGTTGTGTTAACTTTTCCCGTGAAAATTAAATAAATAACTTCTTTAAAATTAGCTAAATAATTAAATACCTTATTTGTAAGGCGTAAATAAAAATATTAAAAGTCTGAGTATTATTGTAGATTAACACCTTCTGTTGCATACCTTAATTTTATCGCTCATCTGTTGTTAGAGGGTGGTGTGTCGTCTAGTGGATGAATTCTTTGTTTTTTCCTTCCTGCCGTGAACCACGCCGTCCGTGTTTGCAACAAAAGCCTTATGACGCACTCCGAAGACAAACTCTTCTTTTAAATTTAATTCATTTTATTACAAGCGTTGTTATTTCAACTGGGAGTCATTCACTACGTCGAGAGAGAGGGAGAGAGCAAAGCACTACTTTATCGTAGTTAGTTAACAATGTTTTTTTAACCATCCATAGAGAGGGGGGGAAGTATTTCTCTCGCTTGTATTCCCTTAAGGGAAATATTTCCCTTATTTTTACATCGTGAATCGCACGTCCTGCTCGGTTCGCCTTCCGAATCAGACTGACGAAAACTCGCTTCTCACGAGAACGAGTGACGTCACAGAGCCTCTCGCAGGGGCAGACTGACTTTTGATCTGGGGTCTCGTCACACGGTAACCTTGTCACGTCTGTTAGCTCTGACTGTGAGAACAAGCCCTGTTCTGCACTCGACTGCACCCGCGTTAACTCGCGCAAGTCAAACCAACGATTTCCAACAGATACGTCCATTCCAATAGGGCCATTATCAAACACTTCGGCTACTCCCCTCCCCTCCCCCCCCAAAAAAAATGTGATTCCACGTTTTTAGGCGATTACGTTTGAATAGCCTAAAAACAACAACAACAGCAACATTAAAATTATTTTAGAATTTAGAGTGAGGGATCAGTTTCGCATATAAATTTTACGTAAAATGATCCTCCATTCCCGGCCAATTCTAGTGTTTTATAGCAGTTAATCATTTTATTTTGCTATTAAAGATAAATTCTGTGCATTTTTTATTTACGGGGATCCCTTTTTTAGGCGATTACGTGTGGTTTTACGACCTTACTAGTCGGGCATAGGGTTAGTGATAAAATAATATAAATTAACTGCCCTAATAAGTTAGAATGGCCGGAAAATAGAGGATCATTTAACGTAAAATTTGTATACGAGACTGATTATTGTCTTTTGCTTTTTTCTTCTTTCCGTCAAGTTTTTTAGGGTGTTTACATGTAAATGCCTAAAAAAGTAGAATCTCATTTTTATACGAGGGGGGGGGGGTATCTGAGGGTGTTAATCTACAAATCTACCAAAGTTTGTAGTTAAAATTATTGAATTTTCTGAGTAAAAACAGTTTTTTTAACCATAGAATCACCCCCCCCCCCTTCCCGATTAATTGCTGCTCCGAGGGCCGGAAGCTTTTGTTAGTATTAGATAAGAACCGGATTTTCAGTCCCGGATTATTTAGTAAACACACTTTCGAAGTGGACACGTGAAGTTTATTAACTTAAATAAAAAAGAAAAGAATGTAAATGCCTCAAGAAATAGATTTTAAAATATTTTAAATAATTTATTCTTGTTGGGAGGGGGTAAATAAATAGATTGTGGAAAGGAAGACTAAAACATAGAAAGGAAAGTATTTTTTGTTGGGAAAAGGTAAGAAATTTTTATTTTTGTTTAAAAATAATAAATAAGGAAGTCATAATTGCAAAAACACCCATACGTATATCTTTTTTTTATATAGAAATCGCTTCAGATAAGGCATGAAGCCACTTGGTGAAAGGATCTATAAAGAATTTAAGTTGACTATCGCAAAGACAAGAGATTCTTATTACCCTTAGTCTTGAAAATACCCAAGCTAAAGTAAAAACATAAGCCAGCAGGAAAAGTTTCACAAGTCTTCAGTTCTTGGAAATAAGCTGCTGGAATAGGAAGCTGTATTATAAATAGGTTTAAAAACAGTGAATTGGTGACGACCACTAGATCAACGAGTCAAACGAGCTGGGAAAAATGAAGCATGGAATAGATCAGACAATTCTGAAAAACACACGCCATAATAGTATTTATAAAAAAGACTGAGACAAGTAACATCACGCATTTAAAAGAGAGAGAGAGAGAGGGAGAGAGAGAGAGGGGGGAGTGCAGAAAAGAGCCAACCAAATGAGATGCTCTTCTGAACCTTATCAAGCACCCTCTAATAGACCAGAGATTACCAGTCCAAATATGACAACAGTACGCCATATAAAGTCCGATAGTAGATTTGTAGAAATAGTTAATAGCCTAGACTAGCAATGACCAGATATCGTCCTGCGGTGTGATGAAAATAAAGAAGGAATAATATTGGAATTAACAGTACAATTGGAAGAAAACTTTGCTGCTGCAAAAAATAGAAAAAAGATTGTATATGAAGAGTTGGTACAGGAGTGTCAAGATAAAGGATGGAAGGTCAAATTCCATCATTTGGCCATTGGGGCAAGATAAAATGTAGAGCGAACGGTTGTAAACTTATTTCGACATCGCTTTTACTGTAACAACTCAAAATTGAGAAAACTGATTGAAGATCTTCAGGAAACTGCAGAGAAAGCATCTTATTTGAGACAGCTGAAGAGGGATGATACGAACAGAAAGGAGAGGTGAATTTAAGATCGTGAAAGGAGGGAGATGGAGAAGATAGTGCTGATGACATATGCAGGGTAATTTATGGCGTCACAATGCAATCAATATCAGTTGTTGATGATTGGTGAAAGGTGTATGTACTTGATAGCATCTATTGGCAGATGACGCTAATGTTACATAATCAGCCCCTGGCAGAGGGCCCCCGCCACTTCAGAAAAGCAGTCAAGGGATAAGAGTCAAAATTGCGATGATGTCATAAAAGAATCCTTTATGACGTAATATAGGATGAGAGTATCTATTCAAACAGACATAAATATTTATTCAGCACTTCTAAACAATACTGATTCACGAACGGGTTGGTACAAAAAATATTATAAGTAACAATATAGCTATTTCCAGTAGTGCAGTTGTCACGATTTGTACAGTAGATAAACCGTCTATATTTCCTTGGGAGCCTAGTATACGTATAAAACCCTTTAGATCGTACGGTGCATTTATCACGTGGATGAAAGTGGATGACGTCATAAATGACAGTTTTCAGTTTAGTCAGCATTACAAAAGTTTCAAATGTTAATATTATTTGGATATGTATTAATAATAATTTTCTGCTGTTTCAAATTAACTAAGCACCAAAATATAGCGAATCTTTCGTTTTTCAACCGTAAAATTACAAAGTCTGAATTAGCGTTACTATTCGGTCTATTTATATAAGTGTGCGGTGCTCTCGTGATAACAATGTTTGCTAAAACAGCGAAATTCTAATTGTATTTTATGTAGAGTTGTTATGCTGACAATTATTCTTTTGTTTCCTTACTTGAGAGTTCCACAAAACAAAAACGTGGCGCTAATTATCGCAGTCTAGCACAGGGGGGGGGGGGTGTAACGCTAACAAAGAGTTGTTCCCCTTTGATCGTTATGTTTCACCTAAGATCCGTCTACAATATGTGTCATAGTTGACAAGTAGAAAATAGAGCGTCCATTGAAGAATGATCTAATAACAAGCTGGCAGCGAGGTTATGTTTGCGGTCGAGTTAGTTTCTCAATATGTTTGTTTGTGTGCAGTATATCGTCCACATTGCTTGACCAATCATCACCAAACTCGCTTAAAATACCGACCATGGTCTAACCTAAATTTGACTTCATTTGGGGATTACTAGCTTGAAGTTCAAGGTAATAAAAAAGTGAAAGTCACACTTTTGGCTACTTTCGATTTTGTTCATTGTAAAGAATCTGAACTTGGCCGTGACCTTTGTAAACTAAAGCCGGTGCACTAGAAAGTAGCGTCATGCTATTAAGTAGCAAGCGAGATCTGTTCAACAGAATGTCAGTAATGAATGAGTCTGTAAAGAAAGCATTACAAAACTTTAAATATTGCATTTAAGAAAGAAAATAAAGGAACACGATTCGCTTTATACTGAAAGTGGACTTTATTCAATATAATTTTCAAAAGAAAAGAAAGAATTCAAAATGATTCTTTAGATGAGAATTGAGAATTTCATAATTTTGATTATTCGAACTACTGTTCTCATCTTTATTGTTATTTTCAAAACGTTTCGGCCGTTGTAACCTCCGGCCTTCTTCAGGTGTATATTATCGAACTAGACAGAATTTCGAACGAAACCCTTTATTTAATCCACGGGGATAACATGCTCTCGTTCCGTCAGTAATTTCCAATTCGTCGATCACTATCACTTAGAACTGAATTTGTACTTAGTACTATATTCACTGCGCTACAGGCGGACAATACTAGTATGTTGTTGATAACCTTAAACCTATTCTTATTTTAATGTGCAGTCTTACTACTTATCACTATGTATCACTAATTTATCACTACATATTACTGTGTGTGCATATATATATATATATATATATATATATATATATATATATATTATAACTTTATCTATTATTTATAATTAATGGTTCCCATATTGTATTAAATTCTATACTAAGTCTGCTTAGCAAGTCATTGTCGCCCAACATGTACCCTGCTTCTTTGAGTCATCTTACTCTCCACCGTTCTTCTCTATCTGAAATTTTTACTTCGTCCCATAAGGGTAGATGGTTTTCCTTTTCCCTACACATGTGATCAGCGATACCCGACTTTTCGATATCTCACATATTACGGCTTTCCGGTGTTCTTCAGGCCTTACTTCAAGTAAGTGACATGTTTCACTTTTGTATATTTCCCACACTTACATGAGATCGCATACATAGAGTTCTTAGTCATACATTTTCCGTAGGGGGTTTGACTCTCTCAAGATGCTCTCGGAGAGTTGAGTCGCTCCTGAATGCTATCCTGATGTCATATGGATTACATATTCTTTGGATTATTTTTAGACAAGCCCTCCATATACGGTATGCACACTGTGGTGAGTTTTCCGGTGGTGTCATTTGGTGTTTAGTTTAGATTTCTCGGACCTCATGTCATGTTCTCTAGATAGTTGTTTCGGTGGAGGGTTTCTCTCAAGCTGTCCATCTCTTCTTGATATGTATTGCTGTTACTACATATTGTCTTTGTCCGATGTTTTAAGTAGCGGACGATCCCTGTTTTACAGTATATAGATAGTGGGAGTTGAAATTTAGATACTGTTCAATAAAAGTAGGCTTTCGATATACAGATAACATAAACCCCTGATCAGTGCGAGTTATCAGCACATCTAGAAAAGAAAATGTGCTATTATGTTCCTTTTACATCGTGAACAGTTTAGATGGACGGATATAGTTCACATGGTCTAATGATGTTTAAACACTTTTCTGGGGAGTCCAGAGTATGAATGTGTCATCCACATATCGTAGCCAAATATATTAACGCTATTCCCCCAAAGTATTGTATAGTATTGACTATTACTGGGGTCAATGGCTAGACCTTCTTCTAGCCGGTATATATCAGATCCCATCACGGAGTATGTGGTTTCTACACAGAAGGTCACCATCTCCATTAGATTATCAATAAGGATGCAAGTGCGTTCCTTCAGTGAGGTATCTGAAGTCAACTGATCCCGTACCACCGTCAGTCTCATCAGTGGGTACTTTCGTCTACAGACTTACTTCAATTAGACTCAGCATCTGGTTTGAATGAATGGGATAATTTTTTCATGAAGTGAGCTGAATTATTGACATACGATGGAGATTTGCCTGTGAATTAGATGATTATACCTACCAGGAACTGGCTCAATGGATGGCATGCTGAACCTCTGGCGCTGATAATGACCTTAATGGAATACCATATTTGTGAATCTTGGGAAGGCGGCATGGCTGTTTGTATTTTGGAGGTGGTATTAGGTCCTTGTTCTTACTGAGAGTTTGTGACAGCTTTCTCTCTGTTTTTAAAGTCGGATTCTTTTTTACTTTACAGTAGCCACCAAATCCTATTAGATCTGCCAATCTCTTGGAATATTACATTCTATCCATTAACACTGTAGAATTGCTTTTGTCTGCTTGTAGTATTATATCATCATCACTGCATAGTGATTTGATAGCCAATAATTCTTCATTTCAGGTGTTAGGTTTTGGAGGCTTTGAATTCTTAAGTGCTTGTCTCACCTTTTACCTTAGTTCATCTCCGTGTGCCGTGGGTTTATTCAATGCTGCCTCTTCTATTGGAGCTATCATGTCTAAGTATAGAATCCGCTTTATCGTTGTGGCGAATTTGAGACCTTTATTCAGTACTGATTCCTCAGAGGAAATCAGCTGACGTTTACTTTTGTTGACAATGGCTCTTATTAGTGTACATGGGATCTTATGTCCTTAGATTTCAGATTGTTCTACTTCTTTATTTGGCTAGATTTGACCTCCTGAAATTCTTCTTTATATGATATGTCCAGATATTTTTTAATGCGAATATTGTCATCAGTCAGTGATATGCTTTCCAGGAAGGGGGTGACCTCACTTGAAATTTTGGTTTGTAAATGATGTTTCTTCCACCGGCGGTTGTGGATTCTATCCCGGGCGACACGAAGGACTGCGAATTACTGAAGACTTCTCTCGGTCATGGTCGACAAAACGAGAGCAATGCTACCCCCATTAATTAAATAAAGGGTTCCGTTCGAAATTCCATCGAAATTCCCGGGTTCAATAGAATATTCCTGAGTTCGAAAAGATACACCTGAAGAAGGCCGGAGGTTACAGCGGCCGAAAAGTTTTGAGAATAACACTAAAGATGAGAACAATAGTCCGAATAATCCAAATTATACTAGTCAAAATGAATAGTTAAGTTGTGTTATTACTGTGTTAAAATAAATAAACATCGCGTTTTTTCATGGATGTTTATTTATTATTTCTATTTACTTGCCTCCCCACGAGGACATGACAGAGTTTGACAGAAGTTCGGTTTTTAATGTGAAAAAATCAAGCTCCCTAAAAAGGACACTTTGGATTGAGACAAAAATTTAAATTGCCTCAGTCTAGAAGAATTTCTTATTTACGTTTACTGACCGAGCACAGAAAAGATGAAGTGCAGTATCAGAACAGATAACACGCGTTTAATTATTTTATTGCAAGAAATATGAAAATACAATTTTAATTTTAAAGAAATTAGGCAGAAAGCCATCAAATGTGTTGAGATGGAATGTCGTTGGTCATCCTCTGTCTATCCTACGATTCAATGTTTTAATCATTGTTTTTTCTAGCACCAAACATATTTGAACTGTTTAGAATTTAATTGCACACATCAAACAAACATTTTGGCACAAAAATAAAGTGTTCTTTATACAAAAAGAAACAAGTTTGAACTGAATTACTAGTTTATATTATTATATGACAGTCGACAGATAAATATAAAAGTTAATTTTGTATCAAGACAAACAAAACGTTTTACGTTATGCAGACTTGTTATTGTGTTAAAAATATTTAAAATTTTAGAGAAAATCTAGTATTTTTTATTTAAGCCTTTTTTATCAAGACAAATTTGTCAACCATTTTGAATTTTAGTTGATGATTTATTTTTATAGTTTTACCTTCAAATCACTATGAGATTTTAAACCATGAAAACGACATGAACAAAATAATCTTGTATCCTTTTTTAAATACCAAACAATTACTAGATCAAAGATTAAATCATTTCAGACAATAATGACCAGTTATATGTTTATGTGTTGGCGTGTAATAACCTTTCTCTTCGAAGCGTCTTGTTTTAATGTGGGGAAAATTCAGCTCCCCAAAAATTGGCTTCTGGGTTGGGACAGAAATTAAAATTATCTCAGTTTAGAATAATTTTTCATTTACTGACTAGGTCAAGGAAGAAAATATCATCATTTCACTCGAATAATTAACCTTATTCAGTGTCATTATGTTTATCTGTTTGTATATGAATCTAATTGCATTGAAATATTTAAATGATTCATCTTGCACTAATAATTTTAATATAGAAATTATATTTACACTACACATTTACATTACATTAGTTGGGTTTGCTGTTCTGCTATGTCCATTATGTTCATGTTCTCCATCAAAATGTGTATTTTTATCAGTTACATGGTTAGGAATCTTCATTCATTTTCACATCACTGCAGAATACATGTACTGCTAAATCAGATCGAATTACCAGGGACAGAATGATTTTAAGGCATAGAGATTTGATGATACCGCATATAATAAGTATATCCTGTTACCTAATAATACTGTATACGGCACCATCACGTTAACACACCGGTTCCCGTTAGATCACTGAAGTTAAGCGACGTCGTGCCTGGCCAGTACTAAATTGGTGACCATTTGGGAATACCAGGTGATGTATGTGCTCTCTGCTTATATCGGCATTGTTTCCAGTCGTCTTGAATTGTTTGCCATTGGAATCAAGCAGTGCCGACTCAGCAATAGTAGTGTTAAGAATTGCGCAACCCTTGTTTCACAATTACACGCGCAGCCAGCCCCTTATAGGGGTATCTATAGTCTCTCTAGACTGAACGGAGGGCATGTCATGTCATGTTTATAATACTCCAGTAATTTCTATCAAGAAATTTTTTTTTTTTTTCTAAATCTTTAAGAGTTATGAATGTCTTTTCTTGTGTTATGCTAACTCACCAGCAATACCTTGACTTAGAGTACATTAAGTGCAGAATTATCCAGTCGAATTTTACTAGAATTCGATAACTCTTCAACGGTTGTCGATGCAGATAAATATAAGGGTCAGTTTGGCAGATTCTATGGATAGCACTATTGTGAGGATATGGTATCTGAAGTGTAACTGTAATAGTGGTATCTATTTTTTCGTAAAATGTTGATGTCTCTCTTTTCATGTCCTCGGGTCGAAAATGAAGTTCACATACCTGAAGAAATAATGTAAAAGACAATAATACCATCATTCAAACTCTTGTTAAAAACTAAGAAAATATAGTAAACAAAGATCTACAATATAAAATAAGTTCAAAAATCGAAATTTAAAGAAAATACTGGTAGAAACACATCCAATAAATGGCACTAAATGAGCTAAAATGTACTGTTCAACCAGTATTTGGCTAATTTAATCCATGTTATCAATTAAGGTCATGAAATTACTTCTTATATAAATAGGGATGTTGTCCGTCCGTGCGTGCGTCTGCCTGAACGTCAATCACAGTTTTTTAGTCAGTAAAGAAGTTGAGAAAAACAGGTGGTGGAGTATTACCAATAAGAAACTAAAACTTTAAAAAAACATTTCAAATTAAAATTAAGGCACTGGTGCATAATATTGATGTTTGTTTTCATTTGTGAAGAGTTACAGTAGCATAATAGTGTTTTGAAGAGTTACAGTAGCGTCAACGACAGAGAATACAAGTTTTTTTTTTTACTTAAAACTAAATCAAACATGAAAAATAAATCAACCATTAAATATTACGAAGTCAGTAAAGTAACATAAAAGCTAGAATGTAAAATAATTAATAAATGGAACATATATTGAAATAAATTCAAATGTGTTAGTTTTTTTTGCAAAACGAACAGTTTATTTACAATATAGTAAAAAATTGTAATAAATCAAAACAGTGATGCTTTGGGGGGGGGGTTATTTTTTCAAAACGGATAATTATTTTAAGAAATTAAAATTCGTGAAAACGAACAGTTTCTTTGAATGTGTGATTTTTTTCAAAACGAACTCTTTATTTACAATATATTATTTGAATATCTCGCTTATTTCGTTTGATTTTCGCACGCATTTTGGATGAAATTTATAAATTTGTATTACATTGTATAAAATTCTAATTCATTTTTAAAGTCTTGAAAATCGAACTTTTTTAGCAATGCCTTGATCGTTGATTGACATCTATAAAAAGAAAATACGCTGACTTAATTTTATTTATTCAAAAAGTTATGGTGCCTGCGTTTATCTTCACATCTATAGAAAGGAAATAGGTTTCACTCCATTTTATTTATAAACAATATTGTAGGGGTCTTCGTTCGCGCTTGACATCCATAAATAAGGTAATTTGCTTCTATTTTATTCATAAAAAAACTTTTTGAAAAATTATAATATAAATACAGATTTTATCTGTCAGTCTGTCACACTTTTAATCGTAATAAATTTGCGACCAGAAAGAGAATATATTTACTAGTTAATTAAGTTTTAAAAACATCATTTTACATACCTTGCTACATTTTGTAGGACTGAAGTTATTTCGCTTAATAAAATGTATCCAAGTCCGAAATAGTTCCTTATCTTTCGAAAAGAAAAAATATTAACTTTGGAGCAATTTTTACAATTCCTCTCGCAATATGGAACGGTACAAGAAGAAGGCATCTTTATCTTTCGGAAATGACAGAAAATAATGTAATTTTAGCGGACAAACAGTGAAATTGGTTTCTACCGGAACCTTCATAACGAGAGTCATGGCCTTCATAAAAAGGAAGTTCTTACTCCCACTATCAATGACGTCATCGAAAAAGCTCGACTCAGTTAACAGGCTTCCTTTACGACGGTCGTTGCGTAACCGTTCCCATGGAAGGGTTTTGTTTATCTTAGTATCAACCACTCTGACGTCAGCAGAAACACGAGACTCGCTGAAATGACCTTCTCTTTACGACCGCCTTGACTTGGCCCAGGGTGTAATGAATGATATCCCTCATCTCATATGACCTTGAAAAATTCAGTCAGTGTCTTTATTTTGACGGAATTTCAACTTTCGATTTTTCCGAATTTGATGTATGGGTCTGATGCTCTTTCGGAACAGTAACCATTATGCAAAACGTCAGCCTGATAAGATAAATAGTTGTTGTGTTATCAACATTTCCAGGGCATAACTTCGGGAATACTTCATACAATATGGAGAAGTAAAGTGCAGATAAGACTTAGGTCTATCTTAATTTGTCAGACGGAGGGAGCCAGCCTCACAATGGACTTATGTTCTTGTTTATGTTGTTTTTCTTTGAATGGTTGTCCACATTAATGTTTATATTTATAGTATGCTTTAGATTGTAGGTCCGTATATCGTCTTACGGTTCATTTATGAATCGTGGTGTTGAATATATGTGTACACTGTGTCGGCTAAGGCTGTAGAATATGAATATTGTACCTCTGCAGAGGGGGTAAACCCCACCTTTCTAACCGGACCATCTGTTTGGTGCGGGTGACAACCCCTGATATATAAGGACGGAATTATGGTGGCTGAACAGTCTATGTCCTTGTTACCTAAATAATCACCTGATTTGCAGCACTCCACTTCGGCACTTACTTAGGCTAGACAGGAGGTCGGGGGTACCTACCTCGGCTAAGACGCTCGTCAAACCTTATCCCAATTGTACTATTCAACTTGATTTTTCTTCAATTAGACATCTATCTTCTCTAGAACTTTCAATTGCTTGAATGCGGTGTCGTTGGATCCAGTCGTTCCAAGGAAATGGAAGGATTGATCACGTCTTCATCTTACTAAATAATAGTTTAAGGTTGTAAATCTGAAACTAGCAATGACTCAAAACTGTAATCGGTGAGAGTGTATAGGGGTTGGAATCCCCCATTGACATATTTCTAACAGAAGTTGGACTCCGCGGTGGTAGTGGAACACATAACTAACACATACTTTTATTTTTGTGGAAAAACAAATAAAACCACAAAAGGGAAGATGAAGCGTTCTTTAGCTTTGGTTGGTCATCAACTAGAGATGGTGGCTCGATAAAAACACTCGTCACATCACAACACTGTATTAGCGTTTGCAAGAGCATCCAGCCGATCAAGATTTTCCTCAACTAATGAAATGTCTTCCAAACTAATTTTTTTCAAGCTTCAGGCTGAGCAGTTTGAATGTTGGAAGCTTGACGTCATACCTGAAAGTATAGCAATAGTCTACAAGCGTCAGAATTTGTAATTAAGCAACCTAATAGGCATTTCTATAAAGTAATTTTCTATACGCAAAGATTCATAGAAGACCCAATCTATATTTACTTCTTAGCAAAAGATATATTCAGTATTGTCTGCCGCATCTTATATGCTACGATTATCAAGAACAAGTTGAAGCAATTCTCTAGATTCATTATTGATATCCATATTGCTAGATTTAAACATAGTGAAGCAACGAAATTGTTTTCTCCGATTGGATGATGTTATTGACAGCTTGAGTTGCATTATGGCCGGGTTTAAATCCGCATTTGAAAATAGCTTCTACTTTTTTGGTATTCAGCCATTATCGTTTGGGTTGGACAGTTTGTCAATCATGTTCAGTTATCTATACAGTATCAACACATTTGCAAATAGCAAAATAAAAAATATATATGGTAACAAACAGTTTAAGAGTGTTTTATTGACGTACATTCGATCTATCTAATGCGTACGATCTAATGTTAAAACTAGCGGAGAAAGCTGACATTATTAAGTGAGCAATAACTTTAAACTTTAAAGTTTCGACAATTTCTATTAAATACTTCTAAAATATCTTAGATTTATTGTAGGTACTCTTATTAATACTATGTGTGTGTATGTGTATATCTGTTTGTAAATTATTATAGATAATTTAATTCAAATTCATTCAAGAAGGCTGATATAGAACTCTATACATAGATTCTGTATTTCAATCTGTTGAGTAAAAAAAAGCTCAATATCTTAATTCTCCGATAGATTAAGGCTTATATATTAGCTTTTATTGATTTAAATGTACACCAAGTTTCAGAAAACTAATTTTTTAGTCGTTTACATGTGTTTTGAAACGAAATTCGCGAAGGTTGGATCCAAGCAAAACAGATGTCAGTCGTTTTTCTCTCATGGTCCATTTCAAGCAAACGAAGACTATCATCAGGCGGTATTTACATATAAAACACATACCGTAGTTTTGGTAGCATATATCAGGATAGATACAAATAATAGTCTTAATCAACAAATGACACTTTGCATAAAAAATTTGGCGTTAGAAAAGAGTAAAAGAAAGATCAGAAAAAGGATTCATAGTTGTTAATAGACCAGATACGTAAACAAAATGGAGTCTTCCATCAAGTAATTAATGTCTTGATCGAAAGGGAGATAACTCACATAAATATCAGACTATAGATTAAACAAGAGAAGGCAGGCAACACTTATGTTTATATAAACTAAGATTTCGGAATTTAAGAATTTATGTTTTTTTAATTTTTTTTAAGTTATTTAAATGTAAAAAGTACTCGAATAGACTGAAAAAAATAATATTTATGCTTGTTTTATATTTTTAGAAAAAACATTAAGGATAATTTTTTAAATATAATTGCATTTGTTCCAGTGAAAAAATTAAATTATGGGCTAATCACTATAATTTCAAGTGATATAAAGTATTAACTAATTAAGAGACAATATACACCAGGACGCCATATACGGTTAATTTGCTCAGTTTAAAATTTACTGGTATATTTTCTTACGATTAATGATTATATCGAAATATATTGTACTAATTACTTTATCACTCGGAGTGGATGGAGCCGGTTCCATATATCCTTGCCACTTCGTTTTTTAGCGAAGCTGATCAATCCTGGCGTTGAAGTCAACGATTGGGTTATTCAACGGCGAAATCTATAGATTCAGGGGATCAGATTGGCTTCCAGGTCAGCTTTAACCGTCATCAGCCAGATTTTTTATTGCCCACCACATCGCTTTTGCTAATACCTTAGGAGAGTTGGGGCAATTGTTCGATAGATGAATTCTCCTGGTTGACGGTGAAGGGCATGACACATACAGCGAAGATCTCTCATAACGATGACTTGCTGAAGGGATTTAATTTTGCTGGAGAACCATACGGAGGATGCGATGCAGGCAGTAGTGATCGAAATTTTTCAGTCGTCTAACGTCTTTTACTCTCATTGACAAGGACACTGCTATAAAAGAGGATATTCCGTACCATAGCTTGGTAGATACTTACTTTGGTGCTGCGCATTATCTCAGATCTTGACCAAAGCCAGGAATTAAGTCTGCAGAAGGCATGATATGCAGAGTCAATTCTCGCCTTGATCTTAGCTCAAACTTGGCCCGTGGCTGTGATGATGGCGCCAAATATTGGAAACCATCAACCTCTTCAATAACATCACCATTGACGACGATGGTTGTTTTATTTTCATCCCCATCTGCAATGCAATATGTTGAAGCTCATTAATAGCAGACTGGACATCAGAAAATTTTTCACCGAGTAGTGCGATATCATCTGCATAATCTAGGTCGTTCACGGTAAAGTTGAATCCAACAGTGACAGCGGGAAATTCTTTTAATCCATTCGAAGTAACCCAGTCAATGGCGTAATTGAAAAATGTTGGCCAAAGAACACATCCTTGCCGAATGCCAGACCGTATGTCAAAAGTCTCTGAAACGTCACCTTCATGTGTATGCGAGGGCGTGTTGAGCAGTAGTATACTTTATGAAGACTAAGAAACGTATGGGGCATACCAGCTGCTGCATAACCTTCCAGAAGGTGTCGCGCTCGACAGAGTTAAATGCAGCAGCGAAATTAATTAACCGGATAACTGTCCTTTGCTAAAAGCACCAACAGTGTTTGATTGTTGATCTTAGGTTGAAGATTCGATTGGTGCATCCACGGCCCGACAAAGGCCACATTGGTTTGTCTTCGTTTTCGACTCGCGTTCTGATTATAATAATCTCAGAAGAATCGAATATGTTCGCAGACACATCGATCAGGCTGATACCATGGTGGTTCCTGCAGCAGCGTATATCACTTTTCTTTTAAAATGGCACCACTGTTGCATCGCTCCCTATTTCAGCCCCAGACCCGGTTGATAATGTGATGGATGAAAGCCCCTAGTATATGTACGCTGTGTTTGATGATATCAGAAAGGATATTATCTTCGCCTGCAGTTTTATTTTTTAGACTTTTCATAACAGCAACAATCTCTTAAAACATGGGGGGTTGTTTGGCAGTTATGAAGATGTGAATCGATGTTATTCATAGGAGCAGTTGATGGGGGCTGTCGATCGTGGTTTAGTAAATTGGCGAAGCGAGCTATCCGGCGGATTAGGGCTACATTGAAATTGAAGATTGGTTCGCAATTCTGGTTCAAGCTAGTTTGGTTACCACCACCAGCCTTTGTGCTCGAACGGAGGAGGTTGTAACGTTTACGCGAGTCATCAACGGATGAGGTAGATTCCATGTCTTCTGCCAATTTCCTCTATAATGTATTATAATAAGTGCGAGCAGAATGAGGAGCTTCACGACGCAGTTGTCTGAAGTTGTCAGATGTTTTGCAACCAGCCTGATTAGCTTTTTCAGCAATTTCAATTGTTTAGCCCGAGGCCCAATATTTGTCTTTTCGCCTGATGGCTCCGAACGTCTCAGACATTACGGATTCGAGGTTATGTTTGAAAGTTTACCAAAGCTCATTTGAGGTAGCATCTTCAGATTGGTGTACATCGAGACCATTGGGCCGATTGAATAGTTCCACGCAGAATGCATTATCTGTTTGTTTACTTTTCAGTTTCGAAATGTCGTATCTGAGAAGCGTGGCTCGTGACTTGACGGGCTTGAGATGAAGATGTTGTTTTGCCCGTCCCAATACACGATCGGAACCAAATTCGCTACTGGTTTCTGTGCCCCGGAACACTCAACAATAAAAGACGCTTGACCACCAGCGGCGTTTAACAAGAACGTTGTCTATTTGGTTAGCTGTGACACCGTTATCGGAGTACCAAGTAAGTAAGTGTCGCCGTGGATGTTGAAAACGCGGGCTGGATACGGTCATTTGGTTTGCTGCAAAAACCTTGGCAAGTCATTTACCATTAGCAACTTGGTCTCAAATCGCAAATTGTCCGAGAATATGACTGTTGCTGATATCACCTATTCCTGTGCGGCCATTCCAATTACCTGCAATAATTAAAAGATTACTCGAGGGTACGCGGTCCACAGTAGCTTGCAAGTTGTTGTAGAAACAGTCTTTATCGTAATCGTCAGCGTTAAGGGTGAGAGCATAGACGGCAATGACACTGACACTCGGAACCTAACCTTTCAACGAATACAGGCCAGACGGGGAAAGATTGGTTCCCAGGCGAGGAACGATGCATTGACACGACCACTAAGAGCGAAGGCAACTACATAAAGACCAGCGTTATAGATCGAACCACTATAGTAGAGGTAATATGAGGCGTCATGTAGAAGTACTTTGATTTTTATGACAGTCGATACCAGGAATCTGACTTCTGAGAGGCAAGATATGTCGATGTTGTACTTGAAAAGGAAGTACATTGTTAGTGATTGGGATTCTGCCTTCATCAAGGTTTTAACGTTCTAAAATAGCCCTTTTTATTTTTCATGATCATCTCAGTCTGCAGATTTGACAATCACATTACTAGAGCAGTGGGCGTAATAGTTGTTGTGGATGTCATGCCAGAATTTGTCATATGTTGTATTTACTACTTCCAAGAAACTCCATACATACCACGAGTAAGTAACTTTGACTCACATTTGTACTTTTTCAAAGAATATATATTTCCTCTATCTAGCTAATTGTGAATAGTAGGATAGACTCAACTTTCAATATTTGTGAGAGTAACTGATTAAAGAAAATAAAAACTCCAAAATCCGTCTTGGGTTGCTCTACCAGGAACTTAAGTTCCTGACGTCATAGCTCTGACACTGCTCGCTCACCTCTCCACCACCACTATGGGGAGGAGTTTGAGTTTAGAGAGTTTACATATATTGTCTAATTAACTGAAAGGTTATGTTTATTCATTTGTTAAATCGTAAATTTAACTTACGGTTTCAATTTACTTACATCTAAATTTTAAAATGCTAGGGTAATTATATTAAAGATTACTCGTAGCATTGGGTGAAGTAAGTAGTGTTTGCCTTTATTTGGAGGTTTAAATAATTTACTCAGACCTACGAAATACCCCATATTGCAGTAAGTACCTATCTCTATGGATTCAAACTCAGAGCTGTAGTCAAGTGAAGTTCAATCCAATAACATATATGGGCTGAATTATAGTTTTTAATTGGATATAGTTTTACTTGCGTGTTATTAGAGTAGTGTTGTTGCAAATTTTAAGTTTTAGTTAATGAGAATGCAAATGTTCACATTACACAGTTGAGTCCCAAAATAGTATAGATTTAGTATATTTGATTTTTGTTTAACTTACTTTAAATATGTCATATTTGAGTTTACTTTTGTGCAAGCAAGCAAGTGGTGATTATTTTAGATTTCTTATTACGTATTTTAAAGCTAGTTGCCCTGATGGTTCGGTTAAACATACGGTATAATTTTTATATCGTGGATAGTAAGGGTTAGATTTTTTAATGACTTGTTTGAACAATAGAGAATTTGAACTTTCATGGCCTGCGATGTTGACTTGCGTTAAGTTTTACATAAACGTTGACATCATTCAGCTCATCAGCCTATCATATTTGGCTGTTGACTATACATGCAGGCTTCTGAAATTTCTAAGATCGTTGTATCATCCAGTAAACTTTCCACCGCTTCTATCCGTCAGTAATTTGGTGCTACTTTAGTAGGCGGCCTACCTTCAAACACTTGATGTAGAGGAAACATGTGATTTCTAAGTCCAATCTTAACTTTAAACTGTTTACAGTAAGAATTATGTATAATTGCTACCTATTCTACGCTTACATTCGCGGAGTTCTGGTGTTGGATAATGGCCCTATGGGAATGGACGTATCTGTTGGAAATCGTTGGTTTGACTTGCGCGAAATAACGCGGGTGCAGTCGCGTGCAGAATAGGGCTTGTTCTCACAGTCAGAGCTAACAGACGTGACAAGGTTACCGTGTGACGAAACCCCAGATCAAGGGTTAGTCTGCACCTGCGAGAGGCTCTGTGACGTCACTCGTTCTCGTGAGAAGCGAGTTTTCGCCAGTCTGAGTTTTTGGAAGCAAACCGATGAGACGTGTTTGTTAAAATGTAATTTACAATAGATAAGGGAAATATTTCCCTTAAGGGAATACAAGCGAGAGAAATCCTTCTCCCCATCTCTATGAATGGTGAAGAAAATAATTGTTAACTAACTACGATAAAGTAGTGATTTGCTCTCTCCCTCTCTCTCGACGTAGTGAATGACTCCCAGTTGAAATAACAACGCTTGTAATAAAATGAATTAAATTTAAAGAAGAGTTTCTCTTCGGAGTGCGTCATGAGGCTTTTGTTGCAGACAACGGACGGCGTGGTTCGCGGCAGGAAGGAAAGCAGAAAGAATTTATCCACTAGACGACACGACCATCCTCTACAGGCGAGGGAGAAATCTAAGGTATGCAACACTTGCAACAATGTTATACCTGGACAATTTTGTTGGATGGTCTGGCAAAAACAGTTTGATTATTTATGCTTGTGTTTCTTACAAGATATAAGATGTGTTCATCGAGACAAACGTATGATTTATTTATTTGAAAAGAATGTCTATTTCTTTTATTACGATTTTATTTTAATGTTTAAAATGAATAATAATTTTAACAATGCAACATCTTGTTTTCTTCTCCAAGTAAATTAACTAATAGAATAAAGTGTTACTAAAAAAGTGGCAGCAATTTTCCCTATAGCGGTTCAAAACTTGTTTTACCACGACTTACCAGTTTCAAGCATGTTTTGATTGGCACAGATACGAGATTGGGGAAAAATGGCGTTCTATCACCTAAAACGATGAAGCGCATCTAATATAATCATCTAATATAATCATCTAATATAATCATCTTATATAATCATCTAATATAATCATCTTATATAATCATCTTATATAATACTCTAATATAATCATCTAATATAATCATCTTATATAATCATCTAATATAATCATCTTATATAATCATCTAATATAATCATCTAATATAATCATCTAATATAATCATCTAATATAATCATCTTATATAATCATCTAATATAATCATCTAATATAATCATCTAATATAATCATCCAATATAATCATCTCATATAATCATCTTATATAATCATCTTATATAATCATCTTATATAATATTTTCGGGTTTCGGTTTTTGGGGGGTTGGCTGGTTGAAGGAATTATTTGTGGTAACAGTAACACGATGAAAGGGCGTACGTTGACATTAATAAAAGCTAGATGTTTTACTTGCCATTCGGGAGAAAATATTTCACGGGAACCCACTTGTACATTAAGACAAAGAAATTAGCGTTTTACAAATGTCTTTCACCTAAAAGTTCCTTATCCACTTAATTTTTATTTTAAAAAAATACACAATTTAATAAAGGACGAAGAACCGTACGAAATATTAAAATTATAATAAACCTATAATTTATATAATGTTATGTTTGCCATTAGGATACTTTTTATTTGTCAGACGTAAGGAAATGCATCATTTCATATATCGTTCAACCAGTGGTACAGTTATATAAGCCACACTGATGGTTGTTAGTGAACATGAAACGTATATGCTTGTGGATAATAAAGATTTATTTAAAAAGAAATAATTATTAAAGCTCCGTTTAAGTTTAGTACTTAACGATGAATATTAAAAGTATCTAATCAAGCAATATTACCAAAGTTCTCTCCCTTCGCAGATAGAAACCCTTCCGAGACGTCGTATTTTCGTAAATAAAATATAGGGTTTATTTTTCTCATATTTAATGACTATCACGGTGGCCAAATTGGTAATGATATTGGATTTGAGTTAATCAGGTCTAAGTTAAAATTGTTCGACCAGCGGTACAGTTATATAAGCCACACTAACGAATGATAATGAACGTGAAACGTATATGCCTGTGGATAATATATATTTATTTATAAAAAATAATTTATATAAGTGTTAGTATGTTTTTGTTTTGTGTGGCGTAAACTCCAGATCTCATTATCCAATAATCATAATTTTTGGAACACCGTTACTAGGCATGAGGGTGGGTTATATACGCTTTATTTAGTTTAATTTAGGTTCATGCAAAATGGGAATGCCCTTCGAGAATATTCAGAGACTTCCGTTTCGGTGTAAATGTTAATCATAGTTATTATACATCAATTAAAAAATATTCCACAAATTTCACTTTCTTTAGGATATTTTAAAGAGTTGCTAGGGAACTTAATATGGGCACGACCTCTCATTTAAAAATTAAAATAGTCTGATTGTTATCAAATTCATCCTTCGTAATTAGACACCAATTAAACAAAATTCCTTTGATTTCAATATCATGTTAAGACTCATTAAGATTTAGCTATACATTTTAGACATCGTTCTAGAATTTTTTTAAATTATTGGAATAAGGATTTCAGACATAAGGTTTAGTAGCATATATATATATATATATATATATATATATATATATATATATATATATATATAATCCAGGTAAAACATCCACAGGGTAGTAATCCAAGGAATTTCAACCGGGTTTATAAAAAGTGCTCAATATCAAATAGAGCTTTTTAATGAGATCTCAGTTTATTATAACTGTTGATCGATAACATCGACATGCCAGTGTCGCAGATTTTGTACATGTCTGTGTAAATAAAAATAATCACATATATATATATATATATATATATATATATATATATATATATATATATATATATATATATATATATATATATATATATATATATATATATATTGATTTTAATCTTCGTATGGGATCATAAATCATGGGTTAATTATTTTTTTTATGTAGCAGCTTAATTATAAAAAATCAATTTTATTCATCATAACATTTTACTCGAGAAAGGGTGTGTTTATCTTGGTAAACGGCTTGGTTTTCAACTACATCATCGGACAGGTAACGGACAGACAAACTGAAAGACAGACACGACATTTATATTATAAATTAATGTTAATGCAATTTAAGCTCCAACCAAATTGCATAAATGGTATATATTTCCCAACTTGGCAATTTAAAATTTCATTTCTAGCAACGCCAAAATTGAACTTAAAAAAAGAATATTTGAACATTTCCATTGTATCTTTGCGGAGAAAATGAGGTGTGCGTGATTGTCTTAATGGATCTCATGGCGGTCGAGGTAATCGATTATTCCGAATTCAAATAAAAAGAAAACGGGAAATTCCCTCGATCTGTAATGGCTTGGGTTTGCATGTCTACCACTATTGCCAGAAAAATATGATTCTTGAAAAGATCGATTAATGCCGCTCTCTAGATGTCCAATATTATTTCCTTAAGTTGGACTTAAATAGCAGTTAAGCTGACATATCAAACTTTGATTCTGAATAGCAAATGTTCATTTGTTCTTGTTGAACCATATCATTGCTACTTTCCATGAATAAAGTGTTTTTCTCAGAACATCTCATATATGGAACAAATACCACAAGACTGCTTCCCAGTTGACTACAACATAGTCGTCTTTAAGTCTAATGTTAGAAAATACTTGTTGAGCCGTCCTCTTGGATATTCAATTCCTCTTACGTAATAGGTTGCCCATTCCAGCTTCTTGTGATGGCGTTCATCGTCCAACTGACAATCTTTTTAATCCGTATCCTCGAGTGACCCCCGAACCTGTATAAACGGTGAACTATTTGTTAAGAAAAACTTCGCCGCAGTTTATTTAAAAAGAAAATAAGTATAGTTTTTACTCAGACAACACATATAATGTGGTAACATTTTCAATAATCAAGGTGAATAACTCATATTTTAATTAAAGAATATAAAAACGGTTGTCTCCCTTACAACTAACATTGTATTTCTTTTTTCAAAAATGTGCAAACAAGTAAAAATCAAAAACTAAACTGACAACGCTGGGTAGGTACAACTAGTCACATATATTGAGGACAAGTTCGATTTTGTCCAAAGCAACGAAATCTACAAAATCAATAGTTGATGGAAAAGTGGAAAAAAATAAAAAGTTTAACATAACATAACATATATTTGGGGAAAGGCTTGTGCCTGTAACTTCCGTTCCTTTCCCTCTTGTCCGCTATACCAGTTCGTGCACAGGTCTCACTGAATATTGTCTGTGAACCCAATGTTTGTCCAACTTGCACTTAAAGTCGTTTATGTCTGTTGCGTCGATGACCCAGTCTGGCAGAGAATTCCAACTGTTCACAACCCGTATCCCAAACGAATACTTTCTGATGTTTAGCCTACTATGCTTCTTTTCCAGTTTCAGGTTGTGACCTCTTGTTCCGGTGATCTTGCTGAGGGGTAACAGTCTCTCCTGGTCCATGTTGTATTTGCCTGTGAGAATCTTGAACGTCTGGATCATATCTCCACGTTCCCTTCTATAATACATGGACGGGAGCTTCATGTGTCTCAGCCTATCTTCGTATGGCATGTCCACAAGTGTAGGGCACAATTTGGTGGCTCGGCGCTGGACTTTTTCAACCTTATCAATATCACCGACAAACTGATGGACTTGTGGATGGGCCTCACCATTGAGGTGTAGAGCTTCTTGATCACGGTCTTGTCTCTGCTATTATTATGGGGAATCTTCAAGAACGAGTTAAAATATTACCCATAAAATCTTGAAGACTTGTAGCGATTAATTACTGGAGTAGTCTTTCTATTTTTCGTTCTATGTGACTAGCAATAATAGTCACTGAAGGGGCGACTATTTTAATCGCCGGTAACATATAAGATAGACGAGTCTAGTGCAACACGAAACGCTATAGTAGTGTAACGCTAAAAAGTAAAATAAAATAAAGACGTGCGGAAACGTAACAACAAAAAAGAAGACACACTCGTGTGTAAAATTAGTGTTTTTATTTCAGGGAAATAAATACGCGTCTTTGCTTGTTTTTCATGACTATGAATCCTTATGACTAGGGTTGCAGCTGATATAACAGTATTAGAATATCGCCAGCTATCTTGGATCAATAAGGGTCGGCTTCTCGCAATGTATTATTATGATGATCTCTACAGCGCTGTTTGGAAGATAGTAAAAAAGTTTTGTTTAGTTTTACAAAATTATTATTTTTTCAATAGGATTTTGAAAGTTAAATTTAAGTATTACAGTATCGTAAAAGACAACTAGTTTTGTTAATATACTATTTTGGGAATCTCTATTTATAACATTATTGGATGTAAATAGTTTCTAAAAATTTCAATCTTTTATTACATGAGAATCTTCTGAGGATTTTAAAACGATATGAACACATTCAATTATTATCTTTCATTTATTATTAACTAGCGGAGCTACCCGGCGTTGCTCGGAGTCATAAAAACATAATTGAAGAAAAATCGCGTGTGTAACATCTTTATATTAAAACTTCTATTTCTCTCCCTCTCTCTATAGCTGTCTCTTTATCTTTCTACTTTTCTCTTCCCTCGTCGCTACTTTTAAATTTTGCCTTTTGCAAAAGCTGTTTCTTCCCCACCATTTCATCCTACGTTTCAGAGGGCAATAGTATGACTTATTTCTATAAAAAGTACCACCACTGTCTGCGCCTTCTATATAGGTACTTATCACCGCCCCGGTGTTCATACTATATATTTTGAATCCCCTCATTATATCCTTCATGATTTTCAATCCCCTCGTTGTATTCTTCATCATTTTCGATCCTCTCATTGTATTCTTCATCATTTTCAATCTCCTCAAGCTATTAATCATTTTAAATCCCCTCATAATATTCTTCATCATTTTCAATCCTATCGTAATATTCCTCATCATTTTCAATCCTCTCATGATATTCTTCATTTTTTCAATCCTCTCATGATATTCTTCATTATTTTCAATCCCCTCATGATATTCTTCATCATTTTCAATCCCCTCATGATATTCTTCATCATTTTCAATCCTCTCATGATAGTCTTCATCATTTTCAATCCTCTCATGATAGTCTTCATCATTTTCAATGCCCTCATAATAGTCTTCATCATTTTCAATCCCCTCATGATAGTCTTCATCATTTTAAATTTTCTTCATGATAGTATTCATCATTTTCAATCCCCTCATGAGAGTCTTCATCATTTTCAATCCCCTCATTATAGTCTTCATCATTTTCAATCCTCTCATGAAAGTCTTCATCATTTACAATCCTCTCATGATAGTCTTCATCATTTTCAATCCTCTCATAATAGTCTTCATCATTTTGAATCCCCTAATGATATTCTTCATGATTTTCAATCCCCTCATGATATTCTTCATCATTTTCAATCCTCTCATGATAGTCTTAATCATTTTCAATCCCCTCATGATATTCTTCATCGTTTTCAATCGCCTCATTATATTATTCATCATTTTCAATCCTCTCATGGTATTCTTCATCATTTCTAATCCTATCAGTCTATTCGTCATCATTTTCAATCCTCTCATGGCATTCTACATAATTTTAAATCCCCTAATTATGTTATTCATCATTTTCAATCCCCTCATGATAGTCTTCATCATTTTCAATCCTCTCATGATAGTCTTCATAATTTTCAATCCTCTCATGATAGTCTTCATAATTTTTTATCCTCTCATGATAGTCTTCATAATTTTCAATCCCTTCATGATAATCTTCATCATTTTCAATCCCCTCATGATATTCTTCATCATTTTCAATCACATCATTATATTATTCATCATTTTGAATCCTCTCATGGTATTCTTCATCATTTCTAATCCTGTCAGTCTATTCGTCATCATTTTCAATCCTCTCATGGCATTCTTCATCATTTTAAATCCCCTTCATGATATTATTCATCATTTTCAATCCCCTCATGATATTATTCATCATTTTCAATCCCCTAATGATATTATTCATCATTTTCAATCCCCTCATGATAGTCTTCGTCATTTTTAATCCTCTCATAATAGTCTTCATAATTTTAAATCCTCTCATGATAGTCTTCATAATTTTCAATCCTCTCATGATAGTCTTCATAATTTTCAATCCTCTCATGATAGTCTTCATAATTTTCAATCCTCTCATGATAGTCTTCATAATTTTCAATCCTCTCATGATAGTCTTCATCAGATTCATTCCTCTCAGTCTATTCTTCATCATTTTCAATCCTCTCATGATAGTCTTCATCATTTCCAATCCTCTCATGATAGTCTTCATCATTTTTAATCCTCTCATGATAGTCTTCATCATTTTCAATCCTCTCATGATAGTCTTCATCATTTTCAATCTTCTCATGAAAGTCTTCATCATTTTCAATCCTCTCATGATAGTCTTCATCATTTTCAATCCTCTCATGATAGTCTTCATCATTTTCAATCCTCTCATGATAGTCTCCATCATTTTCAATCCTCTCATGATAGTCTTCATCATTTTAAACTCTCTCATGATAGTCTTCATTATTTTTAATCCCCGTATGATATTCTTCATCATTTTCAATCCTACTATGATATTCTTCATCATTTTCAATCCTCTCATGATAGTCTTCATCATTTTCAATCCTCTCATGATAGTCTTTATCATAGCTCTATCTAGGATATTGAGCACTTTTTTCCCGGACAACGCCGAGTACTTTGAAAATCAAGAAGGCCTCCTGAGGACTACTGAAATCACTTAGGTATCCTCACTCTTTCTGATCTGCGAAATAGTCCAAAGGGGAACGAAGATGGCGTTAAAATATATTCAAAACCTATCACTACAGTAGCACTATCTAGGACATTGAGCACTTTTCTCCCGGACAACGTCGAGTATTTTGATAATCAAGGAGGCCTCCTGAGGACTACTGAAATCACTTAGGTATCCTCTCTCCTTCTGATCTGCCAAATAGTCCAAAAAGGGACGAAGATGGCGTTAAAATATTTTCCAAACCTATCACTACAGTAGCTTTATCCAGGACATTGAGCACTTTTCTCCCGGACAACGCCGAGTACTTTGATAATCAAGGAGGTCTCCTGGGGACTACTGAAATCACTTAGGTATCCTCTCTCCTTCTGATCTGCGAAATAGTCCAAAGGGGAACGAAGATGGCGTTAAAATATTTTCCAAACCTATCACTACAGTAGCTCTATCTAGGATATTGAGCACTTTTCTCCCGGACAACGCCGAGTATTGGAAAATCAAAGAGGCCTCTTCAGCACTACTGAAATAACTCTTATCGATTCCCCCATCCTTTTCAGCGTAGATGCTGTAAAAATATTATCCAAACCTATCACTACAGTAGCTCTATCTAGGATATTGAGCACTTTTCTCCCGGACAACGCCGAGTATTGGAAAATCAAAGAGGCCTCTTGAGCACTACTGAAATAACTCGTATCGATTCCCCCATCCTTTTCAGCGTAGATGCTGTAAAAATATTATCCAAACCTATCATTACAGTAGCTCTATCTAGGATATTGAGCACTTTTTTCCCGGACAACGCCGAGTACTTTGAAAATCAAAGAGGCCTCCTGAGCACTACTGAAATCACTTAGGTATCCTCACTCTTTCTGATCTGCGAAATAGTCCAAAGGGGAACGAAGATGGCGTTAAAATATATTCAAAACCTATCACTACAGTAGCTCTATCTAGGACATTGAGCACTTTTCTCCCGGACAACGTCGAGTATTTTGATAATCAAGGAGGCCTCCTGAGGACTACTGAAATCACTTAGGTATCCTCTCTCCTTCTGATCTGCGAAATAGTCCAAAGGGGAACGAAGATGGCGTTAAAATATTTTCAAAACCTATCACTTATCAAGTTATGGGATGACCTGATACAACCGGACACAATTTAGTGCAAGACCGGGTACATCCGGCAAGGGATTATGGGATGTTTTCAGTGACTCAGCATTTTCATCGGATTAGTACATAAATACATTAGATTATTTCAAATTTTGTACTAACTAGCAGGGCTACCCGGCGTTGCTCGGGGTCATAAAAACATATAATTGAAGAGAAATCGTGTGTGTAACATCTTTATATTCAAACTTCTTTATCTTTATCTTTCTACATTTCTCTTCCCTGGTCACCCCATTTAACCGCTACTTTCTAATTTTGCCTTTTGTGAAAGCTGCTTCTACCACACCATTTCTCTTACGTTGCCCATGGCAATAGTATGACATATTTCTATAAAAAGTACCACCTCTATCTGTGCTTTCTATATAGGTACTTATCTCTGCTTCGGTATAAATACTATATACGTATGTATTGCCACCGTTGTGCGCAGATTATATACGTACCTATCGTCGCCCCGGTATGCATGCTATATACGTACCTATTGCTGCCCCGGTATGCATGCTATATACGTACCTATCGCTGCCCCGGTGTGAATGCTACATACGTACCTATCGCTGCCCCGGTGCAATGCTACATATGTACCTATCGCAGCCCTGGTGCAAATGCGAAATACGTACCTATCACCGGCCCACTGTGAATACTATACCGCAGAAGGCTTGTGGTCCTATACCACAGAAGCACCCCACCCCTGGTTGCTATACCGCAAAAGCCTCGTGATTCTATACCGCAGAAGCACCCGCCCTGGGTGCCATACCGCAGAAGCAACCCCTTGGGTGCCATACCACAGAAGCAGCCCCCTGGTGTCATACCGCAGAAGCCTCAGGTTCCTATACTGCAAAAACACACCCCATGTGCCATACCACAGAAGCACCCCCCCCCCGTTGCTATACCGAAGAAGCAGCCCCCGGTTGCTATACTGCAGAAGCCTTGTGGTCCTATACTGCAGAAGCACCCCCCACCGGTTGCTAAACCGCAGAAGCCTTGTGGGCCTATACCGCAGAATCACCCCTTTGTTGAATTAGAGAAAAACGGCCTGGGGGAGTCTAAAATCATTTGTTGATATTCAAAACTCATGTAATAAGTTGTTAAATAGTATTATACAATGTTTGTTGGAAGAAAATCATAGTTATTAGTACTTGTTAATTTATTAAAGTAATTTAAACAGTGTATAGTGGATAGACCGCTGTACTGTCGTAGATTCGTTATAAATACTGATAGAAATGTGTCTAAAAATTTGAATTTCGGATCCTTCCTTGGTCTTTTGGCTTATCGTCGTGGTTCGGATGGGTACATTCGGAAGGTGAAAAACCTGGAAGGACATACCCTGGTATCGTCTCGTGAGATCTGTGAGGGGTTCCGTGAGCATTTGGAGGAACGCTTCACCCAGCTGCCCAGACTCCGCGGCCAGGAGTTTGACAGCTATTTGGCTGACTCGCCCCGCCTCGAGGCGGCTCGAGCAGCTGGCTGTGATGGCAGGATTACGGAGGGCGAGATCGTTACTGCGTTGAAGCAGGTCGGCTTGAACAAATCTCTGGGACTCGATGGTCTGCCGTACGAAATGTATTTGAGGCTGTCGCCAATGTTTATCCCAATTCTGAAGGATGTGTTTAACCACTGGTTTGTTCAGGAGTCAATCCCTGGACAGGTAACCAAAGGAGTGGTCACATTACTGAAGAAGAGGGACCAACCTGGTGGGGGAAATTTAGACGACTACAGGCCATAACTCTGCTAAACACAGAGTTTAAGATTTTGGCCCGCGTTCTTGCGAACCGCCTGCAGGTTGTTATCGGTGATTTGATCAAGCCTGAGCAAAACTTTGCTGTGAAGGGGAGGTCGATTCAGAACAACTTGCATTTGATTCGCATGATCATAGAGGGGACAGAAGACGACGCTGAAGCCGCGCTGATCAATTTAGATCAGTCCAAGGCTTTCGATAGGGTCGACCATGGTTTCCTGAAAGCTTAAAACAGCTGCCGGTTTTGGTCCGGACTTCCGCAGGTGGATCTCTATTCTGTATGACTCGCCGACGGCAGTGGTGCAAGTCAATGGAAAGAGGTCGGAATCGTTCGTTGTTTCTCGGTCGGTACGTCAGGGTTGTCCGCTGTCGCCCCTGCTCTACATCCTGGCGTTGGAACCCTTCCTTCGCAAATTAAGGGATGAGGCGACAACACCAGTCCTGCGCGAGATCGCTATCACTCCTCGCAAAGCGCGAGTCAGGGTTTCCACGTTTGCCGATGATGTCACCGTTTTCGTGTCGAGCCGTCCTGACATTCGAGAGGGGAGCCCTTGTTCTTCGCCGAATGCCGGGCCGCGCTTAGAGCGTTGCCGGGGTCCAGTAACCTTGCCCGGTCTAGGAAGAGACTATATCGGGATCTAGTGGAGGGTACCACTTCGGACCCACTCTAGGAGCGGCTTGGATTGTCGAGGGAGGAGGCCCGCTCCCAGTGGAATTGGGCGCCAGGCCAGAGTTATCTCAACAATTCTGAGTATTCTCTGACCTGGCGACTGGTTCGGAACGCACTGCCCCTCTATGGCAGATTATGCAGAGATGGTTTAAGGGACGTCCCCTTATGCCCGCGCTGTGAAGACGACGAAGAAGAAACGGCCGAGCACGCCTTCTTCACCTGCAGCAAACTTCGACATCTCTGGGGATACGTCAGGGAGGTGACGGCCCGCATCGACGCCGAGCAGCCGATGGTCCTGGATGTAGCATCTGTCATCAACAACGCAGCACCGCCGTGGTCTGGGGAGAAACGAATGGTGTTTCTAGCCATCCTAGCCGTAGCAAGACTAGTGACGTGGGTTACACGTCTTAATGAGGTTCATGGGGTTGGATCTGTTTCGGATCGGGATCTGGTAGTTTACTTTAAACACCAACTTAAAGTGAAGATCAGATGCGATTAGAAACGATTACATCGCATGGATTTCGATAGGAGATGGGTGCATGACACTAGTTTGTGCATCCGACGAGGCGCCAAGTTTGAGTTCGTGTTCCCTCCATAGTTATGGCACACGCGGTACTGGGTTCTACGGAACCCACCCCTGTAGAGTTTTTTGATTTATTTAAAAAAACTGGTAACCTCTTAAACTAGTAGGAATGAAAGTTATCCTGTCCCTATTTTATTTTTGCCGGCACTAGAGAGCTTCCAAAGATTCCCACTTCCACTGTTTTATTTTGTCCCCGGTCTTTTGAAACCCTTGGCATTACTATCTTGGAAGACGCCATCCACCCAATGATCCCATTCCCGATGAATTTATTTTTTGAACACTCCTCTCTTAAGTCCCCACTCCCACTTAATGACCGACCCGCTTGTTTTCGGTCTCGTGCCGGAAAACAGTGGGCGGTCTAACACTTAGTCATGAGGGAAAGCCGGGCCATACTAACTTTTTTACCATTTTATTTCGTTCTTTCTTTTTCTTTCTTTTTGGGTGTTTTTAATATTTTTTCCCACTCCCACGATAATTCTTTTTTACATCGATGTTTTTTGGGGATATGTTAAGTAGGGATCCACCCACAGAGTGAATGCGGTATTTTGGTGCAAGAATCTAGTTTAGAGTCAGCAAATGTTCTTTTTATGTTGTTTGTAAAATTTTGTGAAATAAAAAACATTGAACAGCTTGTCTCACTTATCCCCGACCCCCCCTCCCCCTACATAACGGGCACTATGCCTAAGGTCTGGTGATTTCCCAAGGTTTGTAAAATCTTTATCTGTAGATAAAGATGAGGGTTGTCCGAAGGAACTCACCTGCCTAAATAAATTGGTCTTTTGGCTAAGATCAAAGTGTAGTATCTGTTCTCAGATAAAACATTCTCGTTTTCCCAAACACCAGGCGTCCCGCTACCGAGCCTTTTGGCTAGGTTTAAAGCGTTTTTCTTTGACAAAGCCCCCTTTTGGGGCTTTTGTCACTTTTTTGTCCCCTCTTGGGACTTTTTTCTTTTCTTCTTTTCCCTGACTGTTGGGCTGACTTAAGCAGCTGGCAGGTTTCGGGGAGACTGACGAACCCGTAAAACGGTGAAGGTCTCTTCGTCTCCGAATCGGCGGGTCTAGTTCGACAGTCAGGTTTGTTCGCCCCTCTTGGGCCATTAATTATTTTTTATTCTTTCTTTCAGCGTCTGTCTGAGGTGCGCACTTAAGCAGCTGGCAGGTTTCGGGGAGACTGACGAACCCGTAAAACGGTGAAGGTCTCCTCGTCTCCGAATCGGCGGGTGTCGTGCCTCTTTCAGACCCGCTTATAGATGGAAGCCACCCGGGCTTCAAAAAACTGTATTGTCGTTGACAACAGCGAGGAAGGTGTGACCGCGGAGGGCACCTTGTTAGATTTGGTGAATCGTACTCCTGAGTACGACCTAATGATGATGGGGATAACCGTGCCGAGCGGTTCTCCGACCTGGAAGGGGGGTTGCACATCCGAGTGCGCCCCGGTCGTGTTGGAGGGGGGTTGCACACCCGAGTGCGCCCCAGTCGTGTTGGAGGGGGGTTGCACACCCGAGTGCGCCCCGGTCGTAAGGGAGGGGGGTTGCACACCCGAGTGCGCCCCAGGAGGTGTTGCCACCAAGGGCACCTCATTGTCGGGGAGTGTCGCACCGAGCGGCACTCCAGCTCTGTTTGATGTATCGGGAGGTTACACATCCGAGTGTGCCTCAGATTTCAGTTTCGGGGATTTCCCCGCGGATATCCCCTCAGTGCGTGTCATGTTATCGAAAGATGAGCTTATTACCGGACTCCCAAACACCCTGTTCGGCAATTTCCAAAGATCCCAAATTGACAAACGACCTCTTAAGAAGAGCCATTCTCTTGATTTAGAGGTGGCGCAGAGACGCTACAACCCCAAAATTTTTCTAGGGTGCTCCTCGGGGGAATCATCGTCAGATCTTTCAGAGGGAGAAAACTATGGACCTGCAAAACTAAAGACAAGGAGGGGGGCCAAAAGAATATTTTCTCCTGACTCTGGATCGCCAATCCCGACTGGACAAAAAACCCAAAAATCAAAGACCGTAGAAGTTCCTAGAAATTCCCCTGGAAATGTGGTAGAGTGGGGACCCCAGGCCCAGAAAACTCCAGAGGAGTATCGCCAACTTTTTAAAACAAAGTATGCAGAGCTTACTGAGGGTACCAAATTAACACCAACCCCGGATACTCTTGAAGGCATCAAAAAGAGGACGGTATCTTTGGTTACCACAGATGCTAAAACTAAGGGGCTTACTGGGGTCCTCAAGGAAAAAATGATACAAATCTTGGGAGATTTGAAGATCCCGGCCAGTTATGTGGTACGTAGATCATACGCCATGTATGATATTTTACTCCCCAACATACGAGCAGCCGAGAAAGTTGCCAGCAGTGAAAGGACATGGAGGGGCATTAAAATCACGCCCGAATACATGCAGATGAGGAGGACAACCGTCACGATTCTCGGCGTCCCATGCTACGTCTCGTCTGACCAGTTGGGAGCTGTAATGTCGCAGTATGGCGACGTCGAGGCGGTTGTACCAGTCAGGGGTGCCCGGAACCTTCAAACGGGCGATTACACTCTAAAAATGCGACTCAATCGAGCAGGATTCTTGGGTATCCCGGCCCAGCTCCAGTGCGAAACATGGGTGATGTCCATAATAGTGGAGGGGAGAAGGCCGGTTTGTTGGCATTGCCAAAAATCAGGACACATGGCAAAGGTGTGCCCCAAAAGAATGCCGACGAAGAAACCAGTAACAGCGCCAACAGCTGCGAAGGCAGCAACACCGAAGGCAGCAACACCGAAGGCAGCAACACCGGAGGCAGCAACACCGAAGGCAGCAACACCGAAGGCAGCAACACCGGAGGCAGCAATACCAGTGCCGATAGTTCCAAACGAGGCAGATACGACGGAAGACACCAAGGGATGGAGTACGGTAGTGGCCAGAAGGGGGAAAAAACCGGCCCCTAGCCACATCTCGGAACCGGATAAAGAAAACAATGATAAGGTGAAACAGACAGCAGCAGCCAATAAGAGAAAATTCGCTGTCCCCTCTTCAGATTCGGAAGTGGATGAAGAGAAGGATGAAAAAGATGGCTGTGGAAGGTGAAGCCCCAAAGACCCCAAAGGATCCTAGGGCAAAGAAAATCCGGGAGGCTAAGCCCAGTCAACAGCCAGAAACAGTCCCTGAAATGGTCACTACTTTTGTTCCTACTCCAAAACCCCAATCTCCAGCCCCAGCAGATATGGATACAGAGGAACAAAATACCCCTCCCCTAGTTAATACTCCCGTGGAGACACCGAACACAACACCACCTGAAGAGGGCATAGAGGAGTCCGGGAAAGCCAGGACTGAAATTCCGGAGAAAGCTGTTGAGAAGGAGATGAGTGTAGAGAAGCCGGAAAAAGTCCCTCAAAAAACATCACCCCCCTCCACCGATCAGAAGGGAGAGATCGAAAAAGTTCCCGTTTTTACCAGGGAAGAGGATCTGTGAGGCAGCTGCCTCACAGGTCCAGTCAGATTTGAGTGGACGCCAGAAGAACTACTCAAACAATTAGAGGCGTTCACTCACGTGAAAGGAAAAAGAGTAGACAACCCGGCCAATTTTACCGATGTCCCGATGATGACATCGTTTGTAAGACAAGATAAGGGAAGCCGGGCAAGGGCCCTATGGAGGATGTTGGAGGCAGGCAAGGAGGCTATACCCGGGTTAAAATTATTTGACGAGGAGCACCCGTCTTTAAAAAAATTAGCTACAAGATGTCCAGGGAGGGTCCCCATTTATGTTCATCCCTCATTTTTTCGGGCTATAAAGCTAACCTTTCCCCTGGACGTGGGAGGTCTGGCTCGAGACGGACGGATTTCGTCCGAACTGCTGACTGGCAGTCTTGGTCAGGCCTTCGGCGTCCTCACTCCCGAGGACTTTAGGCCCATTTGCGACATATAATAAGGGATAATGGCTTTAAACCTAGCCACATTGAATGTGAGGGGCATGAGATCTCGAAGCAAGGCTGTTCGCGTGCTGAGGGATCTCGTGGCCCTTAAGGTAGATATAGCTGCGATCGAGGAGACCCACTTCGTTTCGTATGGGGATTGTGATGTGCTGACTGACGACTATGACGTCATCTCAGCATATGGCAATGTCCGTAGTTGTGGTGTCTCTTTGTTAGTGAGACGCACTCTGTCTGCGACAGTGAGCGTTGTTCATACGGATGCGGTAGGTCGGCTGGTCGTAGTCGATGTTGCCGTTGTAAACAGTAAGTTTCGGATCGTTGCGGTTTATGCGCCCAACTTTACTGGTGAGAGGGTTTCCTTTTATCGACGGTTGGAGACGTTTCTCGGGGGTCCGGAGCGAGTAGTTTTAATGGGGGATTGGAACGCCGTCCTTGACCCCAAGATAGATAAGGTCGGGGGTAATAGAGGGTCGGATAGGTGTGATAGCAGTCTGTCTGACCTGATCGCCTCATGCGATCTTGTCGACAGATTTCGCGTTAATCACCCAGGGCGGGAGATGTGGACGTGGCATACTAGCGCGGCCTTCTGTTCGAGTACTTACTTGGACAGAATGTTAGTTAGAAGAGGCGACATAGATTTCTTATCTTGTCCCACGTTCACTTGGTTAGGTCATTCGGACCATAAATTGGTTATGGCCCGTTTGAATTTAAGTGATAGGCCTAGGTTAGCTGGGTACTGGAAGTTGAATACCTCCTTACTGGAGATACCCGACTTCCGGGACAAGCTAACGTTACTACTTCAGCGGAGTTTAGTGGGGGCGGTTATCGGGAGTAGTTGGTGGGTTAAAACTAAGGCTCACGTTAGACGCTTTTGCGTCCGCTATAGCCAGCGCCGCGCTCGAGATAGGTCTAAGACACAGAAGCGTGTAGAGGATAAGATGACCCGGGCAGTGGCTGGGGGGATCCCCTAGAGATAGCCTTAATTAAGAGGGACCTCAATCGCTTGGCTAGCGAGCGATATGAAGGTCAAGTAGTTTGCGCTAGGTTAAAGAAAGTCTCTAACGAAGCTGTGAACGTTGACGCTGTTGAGCGTAAGGCTGCTTTACGTCGTGGCTCAGATGGGTACATTCGGAAGGTGAAAAACCTGGAAGGACATACCCTGGTATCGACTCGTGAGATTTGCGAGGGGTTCCGCGAGCATTTGGAGGAACGTTTCACCCAACTACCCAGACTCCGCGTCCAGGAGTTTGACAGCTATTTGGCTGGCTCGCCCCGCCTAGAGGCGGCTCGAGCGGCTAGCTGTGATGGCATGGTTACAGAGGGTGAGATCATTACTGCGTTGAAGCAGGTCGGCTTAAACAAATCTCCAGGACTCGATGGTCTGCCGTACGAAGTTTACTTAAGGCTGTCGCCCACGTTTGTTCCTCTTCTGAAGGATGTGTTTAACCACTGGTTTGTTCAGGGTTCGGTCCCTGGACAGGTTACCAAAGGAGTGGTCACATTGTTGAAGAAGGGGAGCCAACCTGGTGGAGGGAATCTAGATGATTACAGGCCCATAACTCTGCTAAACACAGAGTTAAAGATTTTGGCCCGTGTTCTTGCGAATCGTTTGCAGATTGTCATCGCTGATTTGATCGAGCCTGAGCAGAACTATGCTGTGAAGGGGAGGTCAATTCAAGACAACTTGCATCTGGTCCGTACGATCCTAGAGGGTATAGAAGACGACACTGAAGCCGCGCTGATCAATTTAGATCAGTCCAAGGCTTTCGATGGGGTCGACCATGGTTTTTTGGAATCTGTTTTAGAGGCTGCCGGTTTTAATCCGGACTTCCGCAAGTGGATCTCCATTCTGTATCGTCTGCCGACGGTAGCGGTGCAAGTAAACGGTAGGCTGTCGGAATCGTTCGTGGTTTCTCGTTCGGTGCGTCAGGGTTGTCCGCTGTCGCCCCTGCTTTATGTCCTGGCGTTGGAGCCCTTCCTTCGCAAATTAAGGGACGGGGCGGCTACATTAGTCCTGCGCGGAATCGCTATCCCTCCTCACTATGAGTGAGCCAGGGTTTCCGCGTATGCCGATGATGTCACCGTTTTTGTGTCCAGCCGTGAAGACATAGAAGCAGTGATTAAGGCGCTCGCTCGTTACGAAGAGGTTACAGGGGCCATTGTCAACCGCAGAAAGTCCAACGGCCTGCGGTTGGCTGCCTGGAGCGGAGAGACCGCACTTCCAGGTGACTTCAACTGGACCGATGGCCTGGTTCGGACCGGGTCTCCAGCTGGAGAAAAATAGGTCGGAAGTACAGGCAAAGGTCGAATCGTCTGTGAGGGCTTGGATTCGAAGGAAACTTTCCTTGAAGGGGAGAGCTGAGGCGTGCGCCACTTACGTCTTTCCTCTCATCCTTTACCGACTGTCTGTACTCCCTCTGCCCGCGGACCGCCTTCTTGCTTTCACGCGCTTGCTCTTTTCACTTCTGTGGAACGGGCGGAAAGCATACGTCCGCAGACAGGTCTGTACGCAACGTCCGTGCGATGAAGGCTTGGGGATGCCTGACTTGGTAAGTCATCGACATGCCAAGAGACTGGCTTTCCTGAGTCGTACTCTGACGGAGGACGCTCCGTGGGTCCCTGCGGTTGAGGACGCACTTTCCCAACCTCATACCCGACCACTCGGTCGAAGGTCGACGTAGATCGAGATGGGAGTCCATGTTCGTCGCCGAATGCCGTAGCCGCGCTTAAGGCGTTCCCGGGGTCCAGTGACCTTGCCCGGTCTAGGAAGAGACTATATCGGGATCTAGTAAAGGAGTCCGCTTCGGATCCGCTTGGGACGCGGCTTGGATTGTCGATTGAGGAGGCTCGCTCCCAGTGGAGTTGGGCGCCAGGCCAGAGTTATCTCAACAATTCTGAGTATTCTCTGACCTGGCGATTGGTTCGAAATGCACTGCCCCTCTATGGCAGATTACGCAGGGATGGCATAAGGGACGTTCCCTTATGCCCGCGCTGTGAGGACAATGAGGAAGAAACGGCCGAGCACGCCTTCTTCACTTGCAGCAAAGTTCGTCGTCTCTGGGAGTATGTCAGAGAGGTAACGGCTCGCATCGACGCCGAGCAGCCGATGGTACTTGATGTAGCATACGTTATCGACAACGTTGCACCGCCATGGTCTAGGGAGAAAAGAATGTTTTTTTCTGGCGATCCTAGCCACAGCGAGATTAGTGACATGGGTTACACGTCTAGATGAGGTTCATGGGGTTGAGTCTGTTTCGGATCATGATCTGGTTGTTTACTTTAAGCATCAGCTTAAAGTGAAAATCAGATGCGATTGGAAACGACTACATCGCATGGAGTTCAATAGAAGATGGGTGCACAACACTAGTTTGTGCATTCGACGAGGGTCCAGGTTTGAATACGTTTTCCCGCTTTAGCATGGCGCAGACGGTACTGGGTCCTACGGAACCCAGCCCAGTATAAAACAAAATTATTTTTTATTAGCCTAGTCGAACTATAAGCTAGTAGGAATAAGTGATGTCCTGTCCCGATTTTGTTTTTTGCCGGCACTAGAGAGCTTCCAAAGATGCCCACTCCACATATTTATTTTGTCTCCGGCTGATGAAACCCTTGGCTTTATTATCTTGGAAGACGCCATCCATTCCCGTACCCAGATCCTGATTTATTTATTTTCAGAACACCCCACTTTATTCCCACTCCCAATTAGGGGTCGACCTGCTTGCTTTCGGCCTCGAGCCGGAAAACAGTGGGCGGTCCAAACTTAGCAAGAGGGTAGGGAGGGTCCTACTAACCACCCCTTATCATTTTATTTGGTTCTTTATTTTTCTTTCTTTTTGGGTGTTTGTAATGTGTCATCCCACTCCCACGTTATTTCATGTTTTCATGTATCATTTTGGGGATATTTTAAGTAGGGTTAAGCCATAGAGTGACTGCGAATTTTTTAGTGTGAATGTCTAGCTTAGGGTAGAGTAGGTTTTTTGTCATTGTGCATTTTGTTCTTTTGTCAAATAAAAAATGTCTTTGTTTTGTCTTTTTTGAAAAAAATTTTTGTCAAATAAAAAATGTTTTAAAAAGTTGTATAAATGTCACAATGACCCCCGACCCCCACCTTCCCCCCTTCCACAGTGGGCTTTTATGCCTAAGGTGGTATGCATTCTGGAAATGTAATTTTAACTCTAGGAGTTAATGTTTTCCAGGATGCATCCATCTAAATAAATCCTTGGTCTTTTGGCTAAGATCAAAGTGTAGTATCAGTTCTAACTGTCCTGTGCAGTTATGGGAGGTTAACCCCCTCCCATGTCTTGCCTCCCCTCTTTGGGGAGGAGTAAGTTTATTACTTACTGTCTGAGGCGCCCTGCCCAGGCAATTTTTTGAGATTCACCTCACTCTTCCTCTAGAGTGAAATTCCCACCTTCCGACCTTGTGTCACATTCTACTTTGTGGGACGTAGATAAATAGGTGAATTTCGGATGCTTCCTTGGTCTTTTGGCTAAGATCAGAGTGTAGTATCTGTTCTCAGTTACGACACTTTTGTTTTACCCGGAGTCTAGTGATCAGCTACCGGGCCTATTGGCAAGGTTAAAGCTTGTACCATTGACCAAGGCCCCATTTGGGGCTTTTGTCTGCTCCCCCTTTTGGGGAGTTTTTTCACTTTTTTCTCTCCCTTTTGGGGATTTTTTTTCTTTTCTTCTATGTTATTTATGTCTAACTCCTCCCCCGTTGGGGAGGCAGCTCCCCGTTGGTAGAGCTAGGTCTTCTCTATTTAGTTCCTCCCCCTCTTGGGGAGGCAGCTTCTTGTTGGTAGAGCTAGGTCTAGTTCCTCCCCCTCTTGGGGAGGCAGCTCCCCGTTGGTAGAGCTAGGTCTTTCTTGTGTATTTAATTTTTATTAAATTCTTTTTCAGAGTCTGACTGCTTGTCCCAACTTAAGCAGCCGGCAGGTTCGGGGAAGACTCACGTGCCTTTTGCCGACGGTCTCCCTGATTCCGAATCGGCGGGTTGTGGACAGCAGACAGACCCAGTTGCGATGGAGGCCACCTGGGTCTCAAAAGCCAGAGCTGTCTTGGCTAAAGACAGCGAGAGGGGTGTGGCCGCGAAGGGCACCCCTGTGAAAGTGGGCTGCACTGACGTGTGCGCCCCAGTTGCGAGTTCGGGGGTTGTCGCGCCAAGCGGCACTCCAGTCCGGTCAGAGGGTGGCACACCCGAGTGCCCCCTAGGAGGTGTAGCCCCGCAGGGCACCTCCGGATCCTTGTTGGGGAGTGTCGTGCCGTGCGACACTCCAGTGTCTGATGACGGCCCAGATTTGGTGTTTGGGGATTTCGAGAAAATCCCAGGGGTGACCCTTTCGCATGAGGAGTTTTTTGCCGGGTTCGACGATACTCCTTTTGCGAAAAATACAAAAGCCCCTTTACTTAGAAAGTCCCAATCACTAGATTTGGGGGTGGCACAGGGCCGGTACGACCCTAAATTGTTTTTCGGGTGCTCCTCGGGGGGTTCTTCATCGGCGAAGTCGGAGGGGGAGAGCCTTGGCAGGAAGAAGGAGAGAAGGGGAGTGCCAAAAGTCTGGAGCAGGCCGTCCACCACAAAGCTCCCAGCCAAAAGTATGCCGGAGGCCACTACATGGGGTCCCCAGTCCAAACAGACCCCAGAAGACTATAGGGAACTCTTCAGGGGAAAGTACAAGGAGTACACGGAGGGCAGTACCATTCGACTTGTCCCGGGTACTCTGGAGAACCTGAAGAGGAGAATAGTCTCCCTGGTGACAACAGATGCCAAACTCAAGGAACTCACTGGAGTCACCAGGGACAAAATGTTCCGGATGCTGGTGGACCTCAAAATACCGGCGACCTACATCACCAAGAGGTCCTATGCGATGTGGGACATCCTGCTCCCAACCCAGCAGGAGGCGGAAAAGGTGGCAAAAGGAGCCTTTGGCTGGAAAGACCTCCAATTCAAGCCGGAGTACCTCGAAAAGAGGAGGACGAACGTCACCATTCTCGGCGTCCCATGCTGTGTCAGCGCTGACCATTTAGGCGCAATAATGTCACAGTATGGAGATGTCGAAGAAGTTATTCCGATCCGTGGCCCCCGCAACATCCAAACGGGGGAATTCAAATTCCGTATGAGGTTGGAGCGTGCGGGTTTCCAAAAAATTCCTGCCCAACTCAAGTGCGAGAGCTGGACGATGTCCATCATAGTGGAGGGACGGAGGCCACATTGTTGGCATTGCCAGAAGCCGGGGCATATGTCCAAGGACTGCCCCAGGAGAAAGACCCCGGCACCCGTCCCAGCCAAAGCTCCAGCTCCAGTGGCAACGGAAAACCCCAAAGCACCCGTCCCAGCCAAAGCTCCAGCTCCAGTGGCGGCAGAGAAACCCAAAGCACCCACCCCAGCCAAAGCTCCAGCTCCAGTGGCGGCGGAGAAGCCTGAGGAGGAAGGATTCAGCCCGGTAACCTCTAGGAGGGGAAAGAAAACCCTCCCTAACAAAAGAAAGCTCCAACAGTCATCGGAGTCAGAGGAGGAGCCAGCGACCAACGAAGAGAGGATGGCAGTGGAGGGGCCGGTAGAGCCCAAAGAAAAGGACCCGAGGGCCAAAAAGATCAGGGAGGCCGAAGACTGTGGGGCTGCTCCGACTGTCCAGGCACCAACACCCCCGGTGGTACAGGACTCCGCTCCTCTCTCCAAAACACCCATAACGGCCGTTGCGGAAGCAGCAGGGACCAAAGAGTCCGCTCCAGCAAAGACGTTCCCTCCTCCACCAACTGGAAGGCAGGTAAGGACAAAGAGGTCCCCTTTCCTGCCGGGGGAGAGGATTTGTGCAACCAACGCCTCCCAGGTCCACCCAGATCTAAGCGCGAGGCAAAGGCAGTACCTCAAAAAGATGCAGGCTTTCACCCATGTGAAGGGAAAGCGGGTGGAGAGCCCCCAGAAGTTCCGGGATGCCCCCATGATGACCACCTTCCTGAGAGAGAACAAGGGAAGCAGAACAAATGCTCTCTGGAGGATGGTTGAGGAAGGGAAACCAGCATTCCCGGGCTTCAAACTGATAGACGAGGAGCACCCTTCCCTTAAAAAATTCTTTCCAATGTCCGGGGAGGGTCCCTGTTTACGTTCACCCCTCTTTCTTTCGGGCCCTTAAACTAACCTTCCCCTTGGACGTGGGAGGTTTGGCACGAGACGGACGGATTTCGTCCGAACTGCTGACCGGCAGTCTCGGTCAGGCCTTCGGCGTCCTCACTCCCGAGGACTTTAGCCCCGTTTGTAACACTAACTGATGGGGATCACGAATTTGAACTTGGCTTGTTGGAATGTGAGGGGCATGAGATCCCGAGGCAAAGCTGCTCGCGTGCTAAGGGATCTCGTGGCCCGTAAGGTAGATGTAGCTGCGATTGAAGAGACCCACTTCTGTTCGTACGGGGATTGTGATGTGCTGACTGACGACTTTGACGTCTACTCAGCATATGGCGATGTTCGTAGGTGTGGCATCTCGGTGATGGTTAGACGCAGCCTGTCGGCGAACGTTAGCGTTGTTCATACGGGTGTGGCGGGACGGCTGGTCGTGGTCGATGTTGCCGTCGAAAACAGTAAGTTTCGGATCGTTGCGGTTTATGCGCCCAACATTGCTGGCGAGAGGGTTTCCTTTTTTCGACGATTGGAGGCGTTCCTCGGGGGTCCGGAGCGAGTAGTGTTAATGGGGGACTGGAATGCCATCCTAGACCCCAAGATAGATAAGGTCGGTGGGAATAGAGGGTCGGCGTGGTGTGAGAGCAGTCTGTCTGACCTGATGGCCTCGTGCGATCTTGTCGACAGATTTCGTGTCGATCACCCAGGGCGGGAGATGTGGACGTGGTATACTAGCGCGGCCTTCTATCTGAGTACCTACTTGGACAGAATGTTAGTTAGAAGAGGCGACATAGATTGCTTATCTTGTCCCACGTTCACTATGTTAGGACATTCGGACCATAAATTAGTTATGGCCCGTCTGAACTTAAGCGATAGGCCTAGGTTGGCTGGGTACTGGAAGTTTAGTACCTCCTTGCTGGAGATACGAGACTTCCGGGAACAGCTGACGTTACTACTTCAGCAGGGATTAGTGGGGGTTGTTATCGGGAGTAGATACTGGGTCAAAACTAAGGCTCGTGTTAGAAGCTTTTGTGTCCGCTACAGCCAGCGCCTCGCTCAAGATAGGGCTAGGACACAAAAGCATGCAGAGGATAAGATGATCCGGGCGGTGGCGGGGGGATCCCCTAGAGATAGCCTTAATTACGGTGGACCTCAATCGCTTGGCCAGCGAGCGATATGAGGGACAAGTAGTTAGAGCTAGGTTAAAGAAAGTCTCTAACGAAGCCGTGAACGTTGACGCTGTGAAGCGTAAGGCTGCTTTACATCGTGGCTCGGATGGGTACATTCGAAAGGTGAAAAACCTGGAAGGACATACCCTGGTATCGACTCGTGAGATTTGTGAGGGGTTCCGTGAGAATTTGGAGGAACGCTTCACCCAACTACCCAGACTCCGCGGCCAGGAGTTTGACAGCTATTTGGCTGACTCGCCCCGCCTCGGGCCGGCTCGAGCAGCTGGCTGTGATGGCAGGATTACGGAGGGCGAGATCGTTACTGCGTTGAACAAATCTCCAGGACTCGATGGTCTGCCGTACGAAATGTATTTGAGGCTGTCGTCCATGTTTGTCCTAATTCTGAAGGATGTGTTCAACCACTAGTTTGCTCAGGAGTCAATCCCTGGACAGGTAACCAAAGGAGTGGTCACATTACTGAAGAAAGGGGACCAACCTGGTGGGGGTAATTTAGACGATTACAGGCCCATAACTCTGCTAAACACAGAGTTTAAGATTTTGGCCCGCGTTCTTGCGAACCGCCTGCAGGTCGTAATCAGTGATTTGATCAAGCCTGAGCAGAACTTTGCTGTGAAGGGGAGGTCGATTACGAACAACTTGCATTTGATTCGCATGATCATAGAGGGGACAGAAGACGACGCTGAAGCCGCGCTGATCAATTTAGATCAGTCCAAGGCTTTCGATAGGGTCGACCATGGTTTCCTGAAAGCTGTTTTAGCGGCTGCCGGTTTTGGTCCGGACTTCCGCAGGTGGATCTCCATTCTGTATGACTCGCCGACGGCAGTGGTGCAAGTCAATGGAAAGAGGTCGGAATCGTTCGTTGTTTCTCGGTCGGTACGTCAGGGTTGTCCGCTGTCGCCCCTGCTCTACATCCTGGCGTTGGAACCCTTCCTTCGCAAATTAAGGGATCAGGCGACAACACCAGTCCTGCACGGAACGCTATCCCTCCTCGCAAAGCGCGAGTCAGGGTTTCCGCGTTTGCCGATGATGTCACCGTTTTCGTGTCGAGCCGTACTGACATTCGAACGGTGATTAAGGCGCTCGCTCGGTACGAAGAAGTGACAGGGGCCATAGTCAACCGCAGCAAGTCGAACGGCCTGCGGTTGGGTGCCTGGAGCGGAGAGACTGCTCTTCCAGGTGACTTCAGCTGGTCGGATGGCCCGGTTCGAATCCTCGGCGTATGGTTCGGACCGGGCCTCCAGCTGGAAAAGAACTGGTCGGAAGTACAGACAAAGGTCGAATCGTCGGTCCAGGCTTGGATTCGAAAGAAGCTTTCCTTAAAGGGCAGAGCGGAGGCGTGCGCCACTTACGTCTTCCCTCTCATCCTTTACCGGCTGTCTGTACTACCACTGCCTGCGGCCCGCCTTCACGCTTTCACGCGCTTGCTCTTCTCGCTTCTTTGGAAGGGCCGGAACGCGTACGTCCGCAGACAGGTCTGTACTCAAGTTCCGAGTGTGGGAGGCTTGGGGATGCCTGACTTGGCAAGTCATCGACATGCCGAGAGACTGGCTTTCCTGAGTCGGACTTTGATGGAAGACACTCCGTGGGTCCCTGCGGTCGGGAGCGCCTTTCCCAACCTCATACCCGACCTCTCGGTCGAAGGACGACGTAGGCCGAGAGGGGAGCCCTTGTTCTTCGCCGAATGCCGGGCCGCGCTTAGAGCGTTGCCGGGGTCCAGTAACCTTGCCCGGTCTAGGAAGAGACTATATCGGGATCTAGTGGAGGGTACCGCTTCGGACCCACTCTAGGAGCGGCTTGGATTGTCGAGGGAGGAGGCCCGCTCCCAGTGGAATTGGGCGCCAGGCCAGAGTTATCTCAACAATTCTGAGTATTCTCTGACCTGGCGACTGGTTCGGAACGCACTGCCCCTCTATGGCAGATTACGCAGAGATGGCTTAAGGGACGTCCCCTTATGCCCGCGCTGTGAAGACGACGAAGAAGAAACGGCCGAGCACGCCTTTTTCACCTGCAGCAAAGTTCGACGTCTCTGGGAATATGTCAGAGAGGTGACGGCTCGCATCGACGCCGAGCAGCCGATGGTCCTGGATGTCGCATCTGTCATCAACAACGCAGCTCCGCAATGGACGGGGGAAAAACGAATGGTGTTTCTGACCATCCTAGCCGTAGCGAGACTAGTGACGTGGGTTACACGTCTTGATGAGGTTCATTAGGTTGGATCGGTTTCAGATTGCGATCTGGTAGTTTACTTAAACATCAACTTAAAGTGAAAATCAGATGCGATTGGAAGCGATTACATCGCATGGATTTCAATAGAAGATGGGTGCATGACACTAGTTTGTGCATCCGACGAGGCGCCAGTCGCGCCTACTTAACATATCCCCCAAAAAATATCCTGTCCCTATTTTATTTTTGCCGGCACTAGAGAGCTTCCAAAGATTCCCACTTCCACTGTTTTATTTTGTCCCCGGTCTTTTGAAACCCTTGGCATTACTATCTTGGAAGACGCCATCCACCCCACGATCCCATTCCCGATGAATTTATTTTTTGAACACTCCTCTCTTAAAGTTCCCACTCCCACTTAGTGACCGACCTGCTTGTTTTCGGTCTCGTGCCGGAAAACAGTGGGCGGTCTAACACTTAGCCATGAGGGAAAGCCGGGCCATACTAACTTTTTTATCATTTTATTTTGTTCTTTATTTTTCTTTCTTTTTGGGTGTTTTTAATATTTTTTCCCACTCCCACGATAATTCCTTTTTTACATCGATGGTTTTTGGGGATATTTTAAGTAGGGATCCACCCACAGAGTGAATGCGGTATTTTGGTACAAGATTTTAGTTTAGAGTCAGCAAACGTTTCTTTTCTGTTGTTTGTATAATTTTTTGAAATAAAAAATATTAAACAGCTTGTCTCAGTTATCCCCGACCCTCCCCCCCCCCCTTCTACATAACGGGCGCTATGCCTAAGGTCTGGTGAGTTCCCATAGTTTGTAAAGTCTTCATCTGTAGATAAAGATGAAGGTTGTCTGAAGGAACTCACCTGCCTAAATAAATTGGTCTTTTGGCTAAGATCAAAGTGTAGTATCTGTTCTGACTGTCCTGTGCAGTTATGGGAGGTTAACCCCCTCCCATGCTTTGCCTCCCCTCTTTGGGGAGGAGTAAGTTTATTACTTACTGTCTGAGGCGCCCTGCCCAGGCAATTTTTTGAGATTCACCTCACTCTTCCTCTAGAGTGAAAATTCCCACCTTCCGACCTTGTGTCACATTCTACTTTGTGGGACGTAGATAAATAGGTGAATTTCGGATGCTTCCTTGGTCTTTTGGCTAAGATGGGAGCTTAACCCCCTCCCATGCTTTGCCTCCCCTCTTTGGGGAGGAGTAAGTTTATTGCTTACTGTCTGAGGCGCCCTGCCCAGGCAATTTTTTGAGATTCACCTCACTCTTCCTCTAGAGTGAAAATTCCCACCTTCCGACCTTGTGTCACATTCTACTTTGTGGGACGTAGATAAATAGGTGAATTTCGGATGCTTCCTTGGTCTTTTGGCTAAGATGGGAGCTTAACCCCCTCCCATGCTTTGCCTCCCCTCTTTGGGGAGGAGTAAGTTTATTGCTTACTGTCTGAGGCGCCCTGCCCAGGCAATTTTTTGAGATTCACCTCACTCTTCCTCTAGAGTGAAAATTCCCACCTTCCGACCTTGTGTCACATTCTACTTTGTGGGACGTAGATAAATAGGTGAATTTCGGATGCTTCCTTGGTCTTTTGGCTAAGATGGGAGCTTAACCCCCTCCCATGCTTTGCCTCCCCTCTTTGGGGAGGAGTAAGTTTATTGCTTACTGTCTGAGGCGCCCTGCCCAGGCAATTTTTTGAGATTCACCTCACTCTTACTCGAGAGTGAAATTCCCACCTTCCGACCTTGTGTCACATTCTACTTTGTGGGACGTAGATAAATAGGTGAATTTAGGATGCTTTCTGGTCTTTTGGCTAAGATCAGAGTGTAGTATCTGTTCTCAGTTACGACATTCTCGTTTACCCAAAGACCAGGCGTCATCGCTACCGAGCCTTTTGGGTAGGTTTAAAGCGTTTTCTTTGACAAAGCCCCCTTTTGGGGCTTTTGTCACTTTTTTGCCCCCTCTTGGGACTTTTTCTTATTTTTCTTTTCCCTGACTGTTGGGCTGACTTAAGCAGCTGGCAGGTTTCGGGGAGACTGACGAACCCGTAAAACGGTGAAGGTCTCCTCGTCTCCGAATCGGCGGGTCTAGACCTACAGTCAGGTCTTGTTCGCCCCTCTTGGGCATTTAATTATTTTTTCTTTGTTCCTTTTTCAGCGTCCTCTTGAGTGGCACACTTAAGCAGCTGGCAGGTTCGGGAAGACTTACGTACCGGTTTCGGTGACGGTCTCCTCGATTCCGAATCGGCAGGTGTTGCACCTCATTAGGACCGGTTTTTTGATGGAAGCCAGCCAGGCTTCAAAAGTTCGAGTTGCCACGTACGTGAGCAACGACCAGGATGTGACCGCCGAGGGCACCCTTTTAGACCTAGTCAGTCGTACTCCCGAGTACGATCTGATGATGGTGCCGTGAAGGGGGGTTGCACACCCGAGTGCGCCCCGGTCGTAATGGAGGGGGGTTGCACACCCGAGTGCGCCCCAGGAGGTGTTGCCACGCAGGGCACCTCACTTTCAGTTGTGGGGGGTGTCGCACCGAGCGGCACTCCAGCTCAGTTTCAGGGGGGTCGCACACCCGAGTGCGCCCCATTGCCTGTGTCGGGGAGTGTCGCACCGAGCGGCACTCCAGTTGGATGGGGGGGTTGCACACCCGAGTGCACCCCAGTCGTAATGGAGGGGGGTTGCACACCCGAGTGCGCCACATTGCCTGTGTCGGGGAGTGTCGCACCGAGCGGCACTCCAGTTGGATGGGGGAGTTGCACACCCGAGTGCGCCCCAGTCGTAATGGAGGAAGGTTCACAACCGAGTGCGCCCCATTGCCTGTGTCGGGGAGTGTCCCACCGAGCGGCACTCCAGTTGGATGGGGGGGGGTTGCACACCCGAGTGCGCCCCAGGAGGTGTTGCCACGCAGGGCACCTCACTTTCAGTTGTGGGGGGTGTCGCACCGAGCGGCACTCCAGCTCAGTTTCAGGGGGGTCGCACACCCGAGTGCGCCCCATTGCCTGTGTCGGGGAGTGTCGCACCGAGCGGCACTCCAGTTGGATGGGGGGGTTGCACACCCGAGTGCGCTCCAGGAGGTGTTGCCACGCAGGGCACCTCACTTTCAGTTGTGGGGGTGTCGCACCGAGCGGCACTCCAGCCAAGGTTCAGGGGGGTTGCACACCCGAGTGCACCCCAAGAGGTGTGCCATCGCAGGGCACCTCGTCGTCTGTGTTGGGGAGTGTCGCACCGAGCGGCACTCCAGTAGCGTCAGGGGGTCGTACACCCGAGTGCGACCTGGTTTCTTCAGTCGAGGGGATGGACACACCCGATGACGTCCCAGATTCTATCATCTTTGGGGCCTTGTATCAGAAAAATTCTATCCCCAAAGTACTTATCTCCAAGGAGGAATTTTTCGCTGAGATGAAAAAAAACACGTTTAAAATGCCTAAAAATCCACAGTTAAGAAAGTGTCATTCTTTGGACCTAAAGATAGCCGAAAAGAATTACAACCCCAAATTTTTTTTAGGGTGCTCCTCAGATGAGTCGGATTCAGATTCAACAGAGGGAGAGGGTCCGGAAAAATTCAAAGTCAACTTCAATCAAAAGTTAAAAAGGGGGCCCCAAAACTTGCTACAAAGGCGTGGCCTACATTGAAAAGCCAAGATACTCAAATTACGGCTGGCCAGAAAAAGAACAACATCTCTGCAATGACCAAAACAACAGGCTGGGGCCCACAAGCGCAAAAAACTCCCCAAGAGTATCGGGCTCTCTTCCAAGAAAAGTACGCAAGTTTGACGGAGGGAACCCAGATCAAACTCATTCCGGGGACGCTGGAAAGTTTAAGACTGCGAATCGTATCCTTGGTTACAACAGACCTGAAATTAAAAGGCCTCATCACAGTTACTAAGGAACGAATGATGGATATGTTGGTGGAGTTAAATATCCCAGCAACCTATATCGTTAAAAAATCATATGCGATGTGGGATATTTTGCTCCCCAATCAGCAGGAGGCTGAAAAGGTGGCCAAGGGAAATTTTACTTGGAAGAATATGAAAATAAAACCAGAGTATCTGGAAAAAAGGCGAACTGTAGTCACAATCCTCGGCGTCCCATGCTGCATTAGCCCTGATCACATGGGGGCAATAATGTCACAGTATGGTGACGTCGAGGGGGTAATCCCAGTGCGTGGGCCTCGAAACATCGGTAATGGGGATTACAAGATAAAAATAAGGGTAGATCATAAGAACTTCCTCAGAATCCCGGCTCAACTAAACTGCGAGGGATGGGTGATGTCCCTAATTGTGAGAAGGGCGAAGACCTTATTGCTGACACTGTCAGACGCCAGGTCATATGGCAACGGTGTGCCCAAAAAGAAACCCGGAGAAACCTAAAACACCTGTGGCTCCGGTACAAAAAATAGTAGCGACTCCGAAGGCCCCCACACCCGTAGCTGAAAAGGAGGTAGTAGACCAGACAGAAAAGCAGGAAGAAAGCCAGGAAAAATGGAGTACGGTGGTGATCAAGAAAGGGAAGAAGGTGTCTCCAAGGCCTGAGATAGCCCCATCATCAGCCGTAAAAAGAAAGCTTAGTGACCCCTCGTCATCGGAATGTGATGAAGAAAGACAAGAGGAAGAGGAAAGGATGACAGTGGAAGGAGACGAAGCCCAGACATCTAAGGCGAAAGACCCAAAACCGAAAAAAATCCGTGAAACCAAAGATAAAAAAGACGAAATAATTGCTCAACCCGCAGAACCCCAATCCCCAGTCCCGACAGATTTGGTTGAGCAATGTATCCCTCCCCTCTACAATACCCCTTCAGTGAGTGAAGAACGCATGGCAATGGTTGAAGAACCCGTGGCAATGGTTGAAGAACCTAGGGTAGAAACCCAAGAGAAAATCGTGAAAGGGACACAAGAGATGGAGGTAATGGAGAAAAAGGGTACGGAGGAGCCTGAAGTGACTCCCATTGAAACAACCTCCTCACCTCCTCCTAGACAAGAAAGGTCAAAAAAGTTTCCGTTCCTGCCTAGGGAAAGAATATGTGAGGCGGACGTCTCACTGGTTCAATCCGATTTGAATGTCCGGCAGCGGAAATATCTCCAGCAATTGAAGGCATTTACACATGTGAAAGGGAAGAATGTACAAAATCCACGTAACTTCAATAACATCGCCCTGATAACTACCTTCGTCCGACGAAATAAAGGTAGTAGGGCAAAGGCCCTCTGGAGAATGTTATAGGCGGCAAGGGACGCCATACCAGGTGTGAGACTAGTAGATGAGGAGCACCCATTTTTAAAAAAATTAGCGTCGAAATGTCCGGGGAGGGTCCCGATTTACGTTCACCCCTCATTATTTCGGGCACTTAAATTAACCTTTCCCCTGGACGTGGGAGGTCTGGCTCGAGACGGACGGATTTCGTCCGAACTGCTGACCGGCAGTCTTGGTCAGGCCTTCGGCGTCCTCACTCCCGAGGACTTTAGGCCTATTTGCGACATATAAGTAAGGGATAATGGCTTTAAACCTGGGCACATTGAATGTGAGGGGCATGAGATCTCGAAGCAAGGCTGTTCGCGTGCTGAGGGATCTCGTGGCCCTTAAGGTAGATATAGCTGCGATCGAGGAGACCCACTTCGTTTCGTATGGGGATTGTGATGTGCTGACTGACGACTATGACGTCATCTCAGCATATGGCAATGTCCGTAGTTGTGGTGTCTCTTTGCTAGTGAGACGCACTCTGTCTGCGACAGTGAGCGTTGTTCATACGGATGCGGTAGGTCGGCTGGTCGTAGTCGATGTTGCTGTTGAAAACAGTAAGTTTCGGATCGTTGCGGTTTATGCTCCCAACATTGCTGGTAAGAGGGTTTCTTTTTATCAACGGTTGGAGACGTTTCTCGGGGGTCCGGAGCGAGTAGTTATAATGGGGGATTGGAACGCCGTCCTTGACCCCAAGATAGATAAGGTCGGGGGTAATAGAGGGTCGGATAGGTGTAATAGCAGTCTGTCTGACCTGATCGCCTCATGCGATCTTGTCGACAGATTTCGCGTTGATCACCCAGGGCGGGAGATGTGGACGTGACATACTAGCGCGGCCTTCTGTCCGAGTACTTACTTGGACAGAATGTTAGTTAGAAGAGGCGACATAGATTTCTTATCTTGTCCCACGTTCACTTGGTTAGGTCATTCGGACCATAAATTGGTTATGGCCCGTTTGAATTTATGCGATAGGCCTAGGTTAGCTGGGTACTGGAAGTTGAATACCTCCTTACTGGAGATACCCGACTTCCGGGACAAGCTAACGTTACTACTTCAGCGGGCTTTAGTGGGGGGCGGTTATCGGGAGTAGTTGGGTGGTTAAAACTAAGGCTCATGTTAGACGCTTTTGTGTTCGCTATAGCCAGCGCCTCGCTCGAGATAGGGCTAGGACACAGAAGCGTGTAGAGGATAAGATGACCCGGGCGGTGGCCGGGGGGGATACCCTAGAGATAGCCTTAATTAAGGGGGACCTCAATCGCTTGGCTAGCGAGCGATATGAAGGTCAAGTAGTTTGCGCTAGGTTAAAGAAAGTCTCTAACGAAGCTGTGAACGCTGACGCTGTTGAGCGTAAGGCTGCTTTACGTCGTGGCTCGGATGGGTACATTCGGAAGGTGAAAAACCTGGAAGAACATACCCTGGTATCGACTCGTGAGATTTGCGAGGGGTTCCGCGGGCATTTGGAGGAACGTTTCACCCAACTACCCAGACTCCGCGTCCAGGAGTTTGACAGCTATTTGTTTGGCTCGCCCCGCCTAGACGCGGCTCGAGCGGCTAGCTGTGATGGCATGGTTACAGAGGGTGAGATCATTACTGCGTTGAAGCAGGTCGGCTTAAATAAATCTCCAGGACTCGATGGTCTGCCGTACGAAGTTTACTTGAGGCTGTCGCCCATGTTTGTTCCTCTTCTGAAGGATGTGTTTAACCATTGGTTTGTTCAGGGTTCGGTCCCTGGACAGGTTACCAAAGGAGTGGTCACATTGTTGAAGAAGGGGAGCCAACCTGGTGGAGGGAATCTAGATGAGTACAGGCCCATAACTCTGCTAAACACAGAGTTAAAGATTTTGGCCCGTGTTCTTGCGAATCGTTTGCAGGTTGTCATCGCTGATTTGATCGAGCCTGAGCAGAATTATGCTGTGAAGGGGAGGTCAATTCAAGACAACTTGCATCTGGTCCGTACGATCCTAGAGGGTATAGAAGACGACACTGAAGCCGCGCTGATCAATTTAGATCAGTCCAAGGCTTTCGATAGGGTCGACCATGGTTTTTTGGAATCTGTTTTAGAGGCTGCCGGTTTTTATCCGGACTTCCGCAAGTGGATCTCCATTCTGTATCGTCTGCCGACGGTAGCGGTGCAAGTAAACGGTAGGCTGTCGGAATCGTTCGTGGTTTCTCGTTCGGTGCGTCAGGGTTGTCCGTTGTCGCCCCTGCTTTATGTCCTGGCGTTGGAGCCCTTCCTTCGCCAATTAAGGGACGGGGCGGCTACACCAGTCCTGCGCGGAATCGCTATCCCTCCTCACTATGAGTGAGCCAGGGTTTCCGCGTATGCCGATGATGTCACCGTTTTTGTGTCCAGCCGTGAAGACATAGAAGCGGTGATTAAGGCGCTCGCTCGTTACGAAGAGGTTACAGGGGCCATTGTCAACCGCAGCAAGTCCAACGGCCTGCGGTTGGCTGCCTGGAGCGGAGAGACCGCACTTCCAGGTCACTTCAACTGGACCGATGGATCGGTTCGGATCCTTGACGTTTGGTTCGGACTGGGTCTCCAGCTGGAGAAGAATTGGTCGGAAGTACAGGCAAAGGTCGAATCGTCTGTAAGGTCTTGGATTCGAAAGAAACTTTCCTTGAAGGGGAGAGCTTAGGCGTGCGCCACTTACGTCTTTCCTCTCATACTTTACCGACTGTCTGTACTCCCTCTGCCCGCGGACCGCCTTCTTGCTTTCACACGCTTGCTCTTTTCACTTCTGTGGAACGGGCGGAAAGCATACGTCCGCAGACAGGTTTGTACGCAACGTCCGTGCGATGGAGGCTTGGGGATGCCTGACTTGGCAAGTCATCGACATGCCGAGAGACTGGCTTTCCTGACTCGTACGGTTGAGGACGCCTTTCCCAACCTCATACCCGACCACTCGGTCGAAGGTCGACGTAGATCGAGAGGGGAGTCTATGTTCGTCGCCGAATGCCGAGCCGCGCTTAAGGTGTTGCCGGGGTCCAGTGACCTTGCCCGGTCTAGGAAGAGACTATATCGGGATCTAGTGGAGGGGTCCGCTTCGGATCCGCTTGGGAGGCGGCTTGGATTGTCGAGTGAGGAGGCTCGTTCCCAGTGGAGTTGGGCGCCAGGCCAGAGTTATCTCAACAATTCTGAGTATTCTCTGACCTGGCGATTGGTTCGAAATGCACTGCCCCTCTATGGCAGATTACGCAGGGATGGCATAAGGGACGTTCCCTTATGCCCGCGCTGTGAGGACAATGAGGAAGAAACGGCGGAGCACGCCTTCTTCACTTGCAGCAAAGTTCGTCGTCTCTGGGAGTATGTCAGATAGTTAACGGCTCGCATCGACGCCGAGCAGCCGATGGTACTTGATGTAGCATACGTTATCAACAACGTTGCACCGCCATGGTCTAGGGAGAAAAGAATGGTTTTTCTGGCGATCCTAGCCACAGCGAGATTAGTGACGTGGGTTACACGTTTAGATGAGGTTCATGGTGTTGGGTTTGTTTCGGATCGTGATCTGATTGTTTACTTTAAGCATCAGCTTCAAGTGAAAATCAGATGCGATTGGAAATGACTACATCGCATGGAGTTCAATAGAAGATGGATGCACAACACTAGTTTGTGCATCCGACGAGGGTCCAGGTTTGAATACGTTTTCCCGCCTGAGCATGGCGCAGACGGTACTGGGTCCTACGGAACCCAGCCCAGTATAAAACAAAATATTTTTTATTAGCCTAGTCGAACTATAAGCTAGTAGGAATAAGTGATGTCCTGTCCCGATTTTGTTTTTTGCCGGCACTAGAGAGCTTCCAAAGATGCCTACTCCACATATTTATTTTGTCCCCGGCTGATGAAACCCTTGGCTTTATTATCTTGGAAGACGCCATCCATTCCCGTACCCAGATCCCGATTAATTTATTTTCAGAACGCCCCATTTTATTCCCACTCCCAATTAGGGGTCGACCTGCTTGTTTTCGGCCTCGAGCCGAAAAACAGTGGGCGGTCCAAACTTAGCAAGAGGGAAGGGAGGGTCCTACTAACCACCCCTTATCATTTTATTTGGTTCTTTATTTTTCTTTCTTTTTGGGTGTTTTTAATGTGTCATCCCACTCCCACGTTATTTCATGTTTTCATGTATCATTTTGGGGATATTTTAAGTAGGGTTAAGCCATAGAGTGACTGCGAATTTTTTAGTGTGAATGTCTAGCTTAGGGTAGAGTAGGTTTTTGTCATTGTGCATTTTGTTCTTTTGTCAAATAAAAAATGTCTTTGTTTTGTCTTTTTTTGAAAAACTTTTTGTCAAACAAAAAATGTTGTAAAAAAGTTGTATAAATGTCACAATGACCCCCGACCCCCACCTTCCCTCTTCCACAGTGGGCTTTTATGCCTAAGGTGGTATGCATTCTGGGAATGTAATTTTAACTCTAGGAGTTAATGTTTTCCAGGATGCATCCATCTAAATAAATTTCTGGCCTTTTGGCTAAGATCAAAGTGTAGTATCTGTTCTCGGTATTTTTGCCAAGTGTATTACCTAGTCCTATCCGATAGGTGTCGGTTTTACACTGTCGAATCAAAAATCAGACAATCATTTTATTTTTTAATCCCTTTTCCTTTGGGGCATTTCTTCTCCCCTAAAGTACAGGCTGATACGCGCCCACGGTCGGGATCTTTCTCTTACCGACTAATACTCGTACTCCTCCAAATTTCGCCATAGGCGCTCACAAGGTCGGGATCTCACCGACGATTACTCATACTCCCCCCTCCCCCGAATTTAATCTGAGGCGTTCACACCGGCGAATGCCGACACTCCACCTCTCCAAGTTTCGCCTGAGGCGCCCCACTGTCGAATACCGATACTCCCCCTCCCCCAAATTTCGCCTGACGCGCACCACCGTCAAATACCGATACTCCCCCTCCCCAAATTTTGCCTGAGGCGCCCCACCCGCGAATACCGATACTCCCCCAGATTTGGCCTGAGGCGCTCATACCGGCGAATGCCAACATTCCCCCATCCCTAGATTTGGCCTGAGGCGCTCACACCGCCAAATGCCGACACACCTCCTCCCCAAATTTCGCCCTCGGCGCTCATACCGGCGAATGCCGACACTCCCCCTCCCCAGATTTGGCCTGAGGCCCCCCACCGCCAAATGCCGACACTCCTCCTCCCCAAATTTCACCTGAGGTGCTCATACCGGCGAATGCCGACACTCCCCCTCCCCAGATTTGGCCTGAGGTGCTCATACCGGAGAATGCTGACATTCCTCCTCCCCAGATTTGGCCTGATGCGCTCATACCAACGAATGCCGACATTCCCTCTCCCCAGATTTGGCCGGAGGCGCTCATACCGGCGAATGCCGACATTCCCCCTCCCCAGATTTGGCCTGAGGCACCCCACCGCCGAATGCCGACATTCCCCCTCCCCAGATGTTGCCTAAGGCGCCCCACCACCGAATGCCGACACTCCCCCTCCCCCAAATTTCGCCTTAGGCGCTCATACCGCCGAATGCCGACACTCCCCCTCCCCCAAATTTCGCCTGAGGCGCCCCACCGGCGTATGTCAAACCGCCCCCCCTTCCAGAATTTCGCCTGAGTAGCTCCACCGGCGAATACCGATACTCTCCTCTCCCCCAAATTTGGCCTGAGGCGCTCACACCGGCGAATGTCGACACTCCCCCTCCCCAAATTTGGCCTGAGGCGCTCATACCGGCGAATGCCGACACTCCCCCTCCCCCAAATTTGGCCTGAGGAGCCTCGCCGCCGAATACCGACACTCTCCCTCCCCCCAAATTTGGCCTGAGGCGCTCATACCAGCGAATGCCGACATTCCCCCTCCTCAGATTTGGCCTGAGGCGCCCCACCGCCGAATGCCGACACTCCCTCTCCCCAGATCTGGCCTGTGGCGCTCACATCGGTGAATGCCGACATCCCCCCCCATTTGGCCTGAAAGGAGGAGGTAATGCCTAGAAGTATTATATCAGGATAACAGAACGGCCATAGTGAGGAATGGAGGGGGGAAGGAATATTAGCGTCTATTAATAATTAAGAAAGAAAAGTAGAAAGTGTGGGAGTGAGAGGGAAAGAAGAAAGAAAGGAAAAAATGGTTGTAGTGTGAGTGAATTTCCTTCCGCCATTCCCTTACTCTAACGTCATATCTAGTTTATCGTGACTTTGCATTATTTTTCTTCTCAAATTAGTATAAATAACGTTGAAAAATGGAGTTAAAAGCCACCCCCCATTGGAGAAAAGTGCTCAGTCGACCCCGGAAGAGTCAATTTTTTTTTCCGGTTCCGAGATATTAGACGCGCCTGGGCTGGCCGGTCGGAATGATGTCACCCGTGTGACAGTTTGTTGGGTACTTTCGGAGGAGAAGCTTTACATACATACATACATACATACATACATACATACATACATCCATACAGACAGGTGGGATTTATATAATAGACTAGCAGGGCTACCCGGCGTTGCTCGGAGTCATAATGACATATAATTGAAGAAAAATCGCGTGTGTAACATCTTTATATTCAAACTTCTATTTCTCCCCCTCTTCTATAGCCGTCTCTTTATCTTTCTACCTTTCTCTTCCCTGGTCGCACCATTTCACCGCTACTTTCTAATTTTGCCTTTTGCAAAAGATGCTTCTTCCCCACCATTTCTCCTACGTTGCCCATGGCAATAGTATGACATATTTCTATAAAAATTACCACATCTATCTGCGCCTTCTATATAGGTACTTATCTCCGCCCCGGTGTTCATACTATATACATATCTATCGCCACCCTGGTGCACATACAATATACGTACCTATCGCCGCCCCGGGGCAGATACTATATAAGTACCTATTGCCGCCCCGGTATGCCTACTACACAAGTACCTATCGCTGCCCCGGTGTAAATGCTACATACGTACCTATCGCTGCCCCAGTGCGAATGCTGCATACGTACCTATCGCCGCCCCGTTGCGGATGCTACAACGTACTTATCACCGCCCCGGTGCAAATGCTAAATACGTCTCTATCGCCGGCCTGATGTGAATGCTAAATATGTTCCTATCACCGCCTTGGTGCGCATGCTAAATACGTACCTATCGCCTCCCTGGTGTGCGTGCTATATACGTACTGATCGCCGCCTTGGAGCGCATGCTAAATATATACCTATCACCGCCCTGGTGCGCATTCTATATACATACTTACTGCCATCCCTGTGCACATGCTATATAGTACCTATCGCCACCTCTATGCACTACTATACAAGTACCTATTGCAACCCCGGTGCACATACTATATATATACCTATCGCCGCCCCGCTGCGCATACTATATTCGTATGTATCGCCGCCCCGGTGTGCATACTATATACTTACCTACGAAATATTTTAAGTTCAAAAGAACAAAAAAATTTCGCCCGACCCCCTAAAAAGTTTGACCCGACCCCTACAATTTTCCCCTACCCCTAATATCTCAAGCCGCACCTCCCAATTTTGTTTTAATCTCCCCCAACCCTGAGAAATATTTTGAGTTACAAAACAAAAAAAAAAAAAAAAAAATTTAGCCTGACCCCTAAAATTTTCCCCGACCCCACAATCTCTCCAGCCCCCATCCCAACTAATTTTTCACTCTCCCCCAACCCTGAGAAATATTTTGAGTTCAAAACAAACAAAAAGAAAAAAATTTGGCCTGACCCCTAAAAAGTTCGGCCTGACCCCTAAAATTTCCCCGACCCCTCAATCTTTCCAGCCCCCCCATTCCAGCTTGTTTTTCACTCTCCCCCAACCTTGAGAAATATTTTGAGTTCAAAACAAAAAAAAACAAAACAAATTTGGTCTGACCCCTAAAAAGTTCGGCCTGACCCTTAAAATGTTCCCGACCCCTCAATCTCTCCAGCCCCTAATCCTAACTAGTTTTCACTCACCCCCCAACCCTGAGAAATATTTTGAGTTCAAATCAAACAAAAACAAACAAATTTGGCCTGACCCCTAAAAAGGTCGGCCTGACCCCTAAAATTTCCTCGACCCCTCAATCTTTCCAGCCCGCCATTCCAACTTGTTTTTCACTCTCCCCCAACCTTGAGAAATATTTTCAGTTCAAAAAAAAAAAAAAATTTGACCTGACCCCTAATATTTCCCCCGACCCCTCAATCTCTCCAGCCCCTCATCCTAACTAATTTTTCACTCTCCCCCAACCCTGAGAAATATTTTGAGTTCAAAAAAAAAAAAAAATTTGGTCTGATCCCTGAAAAGGCTGGCCTGACCCCTAAAAATTCCCCGACCCCTCAATCTATCCAGCCCACCATTCCAACTCGGTTTTCACTCTCCCCCAACCCTGAGAAATATTTTAAGTTCAAAACAAAAAAAAACAAAAAAATTTGGCCTGACCCCTAAAAAGTTCCGCCTGATCCTTAAAATTTTCCCCAACCCCTCAATCTATCCAGCCCCTCATCCTAACTAATTTTTCACTCTCCCCCAACCCTGAGAAATATTTTGAGTTCAAAACCAAAAGAAAAAGAAAAAAATTTGGCCTACCCATAAAAAGTTCGGCCTGACCCCTAAAATTTTCCCGACCCCTCAATCTCTCCAGCTCCCCATCCCCACTAATTTTTCATTCTCCCCAACCCTGAGAAATATTTTGAGTTCAAAACAAAAAACAAAGATAAAAAATCTGGCCTGACCCCTAAAATGTTCGGCCTGGCCCCTAAAATTTTCCCTGACCCCTCAATCTCTCCAGCCCCTCATCCTAACTAATTTTTCTCTCTCCCATAACCCTGAGAAATATTTTAAGTTCAAAAAAAGAAAAAAATTTGGCCCGAAACACCAATATTTCTAGGGACCGTTATACTTAAAAAGCACTTACATTCCTGGGGGGGGGCGTCAAACTTTAGAAGCACCTATATTTCTAGGGACTTATACTTTAGAAGCACCAACATTCCACTAGACCGTTATACTTTAGAAGCACCAACATTCCTGGGGACCATTATACTTTAGAAGAACCAATATTTCTAGAGACCGTTATACATTAGAAGCACTTTACTTATTGAGACGTTATTTAATATGTATACAAATATTAGTGAAAACAGTAGTGGAGCATAATTATTCTCTTATTTTACTTATTGAGACGTTATTTAACATGTATACAAATATTAGTGAAAACAATGGCGGAGCATAATTATTTCTCTTCTTACTATTCTTATTGAGACGTTATTTAATATGCATAACAATATTAGCGAAACAGTGGGGGAGCATAATTATTTCTCTTCTTACTTATTGAGACGTTATTTAACATGTATACAAATATTAGTGAAAACAAAGGCGGAGCATAATTATTTCTGTTCTTACTTTACTAATTGAGACATTATTTAACATGTATACAAATATTAGTCAAAACAATAGCGGAGCATAATTATTTCTCTTCTTACTTTACTTATTGACATGTAATTTAACATGTATACAACTATAAGTGAAAACAATGGCAAAGCATAATAATTTCTCTTCTTTCTTTACTTGTGTCGACGTTATTTAATATGTATACAAATATTAATGAAAACATTGGTGGAGCATAATTATTTGTCTTCTTACTTTACTTATGTCGACGTTATTTAATATGATTAAACCATAAAAAGTGGTGACCCAACAATAAAACGTAGTGACTTAACCATTAAACGTAGTGAATCAACCATAAAAAGTAGTGATCCAACAATAAAACGTATTGACCTAACCATAAAACGTAGTGACCCAACCATAAAACGTAGTGACCCAACCATATAAAGTGGTGACCCAACAATAAAACGTGGTGACCCAACAATAAAACGTAGTGACCTAACCATAACACGTAGTGACCCAACAAAAAAACGTAGTGACCCAACCATAAAAATTAGGGACCCAACCATAAAACGTAGTGACCCAACCATAAAAAGTGGTGACCCAACCAAAAAAAGTAGTGACTCAACAATAAAACGTAGTGACCCAACCATAAAAAGTGGTGACTCAACAATAAAAAGTGGTGACCCAGCAATAAAACGAGGTGACCCAACATTAAAACGGGGTGACCCAACAATAAAAAGTAGTGACCAAACAATAAAGTGGTGACCCAACAATAAAAAGTGGTGACCCAACAATAAAACGTAGTGATCTAACCATAAATCGTAGTGACCCAAGAATAAAACGTAGTGACCCAACAATAAAAAGTGGTGACCCAACCATCACAAGTGGTGACCCAACAATAAATCGTAGTGACCCTGCAATAAAAAGTGGTGACCCAGCAATAAAAAGTGGTGACCCAACAATAAAAAGTGGTGACCAACAATACAGTTGTGAGCAACAATAAAACTTAGTGACCCAACAATAAAACGTAGTGACGCAGCAATAAAAAGTGGTGACTCAACGATAAAAGTGGTGACCCAACATTAAAAAGTGGTGACCCAACAATAAAAGTGGTGACCCAGTAATAAAACGAGGTGACCCAACATTAAAACGGGGTGACCCAACAATAAAAAGTGGTGACCAAACAATAAAGTGGTGACCTAACAATAAAACGTAGTGACCCAACCAAAAAAAGTGGTGACCAAACAATAAAACGTAGTGACTTAACCATAAAACGTAATGACCCAACAATAAAAAGTGGTGACCCAGCAATAAAAAGTGGTGACCAAACGATAAATCGTAGTGACCCAACAATAAAAAGTGGTTACCCAACCATAAAACGTAGTGACCAACCATAATAAGTGGTGACCCAACAATAAAACGTAGTGACCCAGCAATAAAACGTGGTGACCCAACATTAAAACGTGGTGACCAACAGTAGAAAGTGGTGACCCAACAATAAAAAGTTGTGACCCCACACTAAAACGTAGTGACCCAACAATAAAAAGTGGTGACCCATCAATAAAACGTGGTGACTCAACGATAAAAGTTGTGACCCAGCAATAAAAAGCGGTGACCCAACAATAAAAAGTGGTGACCCAGCAACAAAAAGTGGTGACCCAGCAATAAAAAGTGGTGACCCAACAATAAAACGTAGTGACCTTACAATAAATCGTAGTGACCCAACAATAAAACGTAGTGACCCAACCATAAAACGTAGTGACCCAACCATAAAAAGTGGTGACCCAACAATAAAACGTAGTGACCCAGCAAATACAAGTGGTAACCCAGCAATAAAACGTGGTGACCCAACCAAAAAAGTGGTGACCCAGCAATAAAACGGGGTGACCCAACCAAAAAAGTAGTGACCCAACAATAAAATCGTGACCCAACAATAAAAAGTGGTGAGCTAGCAATAAAACGTAGTGACCTAACCATAAAACGTAGTGACCCAACCATAAAAAGTGATGACCCAACAATAAAACGTAGTGACCCAACCATAAAAAGTGGTGACCCATCAATAAAAGTGGTGACCCAGGAATAAAAAGTGGTTACCCAACGATAAAACATAGTGATTAAACCATAAAACGTGGTGACCCAGCAATAAAACGTGGTGACCCAAAATTAAAACGTAGTGACCCAACAATAAAAAGTAGTGACCCAACAATAAAGTGGTAACCCAACAATAAAACGTTGTGACCCAACCAAAAAAAGTGGTGACCCAACAATAAAACGTAGTGAGTTAACCATAAAACGTAGAGACCCAACCATAAAAAGTGGTGACCCAGCAATAAAAAGTGGTGACCCAACGATAAAACATAGTGATTAAACCATAAAAAGTGGTGACCCAACAATAAAACGTAGTGACCTAACCATAAAACGTAGTGACCCAACAATAAAACGTAGTGACCCAACCAAGAAATGTGGTGACCCAACCATAAAACGTAGTGACCCAACCATAAAAAGTGGTGACCCAACAATAAAACGTAGGGACCCAGACTAAAACGTAGTGACCCAACAATAAAAAGTGGTGACCAAACAATAAAGTGGTGACCAAACTATAAAAGTGGTGACCCAACAATAAAACGTAGTGACCCAACCAAAAAAGTGGTGACCCAACAATAAAAAGTGGTGACCGAACAATAAAATCGTGACCCAACAATAAAAAGTGCTGACCCAGCAATAAAACGTAGTGACCCAACAATAAATAGTGGTGACCCAGCAATAAAAAGTGGTGACCCAACGATAAAACATAGTGATTAAACCATAGAAAGTAGTGACCTAACCATAAAACGTAGTGACCCAACAATAAAAGTGGTGACCCAGCAATAAAAAGTGGTGACTCAACGATGAAACATAGTGATTAAACCATAAAAACTGGTGACCCAACAATAAAAAGTGGTGACTCAACAATAAAAAGTGGTGACCCAACAATAAAAAGTGGTGACCCAACAATACAACGTAGTGACCTAACCATAAATCGTAGTGACCCAACAATAGAACGTAGTGACTAAACCATAAAAAGTGGTGACCCAACAATAAAACGTAGTGACCCAGCAATAAAACGTGGTGACCCAACATTAAAAAGTGGTTACCCAACAATAAAAAGTGGTGACCCAACAATAAAACGTAGTGACCCAACCAAAAAATGTGGTGACCCAACAATAAAACGTAGTAACCAACCATAAAAAGTAGTGACCCAACAATAATAAGTGGTGACCAAACGATAAAACATAGTGATTAAACCATAAAAAGCGGTGACCCAACAATAAAAAGTGGTGACCCAACAATAAAACGTGGTGACCTAACCATAAATAGTAGTGACCCAACAATAAAACGTAGTGACCTAACCATAAAACGTAGTGACCCAACCATAAAAAGTGGTGACCTAACAATAAAAAGTACTGACCCAGCAATAAAACGTGGTGACCCAACATTAAAACGTAGTGACCCAACAATAAGAAGTGGTAACCCAACAATAAAGTGGTGACCTAACAATAAAACGTAGGGACCCAACAATAAAACGTAGTGACCAAACCAAAAAAAGTGGTGACCCAAGAATAAAACGTAGTGACTTAACCATAAAACGTAGTGACCCAACCATAAAAAGTGGTGACCCAGCAATAAAAAGTGGTGACCCAACGATAAAACATAGTGATTAAACCATAAAAAGTGGTGAGCCAACAATAAAACGTAGTGACCTAACCATAAAACGTAGTGACCCAACAATAAAACGTAGTGATCCAACCAAAAAATGTGGTGACCCAACAATAAAACGTAGTGACCTAACCATAAAACGTAGTGACCAAACCATAAAACGTAGTGACCCAGACTAAAATGTAGTTACCCAACAATAAAAAGTGGTGACCCAACCAAAAAAGTGGTGACCCAGCAATAAAACGTAGTGAACCAACAATAAAACGTAGTGACCCAACTAAAACAAGTGGTGACCCAACAATAAAACGTAGTGACTTAACCATAAAAAGTGGTGACCCAGCAATAAAAAGTGGTGACCTAGAAATAAAAAGTGGTTACCCAGCAATAAAACGTAGTGACTTAACCATGAAACGTAGTGACCCAACCATAAAAAGTGGTGACCTAACAATACAACGTAGTGACCTAACCATAAAACGTAGTGGCCCAAACCATAAAACGTAGTAACTAAACAATATAAAGTGGTGACCAACCATAAAAAGTGGTGACCCAACAATAAAACTTGGTGACCCAACAATAAAACGTAGTGACCTTACCATAAAACGTAGTGACCCAACAATAAAACGTAGTGACCAAACCATAAAAAGTGGTGACACAACCATAAAAAGTAGTGACCCAACCATGAATAGTGGTGACCCAACAATAAAACTTAGTGATCAAGCAATAAAACGTGGTGACCCAACTTTAAAACGTAGTGACCCAACAATAAAAAGTGGTGACCCAACAATAAAGTGGTGACCCAACAATAAAACGTAGTGACCTAACCATAAAACGTAGTGACTCAACTAAAAAAAGTGGTGACCCAACTATCACACGTAGTGACTTAACCATAAAACGTAGTGACCCAACAATAAAAAGTGGTTACCCAGCAATAAAAAGTTGTTACCCAGCAATAAAACGTAGTGACTAAACCATGAAACGTAGTGACCCAACCATAAAAAGTGGTGACCCAACAATAAAACGTAGTGACCTAACCATAAAACGTAGTGGCCCAAACCATAAAACGTAGTAACTAAACAATATAAAGTGGTGACGCACCCATAAAAAGTGGTGACCCAACAATAAAACTTGGTGACCCAACAATAAAACGTAGTGATCTAACCATAAAACGTAGTGACCCAACAATAAAACGTAGTGACCAAACCATAAAACGTAGTGACTTAACCATAAAACGTAGTGACCCAACCATAAAAAGTGGTGACCCAGCAATAAAAAGTTGTTACCCAGCAATAAAACGTAGTGAGTAAACCATGAAACGTAGTGACCCAATCATAAAAAATGGTGACCCAACAATAAAACGTAGTGACCTAACCATAAAACGTAGTGACCCAACAATAAAACGTAGTGACCCAACCATAAAACGTAGTGACTTAACCATAAAACGTAGTGACCCAACCATAAAAAGTGGTGACCCAGCAATAAAAAGTTGTTACCCAGCAATAAAACGTAGTGACTAAACCATGAAACGTAGTGACCCAACCATAAAAAGTGGTGACCCAACAATAAAACGTAGTGACCTAACCATAATACGTAGTGGGCCAAACCATAAAACGTAGTAACTAAACAATATAAAGTAGTGACCCAACCATAAAAAGTGGTGACCCAACAATAAAACGTAGTGACCTAACCATAAAACGTAGTTACCCAACAATAAAACGTAGTGACAAAACCATAAAAAGTGGTGACCCAACCATAAAACGTAGTGACCCAACTATAAATAGTGGTGACCCAACAATAAAACTTAATGATCCAGCAATAAAACGTGGTGACCCAACATTAAAACGTAGTGACCCAACAATAAAAAGTGGTGACCCTACAATAAAGTTGTGACCCAACAATAAAACGTGGTGACCTAACAATAAAACTTAGTTACCCAACAATAAAGCGTAGTGACCCAGCAATAAAACGTAGTGACCAACCATAAAAGTGGTGACCCAGCAATAAGAAGTGGTTACCCAGCAATAAAAAGTGGTGACCCAACAATAAAACGTAGTGACCTAACCATAAATCGTAGTGACCCAACAATGAAACGTAGTGACCTAACTATAAAAAATGGTTACCCAACCATAAAACGTAGTGACCCAACCATAAAAAGTCGTGACCCATTGGAGAAAAGTGCTCAGTCGACCCCAGAAGAGTCAATTTTTTTTCCGGTTCTGAGATATTACACGCGCCTGGGGTGGCTGGTCAGAATGATGTCACCCTTGTGACCGTTTGTTGGGTACTTTCGGAGGAGAAGCTGTATATACAAACATACATACATACATACAGACAGGTGACGTTTATATAATAGATTAACGTTTAAAAAATTGTGTAAAATACGAAAAAACTGCTACCTTTTGTTGGAAAGTGGTCCGGTTGACCGTCAGCGAGTGAATCGTTTTTCGCGATTTTTAAATATTATGATTCCGGGATATGTACGGTGCTAAAGATATCAACCTTTTGACATGTCGCCGCGTAGTTTTTGAGGAGAAGCTTCACATACAAACAGACATACATACATACATACATACATACATACATACATACATACATACATACATACATACATACAACTGCCCTTTATTTAAGAGATGAAGTATTTCTTGAAAGCATTAAAAAGTATCAAAATAAAACGAAATTTTTAAATTACTATTTAAAGAAATAATTTAATTACGAAGTTCACTCTAGCAGAATGCATTTCAATATATTCAGAAAACAGCCAGCCATTTCAATATTTTGTTAATAGTTGAAAAGAAGAATTATTTCTTGAAATTCGATATTTAAAAAGAATTTGGATGCATTAAACTGTAGAACATAACGTAATTTCTGGCTTTAAACAATTGATTCTCTAGTAAAACCGATCACATATTAGTAGTACGTTATTGGGCAAATTCTAGAATGGGTTCGCCACCATGCTTAAAAAGATCTAATATTTCCAATGTGCATAAAATCTGAACCATAGCTACGAGAGACGAATAAAGAACAATTTCCAAAATTCTAAGACGATCTGATTATTTTATTGGGTTATTAAGGGGCATGAAAGGGTCACAATCCCCCATTCAAAAAGTGTTATTCTTCATAATTTCCTTTCTTCTATTTTAATATCTTTTTTCTATGATATTCAAGAAGTTTCAAGTTGATATATGTGTGTATGGGGTGCATCCGAAATCTTATTAACCGATCATTATAATTGTTTAATTATATTTTCTAGACGTAACAGGGGTGATGTGAAATCTACGTTAGATAAACCTGAAGCTCAATAGCAGTGTCATTCAGTTAAACACTATCATGAATCTGGTTGCTTATTTAGATAAATATTAAAATGCATTGCAGCGTGATAGTTTGAAGCCAAAGTAACATAAAGCACTATACTTTTATACTTATATTTCATGTATCTACACATGTAATATTATAAAGTAATATAATATATTGTGTATATATTTTCTCAGTATTTAATTCAACAGTACTCAATACATGAGTAGAGCTTAGTACTAGTATATAGATATATCTATTGCGAGTAAGTTAAACATAAATGTTCACGTTTCATTCCCGCGGGAAATCACCAGGCTTCGGAGTAGTTAAGCACTCTCACAACGATTTGTTTCACTACTAAAAAAAAACAACATGTAATAAGTTAAGCTAAAAATAACACTTAAAAACATCCAAACACCTAGCAAATATAGATAGATTATTGAATGAATAAAAAACAAACCAACTAATATACCCGATGATTTCTTGCGGTAATGAAACATAAATGTTTCTTTTGTGTAGCTTACTTGCTATAGATATATTTTCATGCTACTTATATACCTATACTATGTTTAGTTTTTTATTCTAACAAAAAGTTCGAGTGTTTCAGTTCCGTCAATTTCTTTCCTCCCGATAAAGCCTTGGATGCAACCATGTAAAATAGGTGACTAATAGCAACTGGCGAGAAATTTCTTGTTAACTCCATATCTTATACTCAACCTGTAACGACTATTAACATTGTTTACTACAAAGCGTTCAGATAATCCGTCATCTTATTAAAGTGACACCTTTAATCCATCTTAGTCTATTCATACCTACTTAACGATCCGTCTCTTTCTAGATATCTATCTCGTCCTCTTTTCAATGTAACTTTCTTTTACACGACCTCTTTATCTATTTACAGATTTCTATCTATTGATCTCCCTTTCACTCCTTCTCTTTCTCTCACTCCCTCTCATTCTCTTACTCCCTCTCTTTCTCTCCCTCTTCCTCTCGATATATCTCCCCCTTCCTCTCGATGTCTCTCCCCTATCCTTTCGATCTCTCTCATATTCTCTCAATCTCTCTCCTATCCTCTCAATCTTCTCTGCTATCCTCTCAACCTGTCTCTCCTATCCCCTCAATCTCTCTCCTATCCTCCCAATCTCTCTCCCCCTTCCTCTAAACCTGTCTTTCCCTTCCTCTCACTCTCTCTCTCTCTCTTGATCTCTATCGTCCTCTTTTGATCTTTCTCTCTTCCTCTCTCTCCCTCTCTCTCGTTCTCTCTCGCTCTCGATCAATCTCTCTCCTATCCTCTCAACCTCTCTTTCCAAACCTCTAAACCACCTTTTGTTATCCTCTTAATCTCGCTCTTCCTTTTTCTAAATCTCGCTTTCGATCGCTCTCTTCCTCTTTTGATAGCTCTTTTCCTCCCTCTCCACCCTCTCTCTCTCTCTTGTTCTCTCAATCTCGCTATCTCTCTATATCTCTCTCTTATATATATATATATATATATATATATATATATATATATATATATTATGAACTCAATGTGTGTATGTACGTGTGTGTTTGTGCCCTATAGAAAAAAAACGTTTGAGAATCTTATGTCTTATGTAAAATTAAGCGAGAAAGATAATAGTAGTATTCCCGATTCTCTAAATGAACGCCTAGGGAGAACAATAGGACTGATTTTGTCTGGGGGGTCGATTATTTCAGCTATTTTCAGTTTAATTTCAATTTAATTATGTATTAATTTAAATAGAAAACAATTATATTATTTAGTCATTTGTACAAAAAATGCAAGTTATCACCGAAAAAAAAGCAAATCATTCCCTAAAATTTAACCGGAAATGACATCAGAATGAGATGCAGATGTGGGGGGGGGCATTAAAGATTAATAGATGCTAATTCTGGGGTAATTCTGGTTTCGGCCTTGATTATCTCGGTATGAGACGAGTGCTAAGAAGAAGGAGGTCCACTCTCCCAGGCTTTACATTGATACCCATGTCATTCCTAGAACTAATCCGGAAATGACGTCATAGTCTCTAAACTTTTAGTTCTTTGCTACAACATAACTTTTAGTTATTTGCTACGACAATGGCGTGTCTCTAAACGTTTAGTTATTTTACACAACAGGGGCACGTCTCTAAACTTTTAGTTCTTTGGTATAATAGAGGCGCGTCTCTAAACTTTTAGTTATTTTCTACAACAGGGGCACGTCTCTAAACGTTTCGTTCTTTGGTACGACAGAGGCGCGTCCTTTAACTTTTAGTTATTTGGTACAACAGGGGTGCATCCTTAAACTTTTAAATCTTTGGTGCGATAGGGGCGTGTCTCTTAACTTTTAGTTCTTTGCTACAACAGTGGCGCATCACTAACTTTTAGTTATTTGCTACAACAGGGACGGGTCTCTAAATGTTTTCTTTTTGGTACAAAATGGGCGTGCCTTTAAACGTTTACTTCTTTGGTAACAACTTTTAGTTCTTTGGTACAACAGGATATTTAAACTTTTAGTAAAGAATCAGATGGAGAAAGAGATGGTTAAGAAAGGGAGAAACATAATGGGGGCGAGGGAAAGAGAGGCGACTTTAGAAAGTAAGAGAGATTGAAGTTTTTATATAAAGATGTTACACACACTATTTAATTTCTACTACTTTGTTTTTTATCGCCCCGGGCAACCCGGGGTAGCCATGCTAATATATATATATATATATATATATATATATATATATATATATATATATATATATATAATTAGCGTTTACAATGAAAAAAACGGAGTTATAGTAAATCGGGTGACAACGCTACATTCCAAGGAGGAAGAACATAATCTTTTTTAAATGTAATAGTCAAAAATAACATTCGATTAAAACCTAAAGCTCGAGCCGCCTTTCAGTCGACACATTGTATGTCGACGGATAACGATAAAACTTAACGATTTAATAATTAAACTAAGTTATTTTTAGAGAGAGAAAAAGGGAAAGTGGGGGAAAGAAACGAACGAATATCGCTCAAATTCCGCGAACAATGCGAAAACGATTTCTGCCAAGTATAATAGAAAATATTTTGACGCTGAAGGGGCATTTTTACAGCTCTCTGAATAATTCTAACTTGTGTGACAGATCCTCTTGCCTGCACAGAGAGAGAACCTTCTCATGATTACGTTTACCGTCTATAAAAAATTGATGTGGTGTTTTTAGCGAACCTTGTGCACAATGCGAAAGCAACTATCAAAATAGGTATCAGCACACACTTTGTTGTCATGTAAGTGCTGGCCAATTGATGACTCATGAATTTGTGAGCTCCCAGATGTGCATTGTAAATGCCCGGATGTGCCCGTTAACAAATTTATGTTCGGTACCCGTGACTCGTGAAAACACGCAAGGGCACTTTGTGCAACTCTGACTTCCAGGCGCTGAAGAATTTCACCTACATAGCCAGCCTCACACTGATATTTAACTTTATATATAACTAAACTCTTTTGTAGTGTGGGAAGTACATGTTGTGCAAGGAAGGGGAGGCAGTTCTGGTGCCAAACATAACAGGAGGCATTACTGCATAAAAGCAGCGAGATACTGCAGGCGATATTTTGCCAGAAAAACCTTGACTGATAGAACTAATGAAGGGGACTTTCAGATAAACCGGACCAAAAATGCGTTAGCATTAAATTTCGAAATTTGTTGGTGAATAGACTTTGAAAATATGCCCTCGGAGAAAACATTATTTATAAGAATCTCAGTGATCTTTCTTGTGTCAATCGCAAGTTTGCTCTCAGTGCAAATCATAACAGCGCGATGAACAACGGGTTTAATCAAACTAATATTTCTGCTCATAGAGGCAAAGGAATACGAACGTAGGTTTCCTGTATATAGTAGTTGTGAAGTTATTTCCTGTCCTTTCAACTAAAATGTCCAAAACGGTAAAGAGCCATGCTTCTCTTCCTCCACAGTGAACTTAAGTGCTGGGTGAAGCGTATTCAACTTCAGAAAACATTTGCTTGTTCCATTGCCGGGACTTAAAAATGCCAAAAGTATTGTTCACATAGCGCCAATAACAAAATGGTCTAAACACCTGATTTAACAGCAAAGATTCCTGAAAAGCTATGAAAATATTCTCTAAGATATAACGTATGAAAATATTCTCTAAGATATAACGTATGAAAATATTCTCTAAGATATAACGTATGAAAATATTCTCTAAGATATAACGTATGAAAATATTCTCTAAGATATAACGTATGAAAATATTCTCTTAGATATAACGTATGAAAATATTCTCTAAGATATAACGTATGAAAATATTCTCTAAGATATAACGTATGAAAATATTCTCTAAGATATAACGTATAAAAATATTCTCTAAGATACAACGTATGAAAATATTCTCTAAGATATAACGTATGAAAATATTCTCTAAGATATAACGTATGAAAATATTCTCTAAGATATAACGTATGAAAATATTCTCTAAGATACAACGTATGAAAATATTCTCTAAGATATAACGTATGAAAATATTCTCTAAGATATAACGTATGAAAATATTCTCTAAGATATAACGTATGAAAATATTCTCTAAGATATAACGTATGAAAATATTCTCTAAGATATAACGTATGAAAATATTCTCTAAGATATAACGTATGAAAATATTCTCTAAGATATAACGTATGAAAATATTCTCTAAGATATAACGTATGAAAATATTCTCTAAGATATAACGTATGAAAATATTCTCTAAGATATAACGTATGAAAATATTCTCTAAGATATAACGTATGAAAATATTCTCTAAGATATAACGTAAGGGACTCCCGATCGCCACCCAATTATCTTGCTGATATATTTCCTTATTCAAACTTAAACTGACAGACAGTGACCAAGCCCATAAGATCTAGGAAAAGTGCCCTTTGGAAAGGTGGGAGGGATTAATGTGCTACGGTAAAGCATATCGTCACATATTTGAATGGTTTCGTTGAGGGATTCATTTGTAACGGAGCTGGTGACATCAAAAGAAAACAAACTTTATTTTCGAATTATGTTAACGCATAAATGACAACGAGCACCTAACAAAAACAGGCGCCTTTTCCTAAAAACAAGATGTATGCCACACTGAAAATCCATTAACCACTATTACTTCTCTCTACAATTACAGCCAAACGAAAAAGTAAAGACACACACATACACAATAGAGCTCTGAACAAATGCATGAATAATTCTAATGCCGTGCCTTCTTTTAAAGATGTAAGATAGATTTAACTTTTTTCTAATTCTCACCCCCCCCCCTCTTCGTATCCATTCAGTTATACACACTTAGCAGAGTGCCGGAACCCTGCAAAGAATTTCGAGTGATTAATATTTGGCGCCCGCACCGAGAAAAAATTAAATGTCTTTTTAAACGGAAATTGATATTATTTTTTATCATGATTAGAGATATGTCAGATCCGGGTGGCTTAGTAGAGAGTCGATTTGTGACAGCACACGCGGTGAGGACGCGGGGTAATACGCCCTGATTACGCATGCCCCAGGTCAAATAATTGACAATGGGGGTTCCAGCCTTGGAGGCGGGTTTATGTAAGTAAGCGGTCAATCAGATCGATGACTGGCTGGGGCAAATAAAATTCGGCCGGGCAACGTTGAGTGACCTTGCATCGATATATAAGGTGCAACTAGCGCGAATTTATGCAAAAGAGAGATTATTCAAAGAGATATTCGGAGAGATTTGAGAAGTTAAGTTGGAAGAACTGCCCTTTGCCTCCCCGAGTTAATTGCTTTTTAAACTTGAAGAAGTGATGCTTTTTTACGTAGGCTGTCCATTGTCTTAACGGGTCGAAGTTGGAACCCCAAGCTGCGTCCAAAACAAGAGGTATTAATCTCCTTACCAGTGGAAAACTGTGTTTCTGTAAATGCAAGTTTCAAGGAAATGTGTATATTATTTTATTTCTCTTAAATTAAGAATATGTATTATGTGATTAATACCCTTAATCGCCTGTTTCGTTTGTTTTGTTTTCTGCATATATTGTTCTCATCCTTTAGTTAATTAACCCACCTCTAAGTAACCCAGACTGTGTCATGATTAATGATCACAACGTGAAAGAGATACGGATGAGTCGTCAAAGACCAGTCTACTTCAAGGGAGTATAATTTTATCAGCATTGCTGGCTCATGAAGACATCAACCATCGCCAGAGGTATTAGCCTGGGACACGATTAGAAGTAAACGAGCTTTATTATTTGGTTGTTGCGAGGGAATAGACGATAACACACACATATACAGGGTGGGCAAAAATAAGGGTCCTATTTTTAAAAATTCATAACTTTTTTATTTATTGATTTTTTTTTTTTTTTTTTAGAATAAGTAAAGGACCCCTTCCGAAGCAAGCATGAGCCGTATTAGCCCTAAGGAACGTACCCTCATTTAGAAAACATTATTTTTGCTTAAAAAACTCAAAACAGTGTAAAAAACAATACTTTAGTTTTTGTAAGTTTTAAGAAGTGTTTTTCGGCTAAAATTTATTTTGTTTATTTCAAAAAATCTCGCAAGGGTCAGTCTACACACACAGTTTGGTGAGTTTAACTTTTATTTTGTGGAAGTTATTCAAATTCAAGTTATTCAAATTTAAAGATAGGACCCTTATTTTGGCCCACCCTGTATAATGAGGCACAACCAAATAAAAGAACAAATTCTCATCTTTAATTCTTATTGATACACGTCTATATTTTCTCGTTCGCACCTCTCTCTAAAAAAGAAGATACTATCAGGTCTGATGCAACGAAGCTGCGCAGCACCTATCTTGCTAGACAACTTATCACACCTGCTAGTATCTTATATCTCTATAAAGCCACCATTCGCCCATGCATGGAATACTGTTGCCACATTTGGGTTGATGCACCAACCACTAGTCACTCCCTCTAGGACAGGGTACAAAAAGAGTATCTAACCTAGTAGGTCCCGCACTGGCTGCCAAACTCCAGCCTCTGTCTCTTCACCGCAGTATTGCATCTCTGTACTTGTTTTAAAAGTAGTTTCACGGAATGTGTTCCGACGAACGTATTGCACTAATACCGCTTGAACGTAAATACTCCCGATCAATCAACCAGCAACAAAAGTCCACCCCTTCATTGTATAGGTTCCCAGATGCTGGAAAACGTTCTATTCTAATAGTTTGTTTTTTTCCTCAGATGCTTGCTTTTAGAATTCCTTACAGCTGCTAGAAAAAGAAAAAAGAACCCTCAATCTATATTACCAGTGACGGCGTCTAGTCTTCTCAGTCAGATAGCGAGCGTTCTATATTATTTGATCTTTAACAGGTGTCGAGGTACTGCCGGGGCCCGACCCGGCTGTTCTCCCGTACTAGAGCCCTTCCTCCGTCAAGAAGAATAGTGAAAATCTCGACAAAACATCCTGAAATTTACATGTATCGTGAACAAACATTTTGCTGTACAATTCCCAACTTAGGATACTCACTCTACATAAATCTAATCCCCTAATCACAGTAGCCCCCTCCTACGTATCTTGTTTGGGTGAATAAAAGTTTTTTTTTTAAACTAAATAAATAAATAAATGAAAATAAATATTATCTTTTTAATGGTAAACATGTTTTCACCGATCATCTAGATTTTGTAGTCTTTCAAGGTAGAAAGGTTTACTCTGAGCGGCACCTCCCCAGATGTGACAACATTACTCCATCTCAGAACGTACTGCCCTTTGCTCGAAACAAACAAATAATAACATACAGAATTGCAGGTGTTTATCTATAACACCGGGCACAGCAGGGCTCAGCGGTTGCATGTAAATTCTGGAAAGGTTTGGCTAAGAGCATACAAAGGAATGACACAGAATCAACGTTGCCACTTTTACTGCATTGATTTGCGGCACGGCGTCTGACACGTCTTTGTTTGTCACACGTGTGACACAGTGGTGGGCCCAGTGCAGAACTGCGAAAAATTTCGACACTTCTTTTTGAATAATGCAGAGTATGCGAAACAACGGATCGTAGTCTACAAAAAGATAACATTCAATGACAAAATATTGTTTTAATTTTCCGAAATAATGCCATTCTCATTTGAAACAGAGTGATCGATGGGAAGTTCAGAGGTGACCCACGATCTCCGGCTGCCGTGGTTTTAATGGGTTACGATAACTTAGTTGTGCAATGCAAGAATAATGTAGGCGTTTACTATACGTTTAGAAATCGAACACTGGGTAAGTTACGGCCGGGATAGCAGAAGAACGGATCACGATTGATCGGAGCAAAAACCGACAGGGGAAGGATTCTGATAATTAAAGACACCAATGGAAATTGTTCTTGGGTAACGTTTGGTCGGACAACCTCAGGTAACCTTGCCAATTAATATAATGTGCGACAATCGCGATTTTTATGCAGACTTAGAATTAGTTCTCATTACTCAAGTTTAAAGAAAAACCGCCGTTTTGCTCATCCGGGAGAATTGCTTATTTCACTCAGAGATGTAAAACGCTTTTCGCCCCGTTCATCCGAAAACTTAACCATCGACTGTACAGTAAATTAGCGGGTCGAATTTGGAAGCTAGTCCAGAAGCACCCAATCAGCCACCAATTCGCGAAATACTTGTTGTTATAGAAACTACAAGTCTCACGGAAATTTATATTCTTATTTTTTTTATTATTAAGAATATTTCTTCCAGTTGTCGATACTTTGCTTGTTTGTTTTTAAATGCATTAGGCATCCCTCAGTTTACGTTCAGTTCTCTGATTGACTTCAGACTTCGGATCAATCAACAGAACCTGTGGGTCGTTTAAGGAAGACCATACAACACCTTAGTATTGTTGAGAGAAGCGGAAATTCGTCGATGGTGACAACCCGAGAATACTGCCATAGTAGGCGACGCCATATCAACCCACAGCAAAGGACACGAGTAGACGCTACCCAGTGTGACGGCTACATTATTAGTTGCTGCGAAGGATAGTGCTACCTTTATTTGTGACCTCGACCGGAATATTTGGCTGACTCCTCCTGAATGTCAGTCTAATATGACAACTCTGACACTACCACGTTGCCACCGCCTCTACCACAGTGAAGGAGAGTTGGACTTTAGGTTGGTGCTGCTGATGATGATGATATTCATTTTGTATAGACCTCCGGTCATAATTGTCACTTTTTCCGTGAAGTGACCTTCGAATATAGAACGACATTAATCTGACTCAAATGCATATGTAATCCTTAAAATATTTATTTGAATTTATAGAAATGTATGATTTTCATTTGTTATCGGCCTCCGGTCAGAATTGTCACTTGTATCGTGAATTGACCTTCGAATATAGAACGACATGAATCTGGCTCAATTATATATGTGATCTTTAGAATATTTATTTTAATTCATAGAAATTTAACTTTTTTTTTCATTTTATAGTCTTGTAATTATTCTTAATTTTTAAGATATTATCCTATTCTAAAATTCTTAGATCATAATGAAATATATTTATCCAAGTACGATCAATCATTTAGATTCAGAATGCATGTAGTTATGCGGGCCTATCTCCAAAACAAAGGCGTGTGTCGTAAACAAACAAATACTACAACTTTATATATATATATATATATATATATATATATATATATATATATATATATATTAATTTTAACGTATATATACATATACATAATTAAGAATATTATTCTGGATCCGTTAAGTCAGTGTTATATATAAATACGTTGCTACAAGCTGTCTTTGATCTATTATGACTTCCCCCATTTTCAAGTAAAGTATGTTCTCTTGATAATAATCATTCGTTTTTATAGACTCTTCTTGGCTCTCTTCTTCTTCTTTTTATTCTCTCTATCTATCAATTCCCCCTTCCTCTTTTCCTCTCTATTTCTCTCCTCTTTCTTCTCCTCTCGCTGTGTTTTCCTCAACCTTCGCCATTCCCCTCATTTAGCTCTTTATTCTCTCCTCATGATTATTTACGTCATTTGCCTTCTCCCGTGCTTCCCTTATTATTCGTTGTTTATTTACGTCATTCGCTTTTGTGTCGTAATCCAATGTGTACGGCAACAAGCTTGCTTAATAACCAGTTATATATATATATATATATATATATATATTCTACTGTTTTTAAATCTCCGAAACAGTTACATGGTAAACAGCTGATGATCCCCGTGTTAATATTAGACGCTTAAGGTCTCCTGTTTTTGTTTCACTCTTAGATAATTAGCCCCCCCTTTTTTTTCTTTTTTTATGTTTTTTTTTTTATTATTATTTTACTTATATTTTTTCATTTATCAATTTTCCAACGAATGTTAAGTCTGCAATATCTTGAATTTAGTTAGTTTGTCTGGGAATTTAAACTGCATTTTACATTTTTTTTTTTAATGACTCAAAGCTTCTTTAGACTATATATATATATATATATATATATATATATATATATATATATATATATATATATATATATATATATATATGATAGGTCAATGAAAATAATTAGACCTGCAAATTGAAGCAAATCATAATCTTCGGTTGTTAGTTATAAATTTATATATATATATATATATATATATATATATATATATATATATATATATATATATATACATACAGACTAGTTATGTGTTACTGACGTTGTACTAGATACAAAATAACTCAAAATGTAGTCAAGTACAAATTGTTTTTAAAATCCGTGTTAGTTGTCCCTTTATTTCATTTTTTTAATTAAAATAAATATTCAATCAATAGTAGAAAAAATTAGATGTGTACTTAAAATTGAAGTTAAGTATATATAAGAAACAGGCAAACGCACAAGAGTCTAACATTTTTATTTTTCAAAGATATGTAATACACTACCTCACTTTATTTTCTGTCATTCTAGCATCAATCGTCGTTTTCATTAGTAGTAGTAGTAGTAGTAGTGGTAGTAGTGGTAGTAGTGGTAGTGGTAGTAGTAGTAGTAGTAGTAGTAGTAGTAGTAGTAGTAGTAGTAGTAATACGTTACTTTGTACTCTCTTTCCTCTTTTTTCTTTCTGTGTCATATGTACTGTATATGCCTTTCTCCCTTCTCTGTTCGATCTCCTCAGACTCAAAACACATAATCATCTGACTTCTTTGTCATACAACCTCCTCTTATATCCCTTCGACCTACCTCGTTCACTGTTCGTCCGTAGTCGTCTAACTCTACCTATTAATTTACGGGTTACATTTCAAGAGTGGGCGGTTTTAAAGGTGACAGCTGTGGATATACTACGATGCGCCGAATAACCAATTAAATAAACGTTATAAATTTGGTTAAGTTACTTCAGTACTTTTAAATTGTACACAAAATTAAATCGTATGTGACGAAACAATACAAACGAAAGTAAAGACTACCGGGTAACGCCGGTGTGATATTTCCATATATTTTATTGTTATGATATATATTTATTTTATGATTGCTTTATGTAAAAGTAGTTTCCTTAGTCGAACGATATCTCGCTACAGACATTTTAAATATCGTACTTTTTGTTTGTAAGAGAAATATTTTTCTGTGTTTGTTTTAAAGAAAGACACAGTACAATAGTTAAAACTTACCATAAAATAATTAATCGTTCAGAATTAATTAGCAGACGCGTGCATAATATCAAATCAATTTGTCAGGATTAATAATCCATCGCTTGTATCATTTTAGTGAAACAGCAGTTAAATTAGTTGTTAAAAATAAGAAATATCCAACATACTATTATGATATGCGAGTAATTTTAAAAAAGAAATAGTTATTTCTTTTAAACGTATATAATTGTGTATCTTAAAGTAGAAATAGAATTTACAATGTAGGATCTTCTTTTTTAATTAATGTCTTAAGCTGGTCCTGTGTTTCATTATTGAACGTAGTCACCATTTTTTTTTAAATCTTTCTAGCCGTATGTTCGTTATTTGTAAGAAAGTGAATCGAAATACATTTCTTTTTAAATACCATGGTGTAAAATAAAAATAAAAGTTGGCTAGTTTAAATCAAATATCGATATGTCAGATTCAAAGATTTTGATGAAAAAATGAAGCCGATCTATTTCTATAGATCGGCTTCACTTTATTGTATATATATATATATATATATATATATATATATATATATATATATATATATCCACGGATATGTGTTTCGACGTCTACGACTCATCAGCGTGGCTAGACTAGGCAAGATTCAAAATCGGCACTCCAGTGACCGACGTCCAACGCCGTACCATTGAGACACGAATCCCGTTTGCTGTTGGAGAGATATATCGCTCTTATAGATGTTGTCATTTTTTATTAGTATTTCTATTTTATTTCCGATATTGATGATTGAACATATTCAAATATTTTTACGAAAAGCATTTATCTAAATGCTCGGTGGGAATCATTGTTTCCTTCATTAGTGTGAAACTCCCATATGCGAGCGAATATATTTATAAATATAGTTATCCATTGACACGTGTTTCGTCGTCTACAACTAATTGGCGTGGATAGATCTTTTCGAATTTACCTTGCACGAGCACTTTGGGGATGATTTTTGTTAACAGGTTTCACTCCAAACAAGGCATGCCACCACTGTAGACGTAAGGGGTTACAGAGAAGTAGGGTGTAGGTTTTCGGTGTCATCCTAAGTCGGGAGCTGTGTAGCGAGATGTCTGTTTAGATTAGTTTTAAACCTCTGCATGTCGATACAGTCGGGGAAACAGGGGGCAATGAGAGAGGACCAGATGCCGGCAGCATTTGGGGATCTCCACAGTGAATAGATGGGATTTTGCTGATTGTCGAGTTAGTCTAGTGTATTTACGTCGAGGGGACACCAGAGTAGCCAGTTCATCGGAGCAAAATCCATTTAAGTATTTGTAAAACAAGCACAGGGATGCAACATTGTGGCGATGGTTGATAGTAAGGAACCTATTAAGTTAACGACTCTTTTTTAACCTTGTCTAAGAGGGAGTGACTAGTGGATGATGGCACCAACCCAGATGTGGCAACAATACTCCATGCATGGGCGGATGGTGGCTTTGTAGAGATACAGGAGGATAATGTCAGGTGTGAGGTGTTTACTAGCACGGTAGAAGGAGCCCACTTTCTTTGCTGCAGCCTTGGCAATGTCTGTGTGTTCCAATTTATGTTACCTGTGAAGGTTAGGCAGAGGAGTTTGAATGTTGAACTCTCAGGTAGGGTGTTATTTGCCATGACAATCGGTGGTTGAAGATGTTTCTTGTAGTTATTGAAGGAAAATAGCTTTGTCTTTGCTGCATTAAAAGTTACCAACCATTTATGATCCCAATCAACTACAGTCTGGAGGTCATTTTCTAAGGATTCAGCCATTGCCTCAGATATGATCGCGTCCGTTTTGCCCACATGACGAGAGTAAAGCGTGGTTTTGTTAGCAAATATACCAATCTCAGACTCAATGTCATCAGGGAGATAGTTTATGAAGATTAGGAACAATAAAGGTCCAAGGATAGATCCCTGGCTTGTCCAGTGTATGATATATGCGTTCAGAGATTACCGTTAGGATGTCCGCAGTAGATCGTGCTTGTCTAAATCTATACTGGCGGTCAGAAAGTTGTTTAGCATTAACTAAGTGCCGAACTATCGCTAGATTGATTAAGGATTCAAAGATGTTAGTAAAGATCGGGAGTAGACTGACTGAGCAGTAGTTCTGGGGATCAGTTCTATCTCAAGAATTCTTAAAGACTGGTACCGCAGAGGCAATTTTCCAGCTATCGGAGAAGCAAGATTCAGCTAGGCATTGGTTGTAGAGTTGGGAGAGGACAGGGACCAGTTCAGCAGAGCATTTCTTTATTACTATTACAGGTATAAGATCAGGCCCGCAAGCTTTGGAGGTGTCAAGGTTTTTTATGATGTGTCTGACCAGGGATGGGGTGATGACCAGGTTTTCAAGTGTGGCCTCGGTCCAAATGGGAATTTGGGGAGGGGTGGTTTTCTGAGTCCAAAATGGAGTTTGAGGCGAGAAACTGGGCAAGTAGTACAACCTTATCAGTTGCCGGGCAAACGACATCATTGCGATTTGATAGTTGGGGAATCGTTGATTGACCATTGTTCACTATACTATTGTAGATTTTCTAGATTTTCGCGAGTACCTAGTTTCTGTGACTGAATGCGTTTTGGTTATCTCTCTATACCTTCTCTTTGCTTCACCTATCACGGCCTTACAATTATTTCTTGACTCTATAAATTTCTGTCTATTAGCAGCTGACTTATTGCGGTCGAATTTACGGAATGCTTGCTGCCTCTAAGCAATGTCAGCTGCACATTTCGAGGTGAACCATTGAGGGGGGTGGGGTTTGCTGAAGAATTTTCGCATGGGGACAGAGGCTTCAATGCCTGCTTTCACCCATTCAGTTTACTCATTTGCACACTGATCAGCAGGGAGTGAGAAGGTTTCCCTCCATGGGGCGTCGCTTATGTAATCTCTGATTAACTCAAAATCAGCCTGCTCGTAGTATCTCGTTGTTTTGAGCAACGGCTCATCAGCTTTTGGACGACTTTTTAGGGTGATATAAATCGTTACCACAATGAGATCAACATTCTCGAGTTGGCTATGAGCTTTCGTCACACAAGCCTCGGGCAGTGGGGTCAGGAACAGGTCTAGAAGTGTAGCTTGCTGGTCTACTCGATCGGAGATGCGGGTCGGGAAATCGACAGTCTGAGAGAGGGAGTGAGCTAAGGAGAAATTATACGTAGAGTTGCCGGCTGCGTCAGTAAGGCTGGAGAATCCCAACCAGTCACGGTAGTGTGCGTTAAAATCCCCAAATACATGTATCTGGGCATTTGAGTCAACTAAGAGTGCTCTATATATGCTTTCAGAGACAGAGTTTAGCAGGGTACAGTCCTGGGTCGAAGGTGAACGGTATAAGAAATATCACTAACTAACGCTATGATGTAAAGTCAACTTAAAGCACATGTAGTCTTGGTCATCTGATTATAACCTATGTTCTCTAGTCAGGGGGAGGGTGTTCCGAACATAAACTTTTAGCCTGTGCATATGTTTATCAGAGTCTTTACAGTAGAGTGAGAGGTAGTCAGTCATGTCAAAGTGGTTAGAGGAGATTGAGGATTGAAGGTTTGTTTCACTTAGTGCTAGGATATCCGGAGAGTTTGCCAGGAGAAAGGTGTCTACGTCGTTGATGTTGCTTCTAAGTCCCCGGATATTATCACATCATGTTTCCTTACCTGAATCAGTTATTCTGTCTGTACCTTCATGTGCTTTTCATTTTCCAACGCTGTTCCAATTTGTGTTTGTACAAGTTGTCTATTCTTTCAAAGTGTAAACGTTTGCCTTCCCCATGCAGTCGGGCCTGTTTCGGTATTCTTTTGGGGCTAGTTTGCTGCATTCACTTACGTGATTTACTGGTTCGTCTCTTTGTTTACAGAATCTACATTTACTGTTTTCCTGGGATTTGTATATTTTGGCTTTGTTAAAGTTGGTTCCAGATGGGTTGTCCTGTACGGTCGTCAGAAGCGATTCCATTTCTCTATTCGCGTGTCTTTTTCGTAGCCATGTCCATGTGTTCTCGTGCGCCTCGTATCTGGTCAGTCTTATAAATCATTCATGATTTTCTTCACAGTTTTTTTCTAGCCTTTTATTTCTAGTTTTGTTGTTACTTGTATTGTTCTTTTTGACGGTTCCTTTTGTAGCGATGATCAGAATGTTTGTGTGTATTTTTGTATCATCAACACAGTTCTTTTTTACTTACCAATCCTCTTCCCTCTCCTCTGTTAATACTATATTGTGCATAGTTTTTAGTTTACTTTTGTTCAATCTATGAAGAGTCCAGAATATCTTACGCCTATCTATTTGATTCTTTAATCAGTTTTTTACTATAGGATTCTGTTTTAAAAAGTGTTTTTTGTTGTTCTCGGGTATGTTTACCAATCTTCTCTTTCGTTTCTATTAATTTTATAGTGTTTGCTTCCAGAACGCCTATATGTTTATAGATGTCAGTTTCGCCAAGTGCCCTCATCTCCTCGTGGTGAAGTAGTTCTATGCCTTCAGCTGTCACAAGTTTTCCCATTTTCACATCTGGTAGTGCACATCTTGCTATTCCAAATTCCATCTGAATGGCCTAGTTGAAGATTCTGGTCGTATTTATAAGCTTTTCTCGTTCTTTTTTTTTGCAAATAGCTTCAAGTCATCCATATACATGAGGTGGTTTATTTTTCTCTTACGCCTGTAAACTTGTATTATTATTATTATTATTATTATTATTATTATTATTATTATTATTATTATTATTATTATTATTATTATTATCATTATTATCATTATTATTTGTACTCACTAAGAGTTCTCACACAGATCATAGTCAGTGATTGCTCACCGACAACAACTAGTGGTATTTACTGGAGTCTGAGTGACAACAAGCCTTCCCAGATTTCCAGTATTCTTCACCTCTTTTCGATAACGATGCGGTATCGCAACAGCCTCTTACCATTGATTTCTCGCTGGTAAGGACAATTATTCTTCTCTGGGATTTGGGTGGCAATAAGCCTCCCCAAGGTCCCAGCATTCTCTACACTTTCCCAGTGGAGGTCTGCTTTGTGCTGTCCTTCCTCGGTCTTCTCATCCTCCTCGACCCTCTACAAATATTTTGTCTGGTGTCAGCCTAGGCCGGCACCATTTAAAAATAATTCAATTAACTTCTTTAAAAAAGGATTTTTTTTTTTTTTTTTTTTAATTTTTACATTTTTAATTTTTTTTGAGGGGGGAGAGGGGGAGCTTATAGTGTTTCTTGTAATTTCTGTTCCTTGGTTTATTTTTGTGTAGTGATAGCTGAGGCCGGTGTAATTTATTGGGTGGGGGGAGATTATGAAGTGATGTTTCTTGCAGTTTATGTTCCTTAGTTCGTGTTGTGGTGTTCTTCGTGTGGTTTTGTTTTCTCCCTGTTGTAAATTCCTTTTGACTGGTTACCCTTTGTAGCTTATGCATGTTGGTTTCCGCATTCGAGGATTTTCTTTAAGAGTGCAGCTGTTTTGATGATTGCCGTCCTTTTTATGGTTTCGATGGTCCCTTTGATTCCAATTTCTCTCATTCTTTTCTCCAGTCTTTAAGGGGATTGTTCCTAGTGCTCCTACGATTATTGGTATTATACTAACTTTCTTCATGCTCCATATTCTTGTCAGTTCTCTGGATAGTTCTGTGTATTTACTTCGTTTTTCCGTGTCTTTGATCGTCACTCTGTGCTCTGCTGAAACGGCGAAGTCTACGATTTTACCAGATTTTTCATTCTTGTCGATTATAATAACATCATGTCTCATTGCTTGTATGAGTTTATCTGTTTGTATATCCATATCCCAGAGGATTTTGTGTTTTTCGTTTTCCAGTACTGTTTCTAGTTTATGTTTGTACCATTTGTTTGCGTATTCGAAATTGAATTGTTTGCACAGTTCCCAGTGTATTACTTTCCCCACACAGTCATGCCTGTTCTTGTATTCTTTTGGGCAAGTTTTCTACATTCACTTATTATATGATTTACTGTTTCGTCTCTTTGTCCACACAGTCTGCATTTATTGTTTTCCTGGGTGTTATCTATTTTAGCTTTAATGTAGTTTGTCCTAATTGCATTTTCCTGTGCAGCCATCAGTAAATATTCCGTTTTTCTGTTCAAGTTTCCTTTTCTCAGCCATGTCCAGCTATTTTCGTTGGTTTCTTCTCTTGTGTGTCTTATGAAGCGTCCATGTAGTTGTTTTTCTTCCCATTTTTCTTTTCTTGTCTGTGTGTGTCCAGTTTCGATGCTTCCTGCGTTGTTCGTTGGGACGGTGTCTCTTTCTGTGTTCTGGTTTATGTATTTCTCCAGCTTTTTTTAGTTTCGTCCACACAGTCTTCTATACTTACCAGTCCTTTTCCCCCTTCATTTCTCTTCACGTAGAGTCTGTCTGTATCGTCTTTTGGATGTAGTGCGTTGTGCATAGTCATTAATTTTCTAGTCCTCTGGTCAAGGTGCTTTAGTTCTTCTTTAGTCCAGCTTATGAATGGTCCAGAATATCTTATTAGTGATACTTCCCAGGTATTTATTCCTTTGATTAGGTTTCTGCTATATAATTGTGTTTCTAAGAGCTTGCTGGTTCTTCTCAGGTATTCTTTTCCAATTTTCTCTTTCATTTCTGTTGATTTGATTGTTTCTGCTTCCAAAACTCCCAAATATGTATAGCTCTCTTGTTCACCTAGCGCCCTCATCTGCTCTTGGTTGGGAAGTTCCATGCCCTTAGTCGTCTTCAGCTTTTCTTTTTTAATCTCTAGAAATTCACACTTTTCGATTCCGAATTCCATTTGAATGTCCTCACCGAAGATTCTGGTCGTATTTATCAGCTTTTCCAGTTCCTTTTTGCTTTTTGCAAATAGCTTCAGGTCGTCCATGTACATGAGATGGTTTATTCTTTGTTCTCTGCCTGTGAACTTGTATCCGGCATCACATTTCCTAAGTATGTAGTTGAGTGGCATCATGGCTATGATAAAGAGTAGTGGTGATAGGGTATCTCCTTGGAAAATGCCTCTCTGTATTTTTATCTCCGTCAAGTATTGTCCTCCAGCTGTCAGTTTCTTCATGTTTCCATTGCTTTCTTGATGAGATTAATAATCCTGTAGGGTATCTTGTACATTTTTAAGAATTCAATTATCCATGCTTGAGAGATTCTGTCGTACGCTTTCTTGTAGTCAATCAATGCTATAGATATGTTCTTTTTCTTGCTTTTAACTTCTTTCAGGATCTTTTGATCTATGTATAACAGATCATGCGTCCCTCTTTTCCCTTTCTGGCATCCTTTTTGTTCCTCGGGAAGTAGCCCGCGACTGTTCAGGGAATGGTAAATTTGCTCTCTCAGTTGTGCCGTTAGGATTTTCCACATTGTTGGTAAAAAGGTTATTGGTCTGTAATTGCTTGGGGTCGTTCTCTTCTGTTTTGTCTTCTTCTTCTTCTTATTATTATTATTATTATTATTATTATTATTATTTTTATTACTGTTGTTGTTGTTGTTTTTATCGTTATTATTATTATTACTGTTGTTTTTGTTGTTATTGTTGTTATTATTATTATTATTATTATTATTATTATTTTTGTTATTATTGTTTTTATTATTAGTGTTATTTGTATTATTTGATAACTATAAATTATAGCATGTCATTATTTACTCTAATAGTCATTAAAATTACCTTTTTTTAATTCTGAACTCGAAGTTTTATTATATTGGCCGAAGGCTGAAGTTGCACTCAACAAAAAGCAAGTTGTAAGTCTGCATGTGGTTCGACTTTTAAGCATGTTATGCGACTGCGAGCACGCGCTCACGCGCGTATGTGTGTGTGTGGGTGTCTGTGTGCGTATGTGTGCGTGTGTGTGTGTGCGCGTGCGTGTGTGTGCGTGTGTGCGTGTGCGTGTGCGTGTGTGTGTGCGTGTGTGTGTGCGTGCGTATGTGTGTGTGTGTGTGTGTGTGCGCGCGTGCGTGTGTATGTGCGTGTGTGTGTGCGTGTGTGTGTGTGTGCGCGCGCGCGTGCGCGGCTCAACGAATGGGTGTACAATAAATGCATTTTGTTTGGCTGTCCATTAACGAAACGCACACAACAACACCACACGACGCACTTGCTGGCCGTATACGCCTTAGAAAAGAATCGAGCGAGAAGTAGTATTTCTATTTCACTGGCAAAAGAGAGAAATTAAGATAGGGAGAGGGGGATAGCGTGTAATTTTATGAGATAGATAGGTAGATAAAATGAGAGACGGTGAGGGTGCGTAAGTTTCTGAGATAGATATAGAGGCGTCTGCAAGCATAAAACGAAAGAAATAATCCGCATACACAATGTTTTAGCTAAAGGCGCCATGACAGTAAAAAAGAAGGCGAGATATATACTCTTCTTCTCCTCCCTTCTCTCTCATTCTCTCTTTTTACTATTTCTACTACCTTTTTAAAACTTTTCTTTATTTTACTTTGTCATCTTTTTCTTTTTTCTAAACACACGAACACATTGACATGCCATGCAAACACACAGACACACCAAGCCGTAACAAAGGTGTTCACCCAACTTATATATAAGCAAGTACGTCCGTCCGCCTCTCTGTCGGTCTGTATGTCTGTCGGTCCGACTGACAGGAGGAGAAAGACGATGGCGGTATTACGCGTTTCAGGCTGCCGTCCGTCAACGCAAAGAAAGCCAGTCAGCAGAGCCTCTACATAGGCTAGGGTTTCTTTCTTTCTTTTTTTAATAAAGAAAGAGAAAACTACATGAATAAATAAGATAAAAAGGGGCAAAGGAAGAAAAAACGCTCGGATTTTTTTAATATATATGCATCATCTATACCATTTTTTTTATTTTATTTTAGAAAACAGATATAAGTTTGTTAAATAACAGCTCCGCTTTCATCTCGACTTGTGTTTCGTTTTTTTTGTGTGTGTTTGTTTAATTTTTCACGGATAATTATCGACGAAGAAAAAAAAAACGCTGGATGTAATGAACGCGGAAAGCAGGCCAAAAAAAAAAAGCGCGTTTGCGAATGTATAAAGAAAATATAAAAATTAAAAGAGAAAGAAAGGAACACGCGTGTATACGACAGAGAAGACGAAAAACGCCGAAATATTACCTGGATATTTATTTATTCATTCGGGAAGGAAATAATATACAACAAAACAAGGAACTAATAAAATGTAAGTAAAAACACGAAAACGAGTGAAAAAAGAAATTGATTAAAAAATAAAAGTAAGTAAAAAAAAAGGGGGGGGGAATGCTATTTTTTATGTAACTTTTTTATACGTTAGAAAGAAACAGTTAAACTTAATTAAATAGCTTGCTTCTATTTATCTTCCTCCCACAAGGTAAGATGTGACACAAGGTCGGGAAAGTGGGAAAGAACCAGCGCTCGAGAATGTGAGCACTCTGGCTGTTTAAAAATTACCTGGGCAGCCCTGTCGGCATTCCCCGGTAGAGGCGCCTCAGACAGTAAGCAATAAACTTACTCCTCCCCAAAGAGGGGAGGCAAAGCATGGGATGGTGCACCTCCTAGAACTGCACAGGACCGACAACCCCCAATAGACCGGCGTAAATCCAGACTCGAAGGCCCGGACAATACCGGTTTATTAGGCGGGGTAAATAGCTTGCTATCATTTTACGTATTCTGTTAAAATGTTTGGTGCTTATGCAGTTTACGGACCGGACTATTATTTAGAGAGGATTTCCAAGTTAAATTCAATTTTTACAGTATCTTTTGTTTATCAAATTGTTACGTGAAAGTACAGAATAATTAACCCCCCACCTCACCCATCTTCAGAATTGATTTCAAAATTACAACGTTATTATTTCAGCCTGGTTCGTAAACTGCATAAGTACCAAATGTAAGTTAATAATAATAATAATAATAATTAATAAAAGACCTAGATAGGCGAGCACCAATGGGCGTTGGTAGCGAGAAATCGATAATAAATGGGTGTTGCGATAATGCAAAATAATTTGCAATGGTTATCGAATAAGGTGACGAATGCTGGAAATCTTAGGAGACTTGTTATCACTCGAACTCCGGGGCATCACTGGTTATTATCAGTGATTGCTCACAGATCATGATTTTTGTAAAAACTCCGAGTGAGTAACAAAAAAAATAAAATAAAATAAAATAAATAATAATAATAATAATAACAATAATAACAATAATAATAATAATAATAATAATAACAATAATAACAATAATAATAATAATAATAACAATAATAACAATAATAACAATAATAATAATAATAATAATAATAATAATAATAATAATAATAATAATAATAATAATAATAATAATAATAATAATAATAATAATAATAATAATATAAGCACTGGAAGTCTGGGGAGACTTGTTGTCACTCAGACTCCAGGAAATACCACTGGTTGTTGTCGGTGAGCAATCACTGACGATTATCTGTGTGAGAACTCCTAGTGAGTACAAATAATAATAAATCTTCTTTCCTCGAACCGCTTGCCTTTTGAATTCCCCCCCCCCCCCTGTCTCCTGTTTCCCCCGACTGTACCAACATGCTGAAGTGTAAATGTAATGTGAATAAACATCTTGCTGCACAACTCCCCATTTAGGATGCCCCTTATAAATTTGGCCCCTAAACACTTACTCAGTGGCAATATGCCTTGTTTGGAGTGAATAAAAGTTTTTTAAAAATCAAAATGAATAAATAATAATAAGTAGGAGACTTATTGTCACTCAAATTCCAGAGAAATACAACAAGAATACGATGGTAACCGGCTGTTGTCATGACGCAAATCGATTTGAAACGGTGATCGAAATAAACGGGCAGTATTTGGATTGGGCAAATACTTGTTGTCACCCATACTCTAAGGAATAGCACCTGGTTTTCCAATGAGAGATCACTGTCAATGACTCGTGTGAAATCTCCAAGTGAGTGAGTAAATACTATTGCTACTAGTAACAGTGCTACTACTAATAATAATGATTATGATAGGGTGACTTGTTGTCATTCAGACTCCAGGGAATACCACTTGTTGTTGCAAGTGGACTACCACTGATAATAACTTGTGTGAGAACTGCTCGTGAGTAAAATAATGATTAATAATAAAACAGACCAGATGTCCGTATTTTCATTCTAACTACCTACCTACTTTCCTACGTACACACCTACGGACTTTAAAAAAAATGTATTTATTTATATTCAACGTGTAAAACTTCGTTCTTCCGCTTCTTTTGAGAGACGCAGGGGCAGGCGGGGCGATATTCGCTCGTCATATGGTGCGCTTAAAAACGTGGAAATGCTGCACGCATTAAAAGAAAAAAACGGCTAGGAAATTATCCTACCAATATTTCGTCAAAAAAAGGAAACCGTTTGCCATTACCGCACACAAGCACCGGTTCCCACCGTGTGCAGCGTTTGTTTGAAGCATGAAAGCCAATGAATAATTAGCAGTAGTACAAATATCTACAACTAGCTGCACCTACCCGCAGTTGCCCGGGAGCGTTTTTACTTGCATTTTTGTGCGCTTCTTTTGTGGTTTTTAAGTATACAATCTGGTATTTGACCAACTCATATTTTAATAAGATTTTGAAAGTTAAATCTAATTATTAAAGTATCGTTTATCCATCAAATTATTAGTTGGACGAAACTGTCATAAAAATTATAACTAATTCTTTTAAGGTAATGTTGTTTTAATATGTGTTTATAAAGGGGTTGAATGTAAATATCTTCCAAAACTTTCAATCTTTTAATTAAATGAGGATTTGCTAAGAATTATTTTAAAGGTAGAAATAACTTTCTGTTTAACAATTCCTTTCAAGTTTCGAAGGGTCACGAAATAATTCATTTATTTGTTTTTTTCAGCTATTAACAAAAGATTAGGTGCTTATACATGTAGAGATACAGGTGCAAATTGCAGTTAAACACGTGCAAATCGCAGTTCCAAATCAATTAACATGAACACTCTTTGATATACTTACGTATCAGGCAAAGATAGGTATCTACACTAAAAATTACGGGAAATTATCGGGTAGATTTTTAAATAAAAATATAAATCAGTTTTATTGTATTTTTCCGATCCGCCACTGATAACAGCGGAAATGCTGTAAAGCAGGGGGCGGGAGGTAAGTCAGTCTGTGATTTAACAAAGTAATACAGAATGGCGATCGGCAAAATATTTTAAATTAAAGTTCTACTCCAGAATTTTTCCTAATTTTTAGTGAAGATACTTATTTTTTTCTGATACGTAAGTATATCGTAGAGATTTTATTTGAAAATGCGTTTTCACCTGTGGCGTTTTCTCGGCTTTTGGGCCAAGATCAAAGTGTAGTATCTGTTCCGATGGATACTGCACCCCATAGACCGGTATTGTCTTGGCCTTCGGGGCTGGATTCACGCCGGTCTGTGGGTTTGTCGTGTGCAGTTCTAGGAGGTAAACCCTCCCAGGCTTTGCCTCCCCTCTTTGGTGAGGAGTAAGTTTATTGCTTACTGCCTGAGGCGCCCCTACAGGGGAATGCCGATGGGGCTGCCTAGGTAATTGTTAATGTCCAGAGTGCTCACCTTCTCGGGCGCTGGCTTTTCAAGTCCCACTTTCCCGACCAGACCTTGGGTCACATCTAACCTTATGGGAGTAAGATAAACCTGGCCTTGTGCCTAACCTCCTGGGGAGGTAAATTATTATTTTATTTTTTTTTTTTTTTTAGATGTAAACGATTAAAATAACTGACTTTTATTACATATTCTTGTTGATTTAATTTTGTAATTAAAGTATTTTTTAAAAGGGGATTTTGAAAATTTCGTTTTATTTTATGACGTTGCAGCTTTGATTTAAATAAATATTTTAATAAATAAAAAATAATAATTCAATTTGTAATTATGAAGTTAACGCGAGAAATACACATGGACACGAGAATGGTGGCACAATTTTATTAATATACAAATTATTTGTGCTTAAATTATTGCGAACTACGTGATTATTACTTGTAGTGTATTATTATTATTATTATTATTATTATTATTATTATTATTATTATTATTATCATCATCATCATTATTATTATTATTATTATCATCATTGTCGTTGTTGTTATTATTATTATTATTATTATTATTATTATTATTTTTATTATTATCATCATCATCATCATAATTTCATTACGAGTTTTCACACAAGTCGGTATCAATGATCGCTCACTAACAATTTCTTGGAGTTTGAAAGAAAAAAGTCTTCCCAGATTTCCAGCACTCTCCACCTCTTTTCAATAACCAATGCACATAACTTTGCGTTATCGCAACAGCTATTTACCATTGATTCCTAGCTCGCAACGACCGTTGGTCTTCTCTGGAATTTTAGTGTAACTAAGCGTCCCTAAGGCTCCAGTACTCTCCGCACCGTCCCAGTGGAGGTCTGGTCAGTGCTCTCCCTCCTCAGTCTTTTAATCCTCCTCGACACTTCACAAAAGTGTTGTGTGGTACCAGCCGAGGCTGATGGCACCATATACATGTGTGTATGACTGATTTTTTTTGGGGGGGGAGGGGGTCACCTCTCTTAGGGCTCAGGCTCTTTTTCTTTCTATATTTTATATTCTTTTTCGATTTAAAATTGTATGTGATGGATTCGTGTTCGCTGATTATGTTGGTTAATTTCTGCATTCAAATATTTTCATTAAGATTCCGGCTGTTTTTATCATTGCTGTTCGTTTTATGGTCTCGATCTTCTCTTGTATTCCAATTTCTCTGTTTTTCCAGTGATTTCGAAACTGTACCTAGTGCTCCTACAATTATTGGTACTATGATGATTTTGTTCATGTTCCACGTATTTGCTTCGTGTTTTGGCCTCCTTAAGCTTCCCCCCTGTGAACTGATGTGACTGCCAAAATTACGATTTGGCAGGGTTTTTTTTCCTGACTATTATCACGTCCGTTCTCCTTGCTTTTTTTTAACATAGTTCACCCCAAACAAGGCACGCCGCCACTGTAGACGAAAGTGGCTACTGAGAAAAAAGGGTGAATGTTTGGGGGGTGTCAACCTAAATTAAGAGCTGCGCAGCGAGATTTCTGTTTACATTAGTTTTAAATTTCTGCATGTCAGTAATACCAGAAAAGCAGGGAGCAGGGAGGGAGTTCCAGAGTCCAGCAGCACGAGGAAAGAAGCTTTTGGAGTAGAAAGCTCTTCGGCATATGGAGGCCTCCGCAGTGTATGGATGGGGGTTGGCTGATTGTCGGGTTGGTCTAGTGAATTTACGTCGTAGGTGTACCAGAGCAGCAAACTCATCAGTATCTAATCAATTGAAGTACTTGTAAAACAAGCACAAGGAAGAAACATTGCGGCGATAGGACAGGGGCTGGAGCTTGGTGGATAGTGAAGGACCTATTAGGTTGGCGACTCTTTTTTAACCTTGTCTAAGAGGGAGAGACATGCAGATGATGCACCAGCCCAGATGCGGCAATAATACTGCATGCATGAACGGATGGTGGCTTTGTAGAGATATAGGATAATGTCAGGTGTGAGAAGTTTACTAGCACTGTAGAGGGAGTCCACGTTCTTTGCAGCAGCCTTGGCAATGTTTTCAATGTATTTATTCCAATTCATGTTATCTTTGAAAGTTAGGCCGAAGAGTTTGAATGATGAACCCTTAGGCAGGGTGCTATTTGCCATGACAATCGGTGGTTGGAGTAGTTTCTTGTAGTTATTGAAGGAAAGTAGCTTTTTCTTTGCAGCATTAAAAGTTACCATCCATTTTTAACCCATTCCACTACAGACTGGAGGTCATTTTCTAAGGATTTAGCCATTGCCTCAGATATGTGCGCGTGGGTTTTGCCCACATGACAAGAGTAGAGCGTGGTGTCGTCAGTAAATATTCCTATCTTAGTCGCAATGGCATCAGGGAGGTCATTTATGAAAATCAGGAACAGTAGAGGTCCAAGAATAGATCCCTGGGGTACACCAGCATGTATGCCATGTTGCTAAGAAGAACGGCCATTGAGAACAACCTGGGTCTTTCGTTTTGTTAAGAAGGATTTAATTATATTAAATATGTGTCCAGTAATACCATATGAGTGCAGTTTTAGAAGAAGCCCTTCATGCCAGACCTTGTCAAAAGCCTTGGGTATATCGAGCGCTACCGACCTAGCTTCACCTGCCTTGTCCAGTGTATGGTATATGCGTTCAGAGATGACCGTTAGGATATCTACAGTAGATCGTGCTTGTCTGAATCCGTATTGATGATCAGATAAGTTTTTCTGTTTGTACGTCCATGTCCCAGAGGATTTTGTGATTTTCAATTTTCAATACTGTATCTGGATTGTGTCTGCACCATTTGTATGTGTGCTCAAAGTGAATATGTTTGCATAGTTCCAAGTGGACTGCCTTTCCCACGCAGTCATGTTTGTTATCGTATCATGTGAGGGCTAGTTTGCTGCATTCACTTATTATGTGATTTACTGTTTAGTCTCTTTTTCCACACAGTCTACATTTACTATTTTTATGAGTTTTGACTATCTTAGCTTTTTATATAGTTTGTTCTGATCGCGTTATTCTCTGCGGCTATCAGTAGCGATTCCGTTTCTCTGCCCAGGTGGCTTGATCCTAGCCATGGCCAGGTGTTTTAATGTGTCTCTTCTCTTGTCAGTTTTTGAATAGTAGCTGCTTTTCTTTATTATTATTATTATTATTATTATTATTATTATTATTATTATTATTATTATTATTATTATTATTATTATTAATTGAGAGTTCTCACACGAGTCATTACGAGTGATCGCTGATTGGCAAAACCAGATGGTATTACCTGGAGTCTGAGTGATAGGTTCCCCAGGTTTCCACCATTCTCCGCATCTTTTGATAAGCGTTGCAAATCATGTGTTTATCCTCCTTGACTCTTCATGACCATGTTGTGTGGTATCAGCCGAGGCTGTTGCCAACACATGTGTATGTGTGTGTGTTTAAGGGGGTATGGAAGTTATTAAAACTTAACTCAGGCTGGTTAGCGTTCGTTGGTTATGTGAGTTGGTTTCCGCATTCAAGGATTTTCCTCAAGATTTCGACTGTGTTAATCAGTGTCATGCGTTGTATGGTCTGAATCTTCCCTTCGATGTAAATTTCTCTTAATCTTTATTCGTTTTTTTCGGAACTGTTCCTAGTGCTCTTGCAATTATTGTCATTATAGTGATGATGATGATGATGATGATATTATTATTATTATTATTATTATTATTATTATTATTATTATTATTATTATTATTATTATTAATATTATTATTATTATTATTATTATTATTATTATTATTATTATTAGCTGAGTTCATCAATGTGTGTTTCCATAATGCTATGTATTTTAATCACACAAAATACATATTCCTTGTAACTGGGACTGAGTTATGTTACAAAAAAATCCATTTTAATTGTTCTAATTAGCCGTAATTTGAAAATTATGCATCAAGTGACCCATCTCTTACTACCTTTCTATCTATCACGTTCACACTTTCTCACTGTATGTAACCCTAACCCTAACACTAACCCTAACCGTTCCCGATATTATTCTAATACTCTCGCCCTCTCTCACTTCACGATGAGTTAGCTCTTCCCTGTTTTTATTCAAAACAATTTCTATCACGGTCGCTCCTGTTTAGAACGCTCGTATCAAAGGTAATAAAACTGATTATAAAACGGATGATTGGAATAGTCCACTATGAAAAATAGGGAATATCATCACAATTATTAATACTATTAACACATAGCAGAAGAGAAAGACTAAAAGAAGAAAGGATATAGCGAAAATTATAGTTTTATTTCATTTTTTTAATTAAACTGTCTTTGCAAACTCCATTTTTCATATCAACTGATGGAATTCTCGACATCATTCTGCCAACCTGGGCATTGTCTTGTCTCCTGGCAGATCCTTCCTTGTCAGGATGAGATTTGGTTCGATTTGGTCTTAGCATACCATTCTCTCAGGCATTACCTCTTACCGGGGCCAGTCACGGCTATTTTTCTTCTCTATCGGAGTGTGACCTATGGGGAAAATGGATTTTCCCATATTAAACTGATATTCTATCACATCTTTCTGCTGTTGAGAGGTTCTTCTTTTCATACCGACCGAGGAATCTTTGCAACAATCTGATTCTATGGGTTGGTTTGCAAGGGGCCCGACCCTTTAATCTAGAAGATATGGTTCTGTCCCGCCCTAGGAAACTATCCTCATAAAATGTATCACTTCCTTTGAGAAAGGGGGTTTATTACCGGTCGTTTTTTTTTCTTCCGATTCAAACAATCTGACTCGAGGTCAACATTTCTAATATATATATATATATATATATATATATATATATATATATATATATATATATATATGTAAATTGACAAATTTACAAGAAAAGTAATTATCCACCGAAAGACTGGAGACAAAGTTTTATTTTATTTTATTTTATTTTTTTCCATGTAGCTTTAATGGTTAAAAAACTTCCGAGACTATATATATATATATATATATATATATATATATATATATATATATATTATTTACTACAACATAATGCTGCTCGGTGTTTCTATGTATCTGACAACATCGACTATGTTTCCATTTTTATACGCGAGTAGCTGCATTCACCTACTAATATATTTTGATAGTTTTTATTTGTGAGAGACTTTCCAATATATGCTAGGTATTTTACGATATCAAACTCATTTTTTTAAATTTGTTGTTTTGTGTGTGTTTTTTTAATCAGCTATACAGAGGGATTATTCTTCTAATATATATATATATATATATATATATATATATATATATATATATATATATATATATATATATATATATATATAATCAAATATGAAACTAAAAGTAAACTTTTAGTAGATATAACCTATAGTGGAATGGTTTAAGCTCAATATACGAGACATTCGAAGGTTGAAATAAATCTGGACATTCGTACATGTTTATCACTCTTCTTTCATCTATCTTTGTATATATTTATATATATATATATATATATATATATATATTTATATATATATATATATATATATATATATATATAATTATCTACGGACACATGTTTCGTTGTTATAAGACCTATCTGCATGGCTGAACCCAGCGAGATTCGAAACCAGAGTCTTATATATATATATATATATATATATATATATATATATATATATATATATATATATATATATATATATATATATATATATATGGGAGGTCTTATAAAAAAATACATATTTAAGTATATACTCCCTATAATATCCGAAAATGTTTCAAATTGCAAGCTCAATACGGCTGCATTACAAGCTTCAGAGCATATAAGTTTTATAATTGCATTCCATTGACCACAGTAAAAATCAATCCAAAACCAATGTTTTGGGTTTTTCTTCAAATTAAAATTTAGAAAAAATATACTAATAAAATTTGTTTTTTAGTGTCGATAAATAAATACAAGTTTTCTTCTGAAATAAGAAAATAAAGAAATTGAAACAATAAATGAAAATTATGGTTTTAGATTAACTTTATTTATTGTCATTGGAATGCAACTATAAAGTATATATATATACATATATATATATATATATATATATATATATATATATATATGAAAGTTTTAATCTATATTACAAAAGGGCTCTCTATTTAAATCAATAATAACACATAGTGCTCTGAAATACTTTTTATATATATATATATATATATATATATATATATATTTTTATATAGGAGTAAAGATTACAACCTAAATATTTGTATGCTTTATTTGCATAACTATTTTCAAACAGTTTATAATTAATTAATGTTGTATGTTATTCATTTATATGTTTATTGTCCTATTTTCCTCTCTATATATGCAGTTATTTCCTCGATATTGACAGTAATTAATTAAATTGATTTAATAATAAAAAAATTACCAAAACGTTTCTTCAAAAGTTTCTTTAATTTTCAAGGGAAGTAATTCAAATGCAAACTATTTGTTTTAAGCAATTATTCATTGGGTACTTTTTAAGAATAAGTATCCAAGAAAATTTCAGTACTTACGTCATCAGTTCTCAGTTTCAGCGGAAACTTCAGAGACTGGCGAATGTCATATATTCACTGAACAAACTGAATGTATTATAAACGTTTTGTTTTTGTTTTGTTTCGTTTTTTTGCGAAGAAGTTATCGTCTAGTTTACAGTCGGTGATTGTAACTATTCGGCCGCGGCAGGCGCCGTTAGCAAATGACATCTCAATGCTTGTATATGAACATTAACAACTACCGGAAAGTGCTTTATTTGTGTTTATATTATCGTTAATTGTACTTGGCGATATCACTTATCACAGTGCGTAACTCAAGAAAAGGGGCTTATATAATCATCCACAGGCTGTTTCGCTGTATCATATATATATATATATATATATATATATATATATATATATATATATATATATATATATATATATATATATATAAGTAAAGTCAGAATTTCCCGGATTTATTTTACTGGTGTAGCTCCGTGTAAAAAAGCTAAATTTACAATACTGCTTTGTATGTGGTTTACTCGCTTATTGGTGCGTGCTTTAAAAAATTCGCTTCGCTGTAATTCACTGATTTTTATAATTTATCCCCTCAGCTGTTTTCTCTTTGCTTAGTAATTTCAGCGCGGGATAAGGAGTGATTACATCCACCCACCCACACACTGTAATATCCTCATCCTTTGACTCAGAACACCGTAAAGGAAATCCAACTGAAATCTAATAAGAGTCACATTTTCGTATTGTACCTTCTGACAATTAAGTTTACATTATTCACTGCGCCAATCATCAATTACGCAGCAAAGTTAAGTTTCCAGATTAAAACTAATAAATAAATATCCATGATTTTGTTTCCAATGATGTTCTTACAATATATATAAAAAAACGTCCCTTACAATACTTTGTTTTCAGCTCAACCTTAATAAACCATTACAAACTATTTTCACTTTGAGTCCTTCAGATTTTCGTTTATTGAATGAAAGAGGAAAGGGTTGCATATTCAACGTTTGTTCGGGCGCCAGTTCACACTATCAATAAAAAGTTCGTATAGTATGCGACGGTATCCATTACGCCAATCATGAAAGAAATTTCTGAAAAGTTTATACATCTTTTTTAAAATGGTGCTATTGTTTAATGCACATTAGTGTACATGCAAAAAGAAAATTAAATTGCAATTAACAAAAAAAAGACTATTAAATAAACAAAACGTGCAATGTTTTTATTGTTTGTATTATTTGGAAAATTTGGACTACTGTTTTCATCTTGGATGTTATTCTCACAACGTTTCGACCTATGTAACCTCCGAACTTCTTCAGGTGCGTCTTGGCGAACTCGGGAATCTGTATGGAATTTCGAACGGAACCCTTTATTTAATCCAGGGTGTTGTTTGCTCTCGTTCCGCCAGCCATGACCTGGTAGTAATCTTAAGTAAATCGTCATTGTATTCTTACTATCGCCCGTACTTTGGATTGAAACATCAATCTCCGGGTGGCTGTCACTTAGAACTGATTATACTTTGCACTTATATCTGTTGAGCCTTGCGTAAAATTATAGAATCAATGTTAGGCGTGTAGTTTTACTACGTGGTACTATATATTACGACTTGTTGCTATATATTACGACTTGTTACTATATATTACTACTTGTTACTGTGTCGTCTTACTAGTTGTTACTATATATTACTAGTTGTTACTATATATTACTACTTGTTACTATATATTACTACTTGTAACTATATATTACTACTTGTTACTGTGTCGTCTTACTACTTGTTACTATATATTACTACTTGTTACTATGTAGTCTTACTAGTTGTTACTATATATTACTACTCGTTACTATATATTACTACTCGTTACTATATATTACTACTTGTTACTATATATTACTACTTGTTACTATATATTACTACTTGTTACTGTGTAGTTTTACTACTTGTTACTATATATTACTACTTATTCCTATATATATATATATATATATATATATATATATATGTCTGTGTGTGTGTGTGTGTGTGTGTGTGTGTGTGTGTGTGTGTGTGTGTGTGTGTGTGTGCGTGAAATTATAGAATACATTTTAGGAGAAGCCTTAAACCTCTTTTTGTTTTAGTCTGTAGTCTTACTACTTGTTACTATATATTACTACTTATTATATATATATATATATATATATATATATATATATATATATATATATATATATATATATATATATATATATATGGCCCAAAAGTAGGTTTACAGTTATTAAACTATTTTTTATATGGTTGAAGTTTTTTTCGAATAACCTAGTTAAAAAACTTCAAATATTAAATGATAACTGTAAACCTACTTTTGGGCACCCTGTATATATATATATATATATATGTATATATATATATATATATATATATATATATATATATATATATATATATATATATATATAATGCAGTACTATTATTTTTTTTATTATTGTTTTCGTACTTTTCTCCAGCAAATACAATTCGTATTTTCTACTTTTTCTAATCGGTGTCGAGGGAGAGCGAAGTTAACATGAGACAAACGGTCTTTCTTTTTTTTACTCATTTGTAACTCTTATTTTATGAATGGTGTAAATCTGCATGTGTCCGTCCGTCCGTCTCCTGAGATGGTGTCTGTTAATCTTCGTGTCTCTCCGCCCATCTTACCCCGCACATGCTTTTAAAGTCAATTGAAACCTCTCTCTCTCTCCTTCTCACTCTTACTCTTACTCTCTCTCTCACTCTTACTCTCACTCTTACTCTCACTCTTATCTTACTCTTACTCTCTCTCACTCTTACTCTCACTCACTCTTACTCTCACTCACTCTTACTCTTATCTTACTCTTACTCTCTCTCACTCTCACTCTTACTCTCTCTCTTACTCTCTCTCTCACTCTTACTCTCTCTCTCACTTTTACCCTTACTCTTACACTTACTCTTACTCTTACTTTTACTCACTCTCACTCTTATTCTCACTCTTATTCTCTCTTCACACTTACTCTTACTCTGTGCCTGACCCCCGCCAAGCAGTCCCTATTTACCTCCTCAAAGTTAGATACAAGGTCAGTTTTAAATTTGTGGAAAATCCAACTTCCTAAAATTGGACCCTTTGGATTGAGACAAGAATGGATCAGGTAAAGATCAGCAACCCCCACTTACCTTTACCTAGACTAGTTTGAGGGTCGCTGATCTTTACCTGGAAAATTAAAGTCTCTTAGGATTAGGGTTGAATGCAAATCCCGGCCCCTTATGTTATTAATCTACGTCAGCACGGATCGCTTATCTGGGGTCGCTTATCATTACCTGGCCAATGTGGGGTCGCTAATCTTTACGACACTTTGATCCTCGCCTTAATACCAGGTACATCAGTATGTCCATTATAAAAATTGTTATTTAGTCGGCTCTTGAATTAATAACAATGGGAATAGATACGATGAACCTGATCCGACATTTTCACGCCAGTCAAATAGACAATTGTGCTGTTCAAGGATTGTTTTACAATGAATCACTTACAAAAAGTAATTTCCTTATTAAATAATCCAAACAATGGTGATGTGCCGTAAAAGAGACTAACCATATCCAACTTAAATTTGTCTGTATTCTTTGACTAATTCGGACTACTGTTCACATCTTGGATGTTATTCTCACAAGGTTTCATAAGGAATCTGTATAGAATTTCGAACGGAACCATTTATTTAATCCACAGGTGTAATTTGCTCTCATTCCGTCAGCCATAATCGGGCGAAATCTTTAGTAATTCGTAATTGTATTTTTAGTATCGTCGGATTGAACCTTCAACCTATAGAGGACTGTAAATTAGAATTGATTAATATTGCATAGCACTTTATCCTTTGCGCCACGGATCCTTACGGATCTCGAGTTCAGAAGAAGGTCGGAGGTTACATCGGCCGAAACGTTGTGAGAATAACACTCAAAACGAGAACAGTAGTCCGAATAATTCAAATAATATCGATCCTCATATAAAAAAAATTCCGAAATTCAAATTATTATGTTAAACAATTATAGGTCCCCATGTGTACACCCTTGCACAAACACATAAAGATCTTTATCTATCTATCTATCTATCTATCTATCTATCTATCTATCTATCTATCTATCTATCTATCGAGATATTGAGATATCGAGATATCTATCTATCTATCTATCTATCTATCTATCTATCGAGATATATATTTCTATATCTCTCCATCTCTCTGAATATATATATACTTGCTTCCCAGCCCCTCGTGGGTTGAGCGCTCTGGCAAGGAAACTTTCCGGGTGCTGCCGTGCGATAGTGCATATCACTTTGTAATATTTAAAAAATTAGGGCTACACAGGCCACTTTGATGAAATCCTGGATCGAAACACGATTGCATGTGTGTAACTAATCAAAATGCTATTTTTATTAGTGTTGTGAAACTAACAACCAAGATGAGGATACCAGTCCGAATAATCTAAAGAATACATATTAAGAAAAGATTAAAATAGCTGAGCTGTTTACAACGAAAAATAAATGCATTCTGATGGGTATTATTTCGTGATTACATACATTTAAATAGATTTATTTTTTTAATTTCGCTTTATTTTGCGCTATTGAATTTATAATTTCAATAAAAAATATAATAAAGTCTCATAATTTTATTTTGCGTATATATATATATATATATATATATATATATATATATATATATATAGAGAGAGAGAGAGAGAGAGAGAGAGATAGATAGATAGATAGATAGATAGATAGATAGATAGATAGATAGATAGATAGATATGTATGTATATATTTCTCTCTCTCACTCTCTCTCTTTCTCTCTTTCTAATGTTATTGCTGTCTGTAGTCATATTCTGTTTTTATTCTGTTCTTTCTTAATTACTTTAGACTATTATTAAACAGAGAGAGAGAGAGAGAGAGAGAGAGAGAGAGCACGGGGGGAGAAAGAGGGGGGGGGGAAGTGGTAAGATATCACATAGAAGAAGATCGGGAAGGGAACAAACAAAATACAGTGAGAGGATGAAAGTGATGGGTAGTGAGTTAGTAAGAGATGAATAACTTGATGAGTTATTTATAAATTACAAATAATTAGAACAATCAAAAGGGAAGCTTTCGTAATACATAACTCAATCCGAAGACTGAGGAATATTTTAGTGTGTATTTTGTGTGTGATTAAAATCTACAGGATACAAGCTTTAGGGAAGCAAACGTTGATTAACTCAGCTTTTGTATAATATTAAATATCAACATGAACAGTCGACTTCTGAGAATCAGAACAGATCCGACAAAAGGCAGCAGATCTTACACACTCAAAAGCTTTGATATTCTTGCAGAAGGAGCTTAACGTAATAAAATTCATCCTGTAACGCTAATTCTGCCGTCCCGGAATTTAAATTGTTAACGTCTCTCCTTGAATTGCACTAGTTCGTTCTTTTGACGTCTAACTGACTTCACATGTGTGTTCCTGGCTGGTTTTGGAAATTCTCTTATTTTCTCTAGATTTTTTGTTCATTGTTTTTGTCACCTGAAGAGGATTCGACGAAGAATTCAACACGTTCCTGATACATATAGAACATACATTGGTTGTTGTTTTTTTTATTTTGACACAAAAAGATCATTAGAACACTTTAAAAATGAAAAAAAAATGGTATAACTAAACGGAAAAAAATCTGATATGTTTAACAATGTTTGATTTAATTAAAGAATGCTGGCTAAATACACACAAATACATGTATATTTATATATGTAAGGTATGTTTATATATTTGTATGTTTATATATATTAGGTATGTTTATATATTTGTATGTACAGTATTCACCCATAAATTAATTAACCAATAATTATAAATTTGGAAACACAGTTGCTAGCTGTAAGGGTGGATAATGTGGGATATATTCAGTTTATTTTAGTTTTATACAAACGGAGCAAAGAGAAAAATTCAGATACGTTCAATTTTTGTAAAATATGTATCAGAATTCAATTAATGAATATTCTTTAAATTTCAGTTTATTTTGATATTCTAAAGGGCTTTAGATGGAATGTATAGGCAAAAACTCTAATTTGAAAATTCAAATATTTCAGATTTGCATTAAAATTTATCCGTTCATGAAAGTTAGGTTTGGTTTTAGGAACACAGAAGAAGAAAGGAACGTTCTTTGTGGTGGTGGAAGTTAGACAGGTACTTCCTGTTAAAGTTTTGTATGGGGAGAGAGACGAGAGATGGTAGCTCAGTCGAGCACCTAGCATAAGAATCAGAATAGAGTAGATAAAAACTAACAGCGTATCTTCTGTGAGAGAGGTATTCTAGGGACGAGAATATCAAATAGACATACTTCTTTCATGACTTTCAGTTTCATCTCGGGTATAATTGCGTCGATTTTCTCTGACCCTTTTCCTTGAATTCTCAAGGGTTCCAGAACGATATCGGAAAAGCTTATTATTTAGGTATCGCTTAAGAAAAAGTCACAAGGGATTAAATCTGATGAGCTTGGCGGACACTCTCGTCAAGCATTAAAAAGATTAAACACACAGGAAACATTTCCCTAACAACACTATAATCATTGATTGCGAAAATGGGTAAGATAGAAAGATCGCTAGGACCAGTATTGTATTTTTGCTTTAGCTAAAAGAATGATGACAGACACTGATGCATAAAAATATAAGGTTATGTCTGCTCGGTTGGATAGGGGAAGAAGAGTGAAGGAAGCACAATAATTGACGAAAGTTTATCTCTTGAACACGCTAACCAGTAGACTCTCTCGACCTCAAAATTTTACTAGTGTATATAATATTATTTAACACCTACGTATCTACCTGCAAATGTCTATTTTGGGATGTCTGTGGTGTTGCCTACGCCGTGAATATAGTCACGCGACATGGAACGTCGTTTCCATCTATAGTGGCAGGTGCGTTTCCGTCTGCAGATAACCTTTTTAAATGACCTTCGCATCAAGTTACCAGGCATCGATTTCCGGTCAACTATGTATCCGTGTCAATCAACCAGGTTTTGGTTGGTTCCGGCCAGGTGCGTGTCTGTGTCAAGTAGGTTTTATTTATCCCTGTCAAGTGCTATTTCCGGTACATCAGATACAATATTAAACACCAGGATCAAAATGTAGTATCTGTTCTGGTTGGTCTTAGGTGGCCACCATATAAGGTGTGACCTCCCCATTTAGGATGATCTATAGCAGATCGCCTGAGGTGCATTCACTAGGAAATGCCAACGGGGCAGGCCATGACTAATTTTGTACATATCCAGAATTTCCCCTTTTTTTGGGTAGCTGGATTCCCATTTAAGTTGCACCCTGTAATTTCAACCATTCACCCAATGTATATAAATATTTCAGCTAGTAATAGAAGAATATTGATTTCCAGATAATGTATTTGTCTGTGCATGGAATAGTTATTGCTGCACCTGCGATGGTGCACCAACCACTAGCCTCACCCTCTTTAACAGCATGCAAAATAGAATTTCTAACCTAATAGGTCCCGCAATTGCTGCTAAGCTCGATCTTCTGTCGTATCGCCGCAGTGTTGCATCCTTCTGCTTTTTTACAAGTACTTCCACAGAATGTATCCTGATTAACTTACTGCACTTATACCCTTCTAAACAAAAATACCCCCGACCCACCAGATTAGCAGCAAAAGTATACACCTACTTTGTATAAGTCACTAGATGCCTTTGGCATTCCTTCCCTGCCCCCTGTTTCCCGACCTACCAACATGCAGAAATTTAAATGTAATGTGAACAAACATCTTGCTCCCCACAAAGGCTATCCCTATAAATCTGATCTATATCACCGTAGCTTCTGACGTTTATGTGGTAACGCCTTGTTTTTGGTGAACAAAACAACTTAAAAATAGGTAATGTTTCCCGATCATACGTCTTGTCTAGGATGCTAATGAGCGCAGTAAATATATGCTTCATCTACGTTCTCTGACAACTCTCGTGGCATGTCAATGACAATTTCGGTTTTTACCAAGATATCAAGATATCTTGACGCAGTCGAGCAGAACGGGATGTGAGGATCATTTCGGTTGCTGGGAGGTTAGTTAAAATGTGGGCGTAATGAGGTTCAATGGGGAATTGAACTTTAGAGGATTAGTCATGTTGAGGTTAACCGATGTTATCCATGCGAATGCACCTCAGCTAGTTAGCTGGAAAACGAGATAGATAAGTAGTATGATTTATATATCCATAACTGTTTCATAGATTTTTTTTATACTAATCGTTCACCATTTACCAAGGCCAAAAGCCACTCGAGGATAAGAGTTAATGAGATTTTCAGTTGGATGATGGAACAGTACTATGAAAGGATTGAGAACTATGAATGATTCACAACATAACTCAACAGATAGTTGTTGACATTGGACTTGAAAACGACCATGTTGTAGTCTACAGGGAAACATTCCTGAGGTGACATGTTCCGCAGGTCAGCTGTTCTTTGAAAGAAACTCCGCCCATGGAAGTTCCGTTTGATTTTAGGTACACTGAAGCAAAAGAACTTTCTTTGCAGTATTGGAAGAAATACGGGTTTTTACTGAGAAGGTCTTATGAGAGGGGGTGAAAATAGCTTAAAGCTCAGCCGAACCCCTACCATTGAAATACTGATAGAGTAAGGAAAGACTGGCAATGCCTCTTCTGTAAGATATTGGCTACAGGGAAGGAAAGAGATAATCTGACATTGTTGCGAAGTCAAATTTGTATACTCTCAAGGCAAGTAAGAGTATTGTGGGCGGCATCTGATAATCATGAACATTAGTAGATAAATGTTTCCTTAGCTGGTCTATAAATAGTTTTCCTTTCTTTCTCTAAAACGTAACTTTCATGTGCAGATTGTTTGTCCAATAACTATCCGTCTGTGGAACACATTACCGCGGGACAACTTCACAGCTGACTACAACATTGTCGTCTTCAAGACCAATGTGAACTAATGCTTGTTGAACCGTCTTCTTAAATAGTTAAACTCTGCCCAGTTTCAACCATTGTCTCCAATCTCTAAGGTGTTTGTCTCATTTCACAAACAACAAAGAGAACAGTGCAAAGCTCCGGCACCTTCATAATATCTCCCATTATCGCTAAAAAATCTAAACGAACAAAACCTCGCCATATTTGATTTTAGATAACTCAAATCTAGTAGATCGCATGTCCCTCTTCTTAACCTTTTCTTTTTGTAACCACCTCCTCACCTATTTTTATATCTGCCCTATTCCTCCCATTTCTCTCTTCTCACTACCCAGCTGATAGCAATGTTCATCACCGTTCCCACCCCCTGCATCCTTTCATTGTATCTTCATCCCTCGATCTCTGTATAAAGCCTGACTTCACCTTAATAAACTTCTCTACCGATGGCTAAGACTTGGCAATTCAATTCGAAATATTGGAGCTAATGAACACTTGAAACCTGCTTCTGTGGCAATATTTTTAGTCGGTTTATTCGCTTCTTATCTCATTCCATACACTAACCATTATATTTTTAATAATAGGGTGGAGTCGGCGTTCGCAGGTAATATCAATAAACATCAAAGAAAACATTTTACTTTATTTCAAAATTCAGAAAACCAGGAATACACAAGGTGGTCCTCAATCAATTCCGGACAATGTTGTGTGTGTACGTTAGTAACCTATACTCTTTCAGGTTTCCCCATCTCTACCGAACACTAGCCCAGTCTAGTCGTAGATAAATGTGTCAGATGAATGTTTTCATGTTCCACCGGATGTTTAATCACGTTACATCATCTGAAACATATTACCGAATGACTTAGTACAGCGTTCGTACAAAATTTTAGAGAATAAGAAGAAAGATACTGAACAGATGTATAAACATCTATCACAATTATTATTACCAGACCTGAGGTGATCTCCTCAGCATCTGACAAAGGCAACGTTTTCGCAAAGAACTTTGCAGCAAATTCAACCCTTTATAATCATGGCCACTTACCCACTGTGTCCCTATGATTGAAAAAACTCTAACCAACATCCAAATAACTGTCTAAATATATCAAGAACCTTGATGCTAACGAGGCAACTGGTTCAGATAACATCCCGCCTAATAAACCGGTATCGACCGGGCCTTCGGATCTAGATTTACGCCGGTCTATTGGTTGTCGGTCCTGTGCAGTTCTAGGAGGTGCACCCTCCCAGGCTTTGCCTCCCCTCTTTAAGGAGGAGTAAGTTTATTGCTTGCTGCCTGAGGCGCCCCTACCGGAGAATGCCGATGGGGCTGCCCAGGCAATTTTTAAACAGCCAGAGTGCTCAAATTCTCGAGCGCTGGTTCTTTCCCACTTTCTCGACCTTGTGTACCATCATGCCTTGTGGGAGGAAGATAAATAAAACTGCAACCAGAAATCGCTCCTATCCTTACAAATCTGGTCAATCGTTGCTTAAAAAGAAATGTTTTCCATCACCTTGAAAGACTCAACTTGCCTGCCCAGTATTTAAAAGTACTGAAGATCGGTCCTCTGCATAACGGTACATACAGATCAGTCTCCTGTGCGTCATGAGTAAGTTGCTCGAATCTGAAATAAATGAAGAAGTTGTCAGCCACCTACGCAGAAACAGTCTACTTATTGACAAGCAATATGTATTTCATTCTGCAAGATCAACAGCTACGTGATTACTGTAATATCGCACAGGATCAGTGAAACTATTGGCGGGGGATTCGTTTCTAGAGCGATAGCTCTAGATATATCAAAGGCGTTCCATAGGGTTTGGCACAAAGGTTTGCTTCACAACCTTGTTAGCAAGGGAATATCTAGAAATGTTCTCACAACCATCAAATCCTTTTTTCCCCGATAGGTTTATTAAAGTAATTGTTAGCGGGAAGAAGTTCGAAGCTCATAGTGTCTATGGCGGCATACTCAAAGGATCCATTCTGAGCCCAAACCGTCTTCCTAATCTTCATCAATGAGTTTCCAAATCGTATTCTAGGATCATTCGTTAATATCTAAACAAACAACACAACTTTTTTATAGCAGCACTTTGAAGAGCACTGGCAGCCAATCTCTCTCTCTCTCTCTCTCTCGCTCTCTCTCTCTCTCTCTTTCTACTTAGAGCATGTGGTGCACTGGGGAAAAAGTGGCGTATTACTTTTAGCACCTCTAAAACTAAACTTC
>OY744515.1:25868553-25908553 GCA_963556195.1 Sepiola atlantica | reverse complement strand
ATTTTAAACAAAAATAAGTATAACTCTTTATCCGGAGCGTTTCATATTTGGAACAGTGACAAGGAGTATTAGTGATAATTCTAATGAAAAACAAATCACTCTGTAATAAATCTTAATTGTTATATAATGATGAACAGAAATAAGTATTAATCTTTATCCATACATTTCTGATTTAATCACAGGTTTCAGAATATTCGTACGCCGTGAATGGAGATTACGTCGTAAGTTCGTGTATGCCAAATATTTCTTTTTAATTGACATTGGAAATTAAAGTCGAAATTTGATGCTGCCTTATTTGAGCTCGCATTAAAATCTATATTCATATAAACTTCAGTAAAGTATGAATACAAATATATATATATATATATATATATATGTGTGTGTGTGTGTGTGTGTGTGTGTGTGTGTGTGTATGTGGGGGTGTATACGAGTACAAAATTGTATGATTAATTAGAGAGGAAACATGAATTATCTATCAACAATTAAAAGGGAGACACTGAAATATCAATAGAAACTGGCATAATTTTTTTTTTTTTTTTTTTACATGATTCACCCCAAACAAGGCAGGACGCCACTGTAAACGTAAGGGGCTACTGAGAAAAAGGAAAAGGGGAGAAGGATTAGTGGTTCAGCTTAAATTGGGATCTGAGCAGCGAGATGTCTGTTTACATTAGTTTTAAATTTCTGCATGTCAGTACTGTCGGGGAAACAGGGGGCAGGGAGGGAGTTCCAGAGGCCAGCAGCACGAGGAAAGAAGCTATTTGAGTAGAATGCTCTCCGGCATCTGGGGACCTCCACAGTGAATGAATGAGATTTAGTAGAATTTTCTCTTAGGGCTTTGTCGTCTAACCCTCTAATAGGAAATAAAAATCTTGAATTAAAAAATCGGATCAGAAATGAGTTAAAAATATTTTCAGTTGGAGAAATAAGTTGAGGGAAAAAAAGATGGGGGAATCGTTCAACATTATGGGGGATTGGGATCGGGGAAGATGTCCAACTAATGTTTCAGAACTTTCTGGCTACATAGGCCAAGTCGAGAATGATTAATAACTAACGCCTTAAGAATATTGGAATGATAGTTCCACCTAGCACTGTGTAAAACAGAAAACCACCCATCGGAATACGAGTTAGAACAAATATTTGTACAACCCAGGTGCTTACTAATGGCATATTCATGTTCTCGCTACTTGTGAGAACGAATATCACATACATTAGTATGAAAATATATCTATAGCAAGTAAGCTACCCAAAAACGTTCATGCTTCATTCCCGCAAGAAAATTATCAAGCTAAATGCGTAGATGTATTGTTTGCGATTGCTTTTATATCTCAATTTAGCTCGAGTAAATACTACTTAAATATAAAAACAATCACAAACCATACAGCCACGTGTTTAGCCTGATGATTTCTCGCGGAAATGAGTCATGTACGATTCTGTGTAGCTTACTTGCTATAAATATATTTTCATACTACTACTAAGATCTACTCACATATTGAGCACTGAAGTAAATACTGAACAAAAATATATATACACAATATATTGTACCTTATAATATTATGTATGTATAAATGAAATAGTAATTATATATATACTGCTAATAATTGGGTTGCTAACCAGATTTGGAGAGAGATAGACAAGCAGGGATGTACTTGTTCGACAGATAAGAACTTAATTGCTAGATCAATAGATCGATAGACAAGTAGGTGGTAATCAGATAAATATGACGTAGATAAGGATAATAGCTGTAAGATATATAGACAGATGAGAATCTAGTTATTTAATAGATACAAGTACATGCATACATGCATACATAGGACATACATAAACGTACGTACATATTCGCGTACCCGAATACACAATGGCTGCCGACTCGTTACGCATGCATGTCAATTATTGGTAGATTCCATACTTTCATTGTTATTAGAGCGACAGTGGCTGCGGAAGTTGATCATGATAGAAATGAAGACTGTGCCCAAATAGGCAGCTTGTACAACTCCACGATAACTCGCAAGAACAACAGAACAACGAGAGACAAACAGGTACGAGATGTCTAGATTCGTATTAAAAGCGAGTGTTGCATGAGACTGTTCATTTGCAAAAGCACCATCTCTCCCAAATAAATACATCATCAATTCAATCATAAAGACCAATGTGTATTTATTTGTTAGTTTGTGTAATATATATATATATATATATATATATCGTCATGGTCTCTAGCACAGGTGGTAACTGAAGATCGTACTTCCAACGCCATTGATGCGGTTGTCTTGTGCTATCTGTTTTCTTTGCACCGCCATGTGTCTTTTTAGTCCGGAACTTGTAATACACATATCGCAGATTGTCTCGTATTTTAGAAGTAGTTCGTTCATCTTCAGGTAATTTATATAACCAGTCTCCGAGAGACAGAATTCACACGTACACCTCTTGGTGTCTAGACTGTGATTATCAAACTTTCGGCGTTGCCGCTTGAGTTGGTCATGTCCCTGTTAATGTTTTTTGATAGCACTACAACTGTCCTTTATATGGCATCTGAACTCAGCCCTAATTAGAGCAATATTCCCTTAGCTGTTCATATCAATAGTAAGGATTCGTTTTCAGTTTGTGCTGGGGACGCTTTTGAAGTTGTAGCTCACTGTAAAATGGGTGCTTTGAGAGTTTTCTATCTCCAGTGCGAACCACATGTTCCGTCTATCGGGTTTAGTAAAATAGAACAAGAGACGGTTACCTGCATACACCGAAGTTAACTGACGTTTAACCTGGCCAGTACCACATGGGTGACCAGTTTGGAATACTGGGCGCTGTATATGGAAAGGCGACGACATCTCCTTGCAGAAAAACTGAAAAAACAAACGTCGTTAAATCAGCTTAAGCGGGGGGTGGGGGCACTTGTGACAATCTTTCTCCTTTTAAAGGCCCAAATTGATCTCGCCCAGGGTGAATGCCACACCTGGACGGGGGAAGACCTACATGCATACATGGGGATACTGGCTTAACTCTTACGCAAGTATTAGCTATGCTTGATTTTATTTTTAACCGTGGAAATAATGAATGTGGCTTTTGTTAAATTATTTTTTTTTACACCGGGCGATATCTGAACTTGAAGCAATTTTTGGGAGAGAAAGCTTTGCAGTGTGTCCATCCAGGTGTCTGTACATCGAATGCATGTACCCGCATAAAAAAAATGGTCCACATTGGATACAAACGAAGCCGTATTTTTTGTATCAGATTATCCATCCCATAGAGTAATATCTCCACAAATACGAGTAATTTCACACACACACACACACACACACACACACATACACACACACACAGTGGTCTTACTGGGCACCAAGACAATTCGGAAGAAATGGAGAATGAATACTCGGTGTTGCTTTAATATTTCACCGCTATTAAAAATAAAAGCGTATAACTTTTGTAATAGGCCAATATTTAAGGGTGGGTATCCCAATAGCCATGTACCCTTTGTATCACAGTGCATTTTATAACGTAGCATTTCTTTATTTAGATTGATTTTATTCGATCTATTGTCTTCACGTTAATGTTTATAATACGTTTTATTATATTTACTCTCTTGCCTTCATCTGGTATATTGTTAATTTCTATACGTTGACGATTGGCCAGGATTAAAATGTAGTATATGTTTATTAATTCATTCATTGTAAATGAATAACATAATTCTATTGTTGGCATTCCCTTTTTCTCGATATCTTTTTAGTTAGTATCTCTTCTAGATAGACATCGGGTACTTACGGAAAGGACCCCGTGAAAGTTACCAACATCGTAAGTGAAAGTATTTATGTGGAACAAACTCGATACGAACTTGGCACATCCATGTTGTCAGTACGTGTCGTTAACCACTTAGCAACCGTCACCTCCCATGGTGTATGTTGATGAGTTATGTACGCTGAAGTTTCTTAAGTACTTAAATGTATAAACGTACACACATAACATACATACGAAGGAAAACAAATAGATAGATCTATATATAGAATGGAATAGAGTATTTATTTACTCCTCTCCAGAAGTTAGGCACAAGGCCAGTTTTATCTTACTCCCACACGTAAGATGTGACCCAAGGTCGGGTCGGGAAAGTGGGGTTTGAAAAGCCAGCGCCCGAGAAGTGAGCACTCTGGCCATTACAAATTGTCTGGGCAGCCCCGTCAGCATTCCCCGGTAGGGGCGCCTCAGGCAGTAAGCAATAGACTTACTCCCCCCTCCCAAAGAGGGGAGGCGAAGCCTGTTAGGTGGACCTTCTAGAACTGCACAGGACAGACCCATAGACCGGCGTAAATCAAGCCCCGAAGGCTAAGACAATATCAGTCTATGGGGTGCAGTATCCATCGGAACAGATACTATACTTGGATCTTAGCCAAAAGGCCAAGAATGGAATAGAGTAAGATAGAGAGTTATAAACAGAAAAAGAAGAATATGTAACCAATCATTTGCGAATAAGATGATCTGAACAGCATCAGAAATATGCAATCATGGTCACACATAAAAGATACTTTTGTTTTTATTTTTAACTTTATTTCACTTTTTAAACTATCTCATGCATGTACTAGAAGAGTACCTGTCCCAAGATGAGTAAAATTAATTCCCCGAGCAAAACAGTTTTGAACCATTTTTATGTTTCCGTACAAAGATTAAAATCAAGATATAATGATACTAAACTTCATGTCTAGAATGCTTATTCAATTTTTCATCAAAATCCATTAGATTATATTAATTCTAGAAAATCTCTAACTTGTAAGGGTTAACTTAAAGAGTCTTAAGAAGAAACTGAAATTCAAAGAATCTTGCTTAATTGTTGACGAATGATTACGGATCAAATTCAATGGAAATCTGATATATTTTGATGTTCAAATGGGAGGTTATGCCAACATGATTCTCCCTAAACTCTTTTAAAATACTACAAAGAATCTGAAGTTTGAGGCATGTTTATTAATTCATGTTCAATACTTTCACAAACATAGAGGTATCTGAATTTATACAAATGGCATTCACCCAATTTTTACTCCATTTGCATGAAAGTAAATTAAACTAAATATAACCAAGAATACGCCCCGTTACGGTGAGCCGCTGTTCCAAAAGTCATTATGATGGGCTAATAAGGTTAGGAATGAATCCTGTACATACAAATATATATATATATATATATATATATATATATATATATATATATATATATATATATATATGAACAATAGAAAGTTAGATTCCAGTAATCTTGTCTTCATTCATTCAAAAACAAGTATTATATCATGTTATATATATATATATATATATATATATATATATATATATATATATTACTAGTTCATGTATCCACAAAAATATTATAAGGAGATATATTATTTATGTATACATGTTCTAGTATTTTCTTTAGCAGTGCTCGATACGTAAGTAGAGCTAGGTTGTAAGTTATGAAAATATATTTATGGCAATTAAGTTACACAGATGCTTTCGCGTTTCATCCCCGGGGAGTGGGAATCTCTAGGCTAAAATTTTAGCCCGAAGATTCCTCCCGGGGATCAAACGCGGGAGCCTCTGTGTAGCTTAATTGCCATAAATATATTTTTATAACTTACTATATATATACATATATATATATATATATATATATATACAGAGAGAGAGAGATAGAGAGAGAAAGAGAGAGATAATTTAAATAGTTTTATATAAATATATAGTAATTTTTACTTACAGAATCATGTGTTTCATGCTTACGCAATCTTCAGTGTAGAAGATGATAATTACTGCCGGTCGAATAATTCGAACCCAGTTGCAAATTTACGTTTGAAACTGTAGCCTGGTATTCAATCCCTAGACCACCATCAATTAATATAGGAAAGAGAATGCAAATTCTATATATCAAGCTTGGTCATTATGCATAGGTTGTAGCTCATTATAAATTCTCTTAAAAGCACAATCCTGGTAGATGGGAGCGATAATAATATGTTTATATAATTATGTAATTATTTTTACGTACAGACACATGTGTTTCATGCTTATGCTAAAAATAGGGTTATATCATGTTATATATATATATATATATATATATATATATATATATATATATATATATATATATATAAACATGATATAATCTTATTTATTCAGAAAAACATCCTATATTTAATCCAAAAGCACTTTATTGAAAAAAAATGTTTCTGGCTATTTCGAGAATAAACGAATTTATTACTAAACATTTACGAAGAGACTGCTAAATCAGGATGCGTCCAGTATTTATGAATTTATACATATTTAATTACTATATTCCTTTTTTCTTGCTTGCTTTTTATCCCTCCAATCAAAGAGATACATTCGTTCGACTGTTGTTTTACACCTAACAGTTCATGTAATATCATGCCCACCATATTTTACTCTTCCTTTAAAATGTTAGTATTCAACTGTTAAAATTCATATGGTTAAATGCACAGATAAAAGAATAATTCACACCATCATTATTGTCTTCAACCATGTTTTCCTTTTTCTTCCTTTTCTCTTTATTCTTCCTCATTTTTGCTCCTTTAGAACGTATAAAGAAGGAACGAATGATTATTTAAAAACAGTAATAGTAAGAAATTAACGATTGCTAATGGTGTTAATGAGTTGAAAAAAGCGAGTCTTGAATACAAGTATGGGGGCGCAACTAAACCGCTAGTTAAGAGTCGAGATAACTCAGCAGATAATACAATATATATATATATATATATATATATATATATATATATATATATATATATATATGACATTCAATTAATTAAAACATTACAATTGTTCCAAGAATTAGAACATCAAGTCCAGCATGACGTACGATCGTTTCCAAAACAGTTTGGAAATACTTTATTTTATTTCATTTTACAAATTAATAAAACTAATCCAAAACGTCTTCATCAGCGCCTTTAGCAAGACTTCTTACAGTAAGTCAGAGAAAAAATTAAAAAGCTCGTTGCAGAGAAAGATCCAATGACAGAATGAGTCACCGGTTGATGTTAGCAGCATAGTGGGGGGGGGACACAATGGTACCTATAAACCAAAACACTAGTACATATAGAAGAAATAATCCAATATTTTCCATAGATTTACGCTTTCAAATTATGCAATAAATTAATTAAAGTTACCAATTTTATTGTCAGAGAGATAGTGAAAACAATAGATTAGAAATAATCATAGAAATAAAATAATAAAACAAGAATAAGATAAAAAATATAAAAATATCAAATAAAAAATAATAAAAAATAAAAATTAAAAATTAAAAATATAAAAAATAAATAAAAATAAAATAATATATACATATATATATATATATATATATAGTTTTGAAAAAATAATAATGAGGTAAAAATAAGAATAAAAATGATAATAATTATTGGTAAATTAGTGATACATAATACATATAAAATAGGGCGATTTAATTATGACCAGATATAATTTTTAAACAAATATAAAATTACGTAGTTTTTTTTTGCTTTTTGCATAATAATAATAATTTTATGACGTAAGAAGATAGAATTATATTAAAATAAAAATCAGTTAAAATTACTGATTTAATCAAATTACTACAGACTACACTGGAAGTGAATCATACAATATTGATGGATACCGATGTGCTAGCCTTCTACTCTTTAATCAAAAGTGAAAAATGGAGTAAAAATGAAAAAAAAAAGAATAGAAAACATGAAAATAGATGGTTAAATAAATACATTAATTGGTGTGAATTAATTATTCTTTTATGTGTGTATTTTGCCATATGGCTTTTGTCAGTCGAATATGAATACTTTAACGGAAAAAATATGGTGAACATAATATATCATGATTGCAAAAAATCAGAGTTCAGGGAATTTTTTTGTTTATTGGAGTAATAAAAAGAAAGAAAAAAAGAATATATTAGTTAAATATGTATAAATTAAATGGATATTGGACGTATCTTGATTTTTTTTGCCTAACTATGGAAAGCTATACACTGATGAAGTCTCTTCTAAAATGTTTGATAAATATTGTATACTATAATATTTATACTTTCGAAATGGTTAGAAACAATTGTTGATAAATAAAGTGCTTTTGGATGGAGTATGGAATGTTTTTCTTAGATAACTAAGATTATAGCATGTTAAATTAAGAGCTCTAGTCGAATTGTACACTATTGAGCTACTACAAAAACTTTGTCTGAACCTAAACACATTCCATGAAAAATGCCAGTATACTGAAATCATATGCCCTTAATAGGGTAAAGATGAAAATTCATATACACTTAATGCACAAAAGAAAGGAAATTCCCAAATTTTTACACTTTTATTGTCATTAATTAAGGGTATGACTACATATCAACCAAACCATTTCATTATCACATCACTACAGTATAAATCTCTATGCATGAGTGGATGAAGTGTGTGACGTGCGCTGAAGAAAATTCCTACCAGTAAAATCCATAGTCCTGTTGTGCTCGCATACCCTTAATGACAATAAAAGTGTAAACATTTGGGAATTTCCTTGCTTTTGTACATTTAGTGTATATGAATTTTCATCTTAACCCTATTAAAGGCGTATGATTTCAGTATACTGGCATTTATCATGGAATGTCACTACTTTTGTAAAGGCTACCCCTCAATACAATGGTCATTTTTAAGGATTTTTGGAATTTTCTGGAAACCTAAGGTATATGGTAAACTGAAATTAAAATGTCATCAACTAGACCCTAATACCTCTATCTCTGCCAAAAATTAGCTGAATCCATCAAATAGTTGATGGGATACAGGGTGGCACATACGTACGTACGTACGTACGTACGTACGTACGTACGTACACACAGATAACATGATTTCATGATTGAACTTTCTGGATATCTGAGTTGCCTTGACTAATGATGCTGAAATTCTACACACTTATAGAACCTATCAAATAAAAAATTTGTGCAAAGTTTTAACTAATTTGGTTTATTAGTTTTTGAGTTATGATTGATCAAATAAATGAGATTTCCAGCATAGGACATTCTTGTAGTCTATTAAGAGCTAGAGCGCTCTCGCGCCTCCCTTGTTCATATTATATATATATATATATATATATATATATATATATATATATGATGTGGCAGAATGTTCGTTGTGAATGGGCTGATTATTATGGTTAGCGGGTTAGATGTGCATTTCAACAGCAACAAACACGCTGTTTTAGTGACCAACGTGGCGTGAATAGCAAAGATCGTGCATTTGTGAATGAGACAATATTTCACCGTCGCTTGTGTGAGAAGATAGATCGATACCTGCGTGTTTCCATTAACTACGTTAAGGCTATAAAAATATAGTAACTTGAAAGTGTGTAGGTTTGATCACTTACCTCTGCTGAATGTTGTAAGGTTAATGTGGATGGGTCGCATGTACGTTGTTTTTCTTAGACGCACTGAATGCGTGCGCTATATTTTCACACGTTGTACAACAGCAGTATCAATTTTGATTAATGCGTTTCGAGATGCAACTTTTTGAAATGCTTAACCTTCTCAAGACTGAATTCATGTGACAGTGAAACGAAAAGTGGTGAGACGAGGGGAATAGGGCGAATGTGGTAGGAAGTGAACACATGGAGTATTTATTTACTCCTCGCCAGGAGTTAGGCACAAGGCCAGTTTTATCTTACTCCCACAAGTAAGATGTGACCCAAGGTCGGGTCGGGAAAGTGGGGTTTAGAAAGTTAGCGCCCGATAGGTGAGCACTCTGGCGATTAAAAATTGCCTGAGCAGCCCCGTCGGCATTCCCCGGTAGGGGCGCCTCAGGCAGTAAGCAATAAACTTACTCCTCCACAAAGAGGGGAGGCGAAGCCTGAGAGGGGGGGGGGATGAACCTCCTAGAACTGCACAGGACAGACCCATAGACAGGCGTAAATCAAGCCCCGAAGGCCAAGACAATACCAGTCTATGGGGTGCAGTATCCATCGGAACAGATACCACACTTTAATCTTAGCCAAAAGGCCAAGAAGCGGAGTATTGATTTATTCCTCTCCAGGAGTTAGGCACAAGGCCAGTTTTTTTCTTACAAGTAAGATGTGACCCAAGGTCGGGTCGGAAAAGTGGGGTTTAAAACTTGCCTGGGCAGCCCCGTCGGCATTCCCCGGTAGAGGCGCCTCAGGCAGTAAGCAATAAACTTACTCCTCCCCAAAGAGGGGAAGCCAAGCCTTGGAGGGTGGACCTCCTAGAACTGCACAGGACAGAACTGCACAGGACAGACCGGCGTAAATCAAGCCCCGAAGACCAAGACAATACCAGTCTATGGGGTGCAGTATCCATCGGAACAGATACTACACTTTGATCTTACCCAAAAGGCAAGAAGCGGAGTAGCAGTAGAAATACGTGAACAAATAAGTGACGTAACTTAAGAATCAAAGACTATAGTGGTAGTAGTAACAGCGTCAACGTGAGAGAACGACACTTAGTAAATAAATGACGTAAATAAAAAAGAAATGGAGAAAGATATACATTGTTCATTTCTAACCATGTAATGTATAACTCAATTACAAGGTTCCATTGTGTCATCTAGTAATTTATAGAAACTAGCAAAGTTAAGAGTAAAAATATAAATTGCCCTGATACGCACTTTGAGTAGTACCGAAACTGTATCTGTTGCGGCTTGAAATATAAATCTTACCTACTACCCGTAATCAGCCATTGCTCAACAAACATGCTATATATCCTATATAAGATGTCTGTCTAAAACGTATCCGACCTTTATCCAGAAAAATATTTCAAATACCTAACGGGGTTGGAACCCTAATCCTCTTCAACGTAGACCCCTTGTTCTTGCACACACTTAGCCCACCGATCCATCAACTGCCGGAAACACATATGGAAGTCTTCTTTTTGGAATGGTGTTCATCTCCGCTTTCGCGTTAGATTCAGCAGGTGCTTGGAGATGATGCGGTATGTAACACAAATAAAGGAGTGGTTCAACCGATTCAAAAATGGCCGCACATCAGCGGAGAGTGACCAGCGTTCTGGCAGGCCCCAAACTGCTCGGCATTCAGCTGTTGTGGAGAGGGTGCGAAAAAAGAGATAATGCGGAACGCGACGGCGGAGATGAAAACCATTTCAAAAGAAGACTTCCAGGAGTGTTTCCGGCAGTGGATGGATCGGTGGGCTAAGTGTGTGCAAGAAAAATGGGCCTACTCGTCACGTATTTGAAATATTTTTCTGGCCTAAGTCCATATACGTTTTAGACAGGCCTTGTGAATATATATATATATATATATATATATATATATATATATATGTAGTAATACCACTACGGTAATGGTCCTCTGAGGAGAAGAATTATCTTTGAAAACTCATGAGCTAAGGACGTTAAGATACTTTGCTTGAACTTTGAATTATAATAAAATTTGATTGACACCTTATTTTATTATTTCATTTTATGTTATAATTATAATGAATATATATATATATATATATATATATATATATATATATATATATATATATATATATATATATATGTTTATGTATTTTGATGTACAGAAACACTCCTAAACTAATTAACCGATCATTATGAATTTTGGAACACAGCGGTTAGGCTTAAGTAGTTGTGATGTGGACTATATTTAGATTTATGCAAAAATGTAGTTCAAGCCCTTCGTGAAAATTCAGATACCTTCGATTTTTGTAAAATTTTAACCATAGGTATTAGACATCAATTAATAAATATTCCCTAAATTTCAGTTTCTTTGGCGTATTTTAAAGGGTTTTAGGGGACATGATATAGGGACAAGCTCACATTTGAAAATCCCCCCACATATCAACTCTCAGATTATCAGAAACAGCTCTGGATACAACTAAACAAGCAGAAACAAAATGAAAGAATACTTCGTTTCGTTTTTCTTTTATTTTTGGTTCTTATTTTTGTTTTGTTTTTGTCTTCCATTTTTTAATTTTTTTTGTCTTCTCTTGTTCAGCTACTTGTACCTAGTTACAAAGCAAACGCTACACACGATAGGCGACGTGAACAGCTGTCTTTGTTTTATTGTGTTTTAGACCGGGTGTCCTTATAAAATATTAATACCCACCAATGTATGTAACTTAATGATCGTATTGCGCTCCCGAAACAAAAGCCCTTGCAATAAAACAAAAGAGTAGAAATTACAAACGGGATGGACGCACTTCGAATGTTGCACACTATTTCCACTGATGTGAAAATGCTATTTTAAACTTAAACTTTACAGGTCATTCAAAACGATTGTGGTTTGTCTACCTCACAACCGTTTTCAGTGACGCCATTTTATTCTGGCAAAGTTTTTTTTTTAAGTACTACCGAATAGAAAAACTTTAGAAATGGATATTTTTAGAAATGTTCAAGCAGCTCTGTTTGTCTCTAAGTTTGTCACATTGAATTTTGAAACTGGATTTTGATGGGTGTGCCATGCTTAAGTATGTCACGCTATGGGTTTAAAACAGCATTCTCATCATATTATCACGCTTAAGTATGAAGTATTTTTTTAGTCTGTAAAGCGTGAGTTTGAAATATTTTTTTTGATCTCTCAGGCTTACGTTTAAAAAAACGTTTTGGTCGGTTGTTCATGTTTAAGCATGAAATAACATTACGTTGGTTGGTCACGCTATATTGAAATAGAATTGTGTTCGGTGTGCAGCATTTACATTATAAATAAGAATTTCCTACGGTCTGTCATGATTTTCAAACAGCATTTCAATTCCATATTGAATGGGCGCGTCTTAGGTATATCCTTCTTTGCTAAGGATCGTGTTGCCTATTTGATAAAATCAATAACGGAATGTATAATGGAGGATACAATTTGAATAATAGTCTTAGAAAACAAACGGAAAAATTGTTAAAAATGGAAAGAAAGAAACAGACTTACAAGTTATCCTTCCTCTTTGCCTCAGAGCTAACCGAGCAGATTGTAAATTTATCAACGACTACATATACCTAACCGGCGTTGCTCGGGAGTTGTTTTACTTTCAGGTTTGTTTGGTTTTTTGTTTTTTTTAACAATGCCGTGGTTTTAGGGGATAGGGTACCAAATTATTTTTTTTCCTAAATTTTCAGTATCAAATGTTATTACGGTATCATTTTGTCATTAAATTATTAATTGAACCAAATTATTATAAAACTTTAATTAATTTCTTTAACGTAATATCGTGTTAACCTACATTTATAAAATTATTCAAAACTTTCATTCTTTTAATAAATGAGGATTTGCTAAGAAATTTAAGCTAAAAATGACTTTATATTCGAAAGTTGAATGCACCTTTCCAATTTTGAAGAACGAAGAAGTAATTTATTATTTTTTTTTTTGTTCAACTTTTTACAAAAAATGAAAATGGTCACCTAGTTAACGAAGGAAGCGGCATGCATTCGTACAGATTTAATTTTGTAATTAAATTATTTTTAAACATTGCTTTACGTTATTGCATTTTTGATTTCAGTACATAATCGGTTAAACGTAAATAATAAAATATTAATGTGTAGGTCACATAAAGCCGAGAAACACACACAGATACCTGTGAATTGGTCGCACAATTTTATCCATCTATAGATTCGATTTAATAGGCTGTGTAATCATCTATTTATTAAGACGTATTTATTTATAGCTAAAGCGCTTTGATCGAGAATGTAAATGTAGTTTAGAAATTGTGGAACGAGGATGTCAAAATACGCTCTGTATCTATGATAAAACTGAAGTGACAAATGAACCAAATATGGAAAGAACCAAATATGATCTAAGGTTAAGATCGGATTCTAACTCTGTCTGATGAGATCTCAGTTTATAATAGCTGTTGATCGATAACATCGATATGCCAGTGTCGCAGATTTTGTACATGTCTGTGTAAATAAAAATAAAAATAATCATATATATATATATATATATATATATATATATATATATATATATACACACACAGAGAGAGAGAGAGAGAGAGAGAGAGAGAGAAAGAGTCGGAGCATTGCACTGAGGCTTTTAGGTGAATGTCTATTTTTAATCTCTCCAATGGTGCTCTACTTTTAATTTTACTTGAAGGAGCTTCTAATAATATTAAATTATATTTTAATATTTTACCTACGTACGACGTCGCTTCAAGCGTTCGACTCTCATCAGCACAGGTAAATCAGAATATATATATATATATATATATATATATATATATATATATATATATATATATATATATATATATATATATATATAAATATATATATATATATATAATTCTTTATCATACAAAATTCATGACATAAATATTTTTTAATCATGTTTAAAAAATTCAACATCAACAAATATTATTGTGTACATATATTTCATATTTAAAAAAAATAATTCTCTCTTCGGCACAAACATCTTTTTGTCAATTCGTTACAGGTCAAGCTTAATTTCTACGCAGTATTCACTTGTCTCATAAATATTTGGAATGCTTCATTTTTCTTTATATTTCTATAAATGAAGTGACATTTTTTGTCTCCTTATGATACAACTAAAGTAAAAATAGTTATGTTGACTTTCTTTAACTCTATATAGTATGTAAAAGTATATATCTCTATGAGGATAAATGCACGATATATCATAAAATGAAATACCGTGAAGACAGGATGAATGAAAAAGAGAAAAAGGAAACATAATTAAACACAGGATGATTTCTTTCTGTGTGTAATTGTTTTTCCTATTTCTTTTTCATACATATATCTCTGTGTAAAATAGACGAACAGAAAAACAAATTTAAATACAGGAAAAAAAGGTATCAAGAAACGAGAGATTCTACCGGTTTCGCTCGGATTAGAAAACGTCTCTAGAAAAGGTGAACTTTTTTTATTTGTTCGACAACGGTAAAAACATAGGAAAAGGAAGAACGCACAACACGATGTTATTGGCACGTGTTTAACTATTTAAAGAAAGAAAGAATAATAAAATGCGTGCGGAGAGATGTAAAGATGGGAAACCGAGCGGGTGAGAAAAAACAAAAAAAATGATAAGAAAAGGAAAAAGAACCGCGAAATGGATGAAATGTAGTAAAAAAGGAAAGTTACTTTAACCCGATCGCAATTATTTAAACAGTGGCGTGATATATTGCATTGCTTTAAAGCTGTTTTTACCGGATGTTTGTTGAAGATCCGAGTCTGGGGTTTACGTTAGATTTTGATGAGAGAAGTATTATAGCGCTTTCGATGCACTTGCGACGTGGGAGAGAGTGTTCGATCTTGACGAGGGTGCAGTTTTTAAAGTCAAAATTGTGATTAAATGTGTTTCTGTGTATGACTAGTGGGATAGTTGTGTTTTAAATCCTGTTTATGTTCGTAAATCCGGGATTTTATATTTCTGGCCGTTTCACCAATATAAAACATCGGACATGCGGCATATTTTATTTTGTAAATGCCAGCTAGGAAAAAAAGTGTCCTTAGGGGGTATTTAGGGATGGGCTTTTATTTTGAGTAAATCCTTAATTGTTTAAGAGGCTGATGTTTCTATTTTTATGTCAGACTTAAATTGTTTTTGTAAGAAAATAGATATGGGATTATTGGGGAGAACTATGTACGATTTATTTTTCCTATTCATGTCGGTGTCATTTGTGCTTGTGATGTTTTGAAGGTAGATTTTTCTGGTTTGCTTTTTGATGAGGACATTAAAGGCTTTGCGTTTAGTGTTTAGGGCGAAAAATTGAGGGTTGTTTTAAAGCTTCGTAAGTGTTCTGTGTAAATATTTCTTCATTGTGGACGTAAGCGGGGCTGCAAATTCTAAGAGCCCTATGGAACGAGCTTATGATCATTCCTGTTGTTGCGGTCGGAGTAAAAATGTATAAGATCATTTTTATTCGTTGCTTTTCTAAAGACTGACAAGTTTAAGCCGTTTGGAGTGTTGTGCAGAGTGATATCAAACTATACCAAATGTTTGTTTGTATAATTTGTCGTTAAAAGTAAAATGGCATTGTTGTGTGATTAAATGGCATAATTTAATAATTTGGATGGTGGTATGACCCTGTAAATATGCCGGCAGAAAGGCATGAACTCGGAGTTTAGAAAAAAACAGGTATCATAATACAACAGAGAACAAGAGTGGTTGTACGTCAATCTTGACTGCCAATATAGACTTGTGTGCTTTCAACACTTGAGAGCAGGTGCTCCCAGTGTTTATGGCGAGTGGAAGAGTTCAAGTAGTCCGTATAGGTAAAGTACAATAACACACCTTCCCAAGCCTTACATGCTCAGGAGTCACAGTATCGTTTACTTTTTGGAGTGACGCTTCTAGGTAGATGTATGTCAAAAGTAACGTCTCTGGTAGCCATAACGTCTTCCTGTGGAGTGCTGTCTGTGTCTTCCGATGGTCGTTTCTTAATTTGATTTAGGTGTCTCTTCTGAGAGAACTGAGCATTTCTATAAAATTCGGATATGATATCCTCCAACCTTTTAATTTTAGACTTCTGATTTCAGCGCACATCTTTAAATATTAAAATAATGTCTTCTTTGCTTCGACATTCAACTTCAAGACTGGTCACCTTATCTTTAATAGTGTTTAGCTTTTCTAAATCCTCTTTGTGTTGCAGCTGTAACTATGAGTTCACTCTCTTTAACAATTCCAGCTCTTAAACTATGAGTTTACTCTCTTTAATCCTCATTGGTTATCCAAAGAATTTGACTTAATTTCTTTCAGTTTAGTGTTAGCTATTTACAGCGTGCATTTCGTGTCCTTGTGTGCTTTAATTTCTGCCGATAATTTATTTTGCGTACAATTTTATACGGTTTTTAATTGTTGAAACAAATTCCTTCTTTCGTTTTTCTGACTCGGTGGTTTGATTAATTTATTTTCTGGCCAAAGATGTTGATTGGTAAACCCCATAGATTGAACAGTTGCTATTAGTCGATGCTAAATAGCGTGTTCGTATATTTGAATATGATCATTTTTACTTGTTTGGTAGTTCTGTTTAAAGTAATGTCGGTAATAATTTCACCCTCGAATTAAATGTTTTCACCAGTCACCGTTCTGGCTATATGGTCGGGTTTTCTAACTTTCGTTAGATTTTTATTCGAGATTTTCACCTGTACATATGTTTTTCATAATTCTACCGTCCTGTCTGTTCGTTTTTGTTGTGGAGTTTTCTTTCCTCCATTTGTTCTGCAATGTGAAGTCTTGTGTCTGAATTTATTACAAGTTAGACAGGTTTTAAAACGGTATGGGCAATCTGTTGCTCAATGGAGGTATCCACAACGGAAACAGAGGCTTGGCGATAATTAATCCTGTTTTTTATTGAGCTGGCTTGTTTTTGTAGGAGCGTGATAACATCACCCTCATTGTTTGGAATTGTTTTTAAAAGAAAGTCGAAATGTGTTTTCTGACGTACCTTTCTTATGTGCGGAATGCCCGACTCTTCAATGTCTTTCGAATCTTTTATAACACTTATTAATCTCTGGCTAATTTTTGTAATGTTAAATTTTGTTCAATTTCTAACTTGTTCAGAGTCCTACGCCTAATTTCTGCCTCTTTTCCTGATATCAGGCTTTTGCACGAACATTAAACATTAAATGTTATCACAGCTAAGTTCAGCTAATTTGAAATCGCCAGTGTTTATTAACGATTGATGCGAACGCGATCTTTTTTTTACTAAATTCAAACACTTTCACAGTTTAGGGCTAAATAATTCTGTTAAAAGATTAATAGATTCAGAAAAGGTCAAGTCGTGTGTTTTCTGGGTAAAATAAAGTTCACCAATTTAGTATGTTCGATGGTACCTAATTTTCGGAGCAGTAGGCGAATTTTTTTAGAGTCTGCTTCATTTTCACAATCTATTTTATATAGATCGTCATACTTTCTGAAATATGGAGCGACGGTTTATCATCGTCTAAGGAATAAGTGTAATTGTCAATTACACTCCAAACGGCATTCTGAAAAATGTATGGTCGAGTTCGTTACTTTAACCCCCATGCAATATTACTGGCATTAATACTTTCATCTTTTGATCAGTTTCTCTTTTTTGTTTCAGAAGTATTTCTTCTGTTTTTTGTTTTTGTAGCCTTTCGACAGCTTCTTTTTTTGGTTTCAGTAGATTTTGATTTTGTTCTCGTAGGTTTCGTCGGGTTTTTGTTGGTGTTCTAGTAGAAGTTTTTAAAATCATTTTTCAACTTTCTGTTGCTGTTGCATTTGATATTTCACAAGTTCTTTAATAGTTGTTTTAAATCTTCCATGTTTATAATGTGTTTTTATAGAGTACGGCTTTTAGAATTCTTTCTTTCATATTACGCTGTTAACTTAATTTTGGTTGTAAAAAGAGAAAGAAAGTATAAAACTTTTTTCTTCAACTAACAAAAAACCATTACTTTTTAGTACACTTTTCGTGTAACCGTATCATTTACGGCCAGCATTTTAGTCAACAGAAAAAATAAAACTAGGTTGTAATTTTCTTTTCTCTTTCGGTGGCAGGACTTTTCTTTTTGGAACAGAACAAACATCATGAATTCCTTTCTTGTTAAAAATTAACACAGTACTGGAATAGCAATACAAAGAAATCTCTTACCCTTCTTCTGTGAGAGAAAATAAGTTGGTCTTTTACGTGTTTTTCTTTTTGGTCCGCCGGTAAAGCCAGTTTTTAGAACAAGGACGTATTCGGGTGAATTTGTCGTTGATTTCCCCACGTGTGCCGTTTTTTGAAGGTTCTCAAAAAAACTCAATATACTTCGTCGCCAGTTGTAGCGTCCATTTTAAGTTTTTCAAGTTGTTGTGTAAGTTCAAAATACCTTGTCGCTCGTTGTTTTGAATTTGTAAAGAGACCAGAAGGAAGACACGAACTTGGAGTTTAGATAAAACAGGTATATTGAAACAAGCATAATAGAAAAGAAAACAAGAATGGTTATACAACAGACTTGACTGCCAGCATAGACTGGTGTGGTTCCAGGTATTTAATTCCCTCCCACGCAGGAGCAGATGCTCCCAGTATTTATGATGAGTAGAAGAGTCCAAGTAGTCCGTATAGGTAAGGTACCATAACAGATGGTAGGGAGGGTGAGCTTAATGTTGGACTTCGTGAGATGAATTTTAGAGGAATTTAAGGGATTTGGCTATAGTTACGTTAGTATAAAGAGATTTGATATCGAAACTGACTATGGTAAGATTATTAATACTGATATGTTAGAGTTTTTGTAGCAGATCTCCGATGATTTTTATATAGGCTGGGCTAAAAGAACCGAAGAGAGAGTGGGTATTTCTGCTAATTTTCTGACTAATTTGTGTGGTCTGCTGCCAATGCTTGATATGATAGGTCTTGTGGGCATGTTAGCTTTATGTGTGTTTGTAAGACATAAAGTATTGGAGTTTTAGGGTGATGTTAATCCAGGATGGGTAATCTGCCAAAATCTTTCTGACTTAGCGTTTGAAGTATTGTGTGCCCTTGATTATTTGCGTTGTGGTGGTCTTTGTGAAGATGTTGTCATCAATAAGTAAAAGCTGGATTTTTTCTTGGTATTCATCTGCGTCCATGATAACACCGCTTCCTTTCTATCCGTATAAAAAATGTTATTGATGATTTGTTCTATAATCATGAAATATAGAATATTTTTGTAATAATCAATTGCTTCAACATAGATAAACATAACTTGCTAATTTGAATTGATAGAACGCCCCACCCCCACTTTTAAAATGAATGTACACATGGATTGAAAAACTACTAGACAGATTTTTATGAAATTGGAAACATAGATAGTGGGCGTTATATGGAGCGTAATGAGCTACGTGTTATTCTTTTAAGAGAGAAAATAAATGTACTTATAAAATATACCCCTTTGTTGCATGTGATCTTATGTCCCACAACCATGTTCAATATAAATTATTATTCGCGAAGCAAAATTTGATTTTAAATATTTTATTTAAGTTACACATGCATACTTACCAATCCAAAATTCAATGATTTAAGAAATCACTTTTAAATCGAAAGTTATAATGCTTATAAAATACTAAAAATGTACTTAAACGTAGTACTATTGTTTTCTAATTTATTCATTTGACTATACGGAAAATTAATTTGAAAGAAGGAAAATAAGAACGAAACAAAAAGAAATGTTAATAAATGCTATTTTCCTTGCGAAATTATGCGGGCCATACAGAATTCCTCGCGGGCCACTGTTTGCTCACGTGTTATAGTTTTGACTTTTCACTAACGGTTCAAGTAATCGATTAGAATTAGCGTGCCATAATTGATGGGATGTTGCATACAACACTAAGGTATATATCTCATTAACAGATAGCTGTCTTTTCAAGACCCGTCAGTATGGCTTTACGTAGCAAGTGTATCCACGCTGAGATTCGGAACCCGAACGCCAGGCCAGATTCAAATGTGATCATCAGTCATATATATTATAGTGGAATGTACATTCGTATGTTAATAAAGGTGTGTCGAATATACATACGAAAAAATAAAACCAGAAATAATAAAATCAAAACATCTGCAACCCGTTGTTTTATTTATTAATCTTTGTGCGACATTTGGTTGGACATTGAGAAACACGTATGAATATATTATTATTATTATTATTATTATTATTATTATTATTATTATTACTTACTAGGAGTTCTCAGACAGGTCATCATCAGTGATTGCTCACTGATAATAAATGATGGTGTTCCCTGGAGTCTGAGTGACATGTCTTCCCAGATTTCCTATGCTATCAATCTATTTCGATAACCAGTGCAAATTATTTGCGTTATCACAAAAGCCGCTTACCATTGACTTATTGGTCTTTTTGTGATTCGAGTGGCAATAAGCCTCCCCCAAGTCCAAGTTCCCTCCGCACTCTTCCAGTGGAAGTCTGATTAGTACTCTCCCTCCTCGGTCTTTTCATCTTCTTTGCCATTTCGTGACTTTTATTTGTGGTATCAGCCGACGCTGATGCCAATGTTTCTTTTGTGGCGAGGGGCACAGTTTATAAGATTTCTTGCAGTTTCACTTCCTTTGGGGTCATGTGGTGTCCATTCACAGTTTTTGTTTTACTCCTCTTGCATTTTCTAAGTGGCTTATTAGTGTTTGTCGTTTATGCGGATTGGTTTCCGCATTCAATGATTTTCCTTAAGATTCCAGCTGTTTTCATCATTGCTGTCACTTGTATAGTCTCAGTCTTCCCTTTGCTTTTAATTTATCCTAGTTATGTTTCCAGGAGTTTCGGGACTGTTCCTAGTGCTGCTATTGGTATTATATTGACTTTCTTCATGTTTCTTATTCCTATCAATTCTTTGGCAAGTTCTGTGTATTTGCTTTTTGATCCTTTACCCTGTGGTCTGCTGGAACGGCAAAATCTACAATTTGGTAGTTTTGTTTTATTCTTGTTTACTATTATGACGTCCGGTCTCTTTTCTTGGATGAGTGTCTCTGTTTTCACCCCTATGTCCCAGAGGATTTTGTGATTTTAATTTTCCCGCAGTTTCTCCGGTTTAGTTCTGCGCTATATGTCTGCATGTTCAAAATGCAGTTGTTTGCATAGTTCTCGGTGTATTGCTTTCCCCAAGTATCTATTTTTTATTCTTTTGATGCTAGTTTGCTGCATTCAATTATAATGTGATTCACTGTTTCGTCTCTGTGTGCACAGTCTACATTTACTGTTTACCTGGGTTTGATCTTTCTTTTGCTTTACTGTAGTTAGTTTTAATCGCATTGTTCTGTGTAGCTGTCAATAGCGATTACGCGTTTAATTAATAATGACATATTACTTTTGTTGGTGACATTTTTAACCAATTATTCTTGTTTGCAGACAAGTAATTTATTATGTATTCCTCAGGTGAACGATATTCGCTCGAGTTTTCGACTATCATGTGTCATCATCATAAGTAAAAAAGACGTCATTCCTATAAATCAGTAGGAAACGCTTTATTGATTTATTTGATTCAGTTTCGTTGGTATTGGTTTCCACCATACTCACAGAACGAACCACATAAAGGTTATCAATACCCCGAATGAAAGTATGGATCCGATAAGACTCAAACGCGTCATACCGAGTTGTCAGTGGCGCTTATATTCACATTACCCTCTCCCATAATTTAAAGAGATGTGCCATTACGAGGGTGGCGCTTTTATCTTTTACCTACCGTTCTGCAAATGAGACACCAGATGCGCTATACTGTCACAGCACTTTCCATCTTTGTTGCAACGAAATAGTGCTTTCTGAAAGTAAAGGATTTTTCTTTATACAGTACGTCTCAGAGGCCAGGGTTACTATGCCCTCTGTGTCCTTTTCTCAGAGGGACGGAAGGTATATTCTGAAATAATAATACGATGTTCACGATTTTAAGTTTAAACTAGATTTTATTTACTTAACCAAATGGATCTTTAATTCTTTAAATACGCGTCGATTCTAAACTATCTTCATAAGGAGCGAACAATGGGGTTCAGTACCCCCATATTTATAAGAACCCTTCATTACGTGTAAGTTTGATAAACTTCTGGCAGCAAACGAATTTAACTAAAATTATTCGAATATCTCCTATGTCAAGTTAACCAATCAAATGTATACTTTTCACATAGGTAAACAATTGCACATGGAGAATTATCTCTACACTTGTCTTTCGAAAGTAGATTAGTGTCAAGGAACACAGAATAGTTAGAGCCCGATCTTTTTCCCCACATACGTATATGTGCCTGATTGGTGTAATGTATAGTGTTGTGGGCTATGGGATCAGTCATGCAGAGTATGAATCCTACTTTAGATCTATTGTGTTCAATTACGCACAAATTCCATTGAGAAATATTTCTCCAGCTATAGGTAAAATAGCAAATTGTGTTCATTTTATCGTATACATTGAAGCATATACAATATGTATTGTGTTCGGCATTAAATGACGAAAATAGAGAGTGTTAGGTCGTAAAGAAAAACAAAGCAAGTACACACGAAAGAAAACGTGTTCCCATCTAGTCACATTTTGCATACGACGTTCCTCCATGTGGCAAAGTGTACTGCTTAAAAGATCTTTTTTAGTAACCCCCCCCCTACACACACACACAATGAATAAAAAGCTGATATAAAAGCAAACGAACTGCGATTCTTTCTTGGTAGAAACTTGTCTACTTATCGAATCTCGAATGCCTGTTGCATTTCGTTCGAAAGAATTGGCGAATCCCTTCCCACCTACGTTCGAAGCGTGCTTATCGATTGCGACTGGTTTATCAGAGCCTGCATTCATTCATTCTGTGTGTGTGTCTCTCTCTCTCTTTCGCTTTTTCTGTCTCCTTCTCTCCTTCACACACACAAATTATCTCTCTCTCTCTCTCTCTCTCTCTCTCTCTCTCTCTCTCTCTCTCTCTCTCTCTCTCTCTCTCTCTCTATCTCTCTCTCACTCATTTTAGCAATCCTTTTCTCTTCCCATCTTATTTATAAAATAAATGCACATCATGTTCGGACACCTTGACGGAGAGTAGGCCAATAATAATAAAGACCAATAATTGTTGCTAGCGAGAAATCAATGGTAAGTGGTTGTTGCGGTAACGTAAAATCATTTTTAATTGTTATCGAAAGAGGTGGATGATTCTGGAGATCTGTGGAAACTTGTTGTCTCACATAATCCAGGAAACACCATCGGTTATTGTCAGTAGACAATCACTGATGATCACTTGTGTGAAAACTCCTAGTGAGTAGTATATCTATTAATAATGGAGTTTATGTATCTGTCTGTCTGTCTGTCTGTCTTTCTGTCTGTCTGAAGCCGAAACTCCATCAGAGTAGTATGACTATTTACTAAGTCTGCCAGCTTCATTATACACTATTTCAAAAACCGCCCTAAACACTATGCGCATTTCCCAATTTACATAATCAATTGCTTTTCAACTCCTAATAAATTAGTATTCGCAAACATAGACTCATGATTGTTTTATTCAGATTTCCACATGTATTTACGCTATATTGCTCGCTAATAATCTTACTTATAAATTATAATTATGTTCTGTATATATATATATATATATATATATATATATATATATATATATATATATATAAATGAAATGAGTTACGTAGTTATTTTATCTACGTCCAACTTATTGAACAGCGAACGTTAATCCATTGAAACGTTTACCACCCTCCGTCAAATCAGTATGGACGCAAGACGAGCGCGTAATTTAAAATGTAAACAAAACGTTAGCATTTACCGTGTTACTTTAACTTACGTTGTTAAGCTTTTATTCACAAACTGTTCTTATTATTCCATGTTTTATTTATTAAAATAAAAGATGTGATTTTTTTTCTTTTCTGTCAACAGAAAAATAATATAGCTGATTTTAGAAACAAATTGATAAATTAAAAAAGGTCATTAAACAAACACACACACGCACATTGTAACACACACACACACACTAACGAATTTAATTTAGGTAAACTTTCTTTCCGAGACTATTTACATAACTAATCGTGTTCACTGTATTTGATTTTTTGGTGCTTTTACACTATAGGACCCTCGCTAACTTTGACTCCCTCGTTGGGGTTAGGGTCAGGGTCAAAGTGGGGGTTAGGGTTAGGGTCATGGTCAAAGTCAGCACAGGTTCTACAGTAAAACAGTACGGATTTTTTTATTGTTTTATTTTATGTACATCTTTCTTCCGATTCGAAAAATACAGTTCGCTGTATTTAGTTTTTTAAATTATTGATTTTAACAATTTTATTCAATCAAATTGTTTAATTAAAATAAAAATTGATTTAAAAATTACTACTTTAAAAACACACGCATTGTAATGAATTTAATTTACGTAAACTTTATCTCGAGAGCATTTAACTAACTAATCGTGTTCGCTGTATCTGATTTTTTTACTATTTATCTTTTTTTGTTTCTCCTTTTTAGATTAATAATATTTATATGTATGGGGGAGGATAAAAACAATTGGGGGGCGGTCAAATATTGTTTTCTTTTCTTAACTAAATATATTCCTATGTATAGAGGAGGGTAAATAGAAAATTTGAGAGGGGGTCCAAAATTTTTTTTTTTTCTTTATTTTTTAAACTAAAAATATTTCTATTTATCGGGAAGGGTAATACAAAAATCGGGGTGACGTCGAAATTTTTTTTTATTTATTGACATCTAAAAATATTCTTGGTCATAAATAAAGAATATCAACGTCTAACCACCCAAGAAATATGACTGAGGCTCTATTAGTTTACACGTCAGCGTTCATTTTTGACACGGCAGCCTAGCAAAAATATGCGACCGGGGGGAGCATATATTTGCTAGTAATGAAAATAGAAAATACTATTCACACTCACTCAAAAAAATGTTGGTATTACGAAAACTGGCCGCCGTGGGTCTGGGATTATGGAAAGATCAATGAGGGTTTGCAATAGTACCATCCAGACCTCGAGTAGAAGGGAACGGTGAGTACTAAAATATTGAGAAACGTTATTGTCATTCAAATTCCAGTGAAAACTACCGAACGTTATCAATAATACACTATTGGTAACGGCTGGTGTGAGAACAGTAAGTGAGTTACAATAACTATCTTTCAGAACGGAAAGTACTAGAAATCTAGAGAAACTTGCTGTTACCCAGTCTACAGCGATAGACACCAGTTTTTATGAGCGAAAAATCACAGGTAACAAGTGGAAAAACTCTAACTGCGTACTACTACTACGATTACTACTACTACTACTACTGCTACTGCTATTACTAATAATACTCTCCCTGCACCGAAAAAAAAACGCGGTGGCATAAACATCGATGGTACCACAGAGAATGGTCGTAGAGAGTTTGAGAAAATTGAAAGACCGGGGAGAGATAGCATACTGAAATCTTGAAGATAAAAATTGTCAATCGAATTCCAGAGAAAGCCATCGATCGTTATAAACTAGAACTCAATTGTAAACGGCTGTTGCGAAAAGAGGTGAGGAATACTGGAAATATAGAGAGACTTGTTATCACTCAGACTCCAGGGAACACTACCTGTTTTTTTTTAATCACCAGTTTGTCATCAATAGTAATGTCTCATGTGAGAATTAGCATGAAATAATAATAGCTAGCAGGATCTGTGGAAATTCAACGGTTTATTAAAGAAAGTAGGTTTGAATTTCTTATTTTTATATACTTACTAGAAAAAATGGATACCCCATTCTCCTCGTGTTAGATTGTTGGAATTAGAGAAAAGTGAGTTTGCAAAGCCAGGTAAATATGAAAGTTTAAAAAGACTAAATCTAAAATTGGTCCTTTTCTGTTCACTATACTCTCTCTCTCTTTTCTCTCTCTCTTTCTCTCTCTCTCTCTCTCTCTCTCTCTCTTTCTCTCTCTCTCCAACTATGGAGTAAATAGTATTAATATGTGTAGTAATATCCCCTATTATTTATATTGACTATGCCAATCTTCTGTTGTATAGGTAGTTTCATTACGTTTGCTTGTTAATAATCAGAGAGAGACGGGGAAAAGGGAGAGAGGGGGGATATAGACGGGTTAGGGTTATGGAAGCGAGTGATAAAAACTGTTTTAAATAAAAGTGGAAAACAGACAACATAGAGCGAGAGAGGGTGAAACTAATCGATATAAACTTCGTAAGAAATCGATGTGTAAATTGCAAATTAAGGCTAATTAGAACAATTAAAATGGATGTTTTCAAACATATGTCATCCCAAAACCAAGGAATATCTTAGCATGTATTTTGTATAATTAAAATATATATGAAAAAGCATTAAGGAAACAAACGTTGATTAACTCAGCTTTAGTATAATAATAGATTATATTTTCTAAATATCAAGAGAAAACACAAATGATAAAAATGTAGGATTCAGGAGGCAAATCTTTATATCTTTTGCACTTAAAATAATTTAAATAAGAAAACATAACATTATAAATGTGTTTACTTAGCTAATCTAATAATATAAGACATAAAATTTACTTTTAGCTTTATACATTTAAAGAATTAATGGGCAGTCTAATGGTTTTACGGTCAACATTTTAATTATATCTTGTATTCATGTGAGAAATAAAGATACAAAAGAAAACAGACACGTCCGATTGAGAAAAACTTACAGGAGAACAAACTAGCGGGGACAGAGGGAATACAAACACGAAGATAGGTAAATAGAGCGATCAAAGAGACAAAAAAGGCAGAAGTCGCGTTTATTATATGTATAGAGAATGTTGCAGTCACTGCTATTAATTTACAGACAATTATAGGAATTACTCTAATATACAAAGTAAAGTCAGTCTCTTTACCGATTCTTTGTCATCGATAGCTTTAGATTTAACAAAACCAATAATCAATTCTGGTTCGTCTTTTTTTCTTGTGGATCGGTGCAGCATGTGGTTGGTAATAATAAAATGTAATTTGATTTAATTCCTTCCAGAAAATACTTTATCTGGGTCGGAATTATTTTCAAATGGCCGCCATCTGATAAAAGAAAATTGACGTAGCTCAATATTTGTTCATCTGTTTGATTGGAACGAAATAATATTTGTATAAAAAAGATGATATAGTTTTTAAAAATTAAGAGGCAAAACAAAGGAAATACACTATCGGGCAACGCCGAGAGAAACACCTAGTATATAATATTACAACCACCACAGGCAAAAGACACACACTCATAAACGGGGAGCATGTTAGAGCAATAGAGAGGCTTGCTAGCACTTATTCACTGCGCAAAACTCTGCTCATAGAGATGCCCTACTACGCCATTAATACCTAAAGTCATACTACACACACACACACATATGTTCACCCATACACGCACACATACACACACGCAAAGAGCTGTTAAACCTGACATAAATATATGGGACAAAAGGGAGACACCCTAGTTGAAGTCAATGTCCCTAATGATGCTGGCTTAAACAGAGCTGTGAGGGAGAAGATAACTAAATACCAATGTCTTATGTATGACATGAAAATAAACTAGAACCTTAGGAAGATTTCCATCATTTCAGTAATCATAGGAGCATTCAGGCTTATGAAAACGAATTTCAAAAACTACCTGATTAATACACCCAGTGAACTAAGTGCAAGAGAAATACAAACAATTGTGCTTACAGAGACGGTTAGAATCCTGAAAAGATATCTCGGTTGGAGTTTATGAAATAGCGGGTGAATGTCTGGCATCCGGTAGGATTACCCATCCCCAGCAAAAACAAACAGATAACAGAATTGAAAAACCAAAGAGAATACCTGTTGGGTAGTGGAGATTTGCTGTTACTTACGTTCTGATAGAAATAGTCAGCCACCGATGTTACTACCACAGTCTCAGAAGGTCATGCCCCCAGGAATTACCCCTTCTTTTTGGAGAGTGAGCGAGTTTATTGTCTATCTCATGAGGTGTTTTTATTCATGAGGGAGTGCTGACGTGACTGTACGGGTTATTTTTTGTTCCCAGTCCAGAGTGCCCCTTTTAGAAGGATTAGATTATCACACTTTAAAACCGACCTAATGTCTAACTTTACCCTCGTGAGGAGGCAAGTAAATAAAATCAGCACAAGTAACAGCGCACACTTACCCATGATGAGTGCACGCACACTCACAAAAAATCGGAGAGTTCACCTGGAAGATTAGCGAAGATTTGTTGTCACTTGCGCTTTGGTAGAAACCGTCAACCACATCCGCTGGTGCTATTAATACGAGCAACAGCGACGTACACTTTCGCACACACATACACACAAACACGCACACACACACACACACACACAAACACACACACACTCAGGGAAAGCAGCTGGAGATCAGTAGAGACTTGGTGTCACTTGCGCTCTCCTAGAAACCGGTCAGCCACTACTGCTGATGCCCTACTACGATTAGCAACAGGCATCTCAAACGCACACATGCATGTACAACTGGCGGAATGAAAATTAGTATCTGTTCAGGAGGCTATTCTCCCAGGCATTACCTCTTTTGAAAAGAGGTTGGTTTATTGCAAATCGGCTGAGGCGTCCCTACCGGGAAATGACGATGGGGCCGATCAAGAAAAAGTTTGCACCCGTAGAGTAACAATTTTTAGGGGGAACTAGATTCCTGACTGTAAACTGACCGTGCATCTAACTTTACCCAAGTGGGAAGTAAGTAAACACACACACACATATATATATATATATATATATATATATATATATATATATATATATATATATATATATATATATATATATATGTTGCAAAATGAACGGTATGTCATGAAAATTTGTCGTGATAGACAGAATGTGTGAAAAAAAAAGGACAAACGGAAAAAAGATTTAAATACAGGAGAATAAAAAAAACGAGATTTAAATCTTTTGTCTGTTTGTTTTTTCTTCACACACACACACACATTATATATATATATATATATATATATATATTATATATATATATATATATATATATATATATATATATATATACAAACGAAAAGAGAACCTGGGTTTAATGAAGACTTGTTGTCACTTGCTCTTTCAGTTAGCGCCACTACTACTAGCAACAGATATACAAACTTTAGGACTGGGCTGACTTCTTACTCGCGCTCTGAAAGAAACCATCAGCCGAAAATAATTTTTTAAACTTGTTGTCCCTTGATCTCCGGCAAGAGCAACCTTATCCATCCAACCAGTGCGAAGCTAAACAAATAGATATATCATTCAGTTTTGTGTTTGTTTTACGGCAGGTCAACACTTTGTGGATTATTAAATGTCGAAACAAGCTCTATTCTAAACGATCAATTGAAAACAAGTTGTTATTCTACACATAAAAACAATTGTGGGTTCATACCTTACCCCACCTTGATTAGAGCGTAAATGATTGCGATAGGTGCGAATTCAGTACTATAGTCATTTTGTAACCATCTTATATACGTTAGGGGGACTGCATCAATTCCACTAATATTCTGCTATGGATTAACTAGTAGAGCAAACTTCACTCTCAAGCCTTGGTTGTGCAACTAGTCAAGGAGAAGGAAAACTTCGAAATAACACCAGTCTTGCTCTGCTTATTCCGGCATTGTTTCTAGTTGTCCTAGATTTCTCCTTGCCACTGGGCTTAAGCAATGCCGGTTCAAGTGAGGTGAGGTTAGAGATTGCGCAACCCTTGTTTCACTGAAGACTCTCCACGCGAGCACCCTTACAGGGGGTATCCATTGTTTATAGAGACTGAATGAAGGCAAACAGCTATGTTCGACACCATATTTATCAGTAGTAATAGTAGTAGTAGTAGTATTCGCCTAATTAGTATTATTACTTAAATTGGCATATCGTTGTGACAACTACTGATCCATGACTACTTCTGGTGACGAATACTGCTGTTAAATGTTAGCGATTATTAGTAAATATGATGCCTTATTCTACCCTGGTGAACATCGTCATCATCGTTGTTCTTATTACCTCGCAATAAACCAACGACTTGTACTACTATTACCACTGTTCATTACAACTCGCATAGAACGGCTCCACCATCAGTTTTACTATAAAGCCAACAATAGCAACTACTGTGACAATCACTAGAATCGGTTATAACGATCGACCCCTCAAAAAAACGTTATTAATTAACAAAATAACGATTTAAGCAACGTCAACTTGTTTGAATAAGTTAACAATACGTAGCCGTTTTTTTTTTTTCGTTAAAGTTTTCTTAACATTGTTACATTTTAACAAGCCGCAAAAATATTGTAAAAACTCCCTTTTAGTTTCTAAAAGAAATTGTAGCAATATTTTATTTGTGGTCGATTGAGTACGTGTTTGTTTTTGTTTTTATGATCTTGTAATTGCAATTTTTTTAATTTGTATATTTAATTGTAATTATTTTTATTATATATTTTTAATTTATTCATTATTAATTATTATTTTTTTTTACTAGACTGACGTTTACCAGTCGGATCAACTAAATATCTGATAATCTACAATTTCTTCGATCTTACACCGACAACAAGGAATTAACCATTTCTGTTTAAAATGGTTCATCGGATTATTGTCGTATCTTCATCGTAAACGTCATTTTCTTCCAGACTTCTTCGACGATTTTTTTTTTTTGCCTCTCAAAGGATTTATTTGAAATTTTACACTACGAATAATTTTCTTAAAAAATGTTTTTAAAATACCAATTATTTTAAAAATAATTAAAAGGAAACAATATTTTTTAAAAATACGTCTAAGAAAACAGCGATTGTTTCGATTATTATTGGAATATTAACGAGTCTTGCAATTTTGGAATATTTTTTACGATTAAATTATATAAAGGGATCTGGATTTTTTTCTCCCGTTGGATTTTACGATTTTATCCATTCATTCGACCCTTTTTTTTATTTATTTCATTCATTCATGACTCACAACATATCAGCCAATCAACGCAAAATTTCACAGTCGACAACAGTGTTTTGTCATCAGGAAAAATACGAGAAAAACACCGGCGTTCGCGAAGGAAATCATACACATATATATCTACAGACAAACAACACGCCTTATCTGTCTACACAGAAAACGACACATATCCTTTTCTAGTTCTGATTCCCATCGTCGCAACGGATGTATACAATTTTTTACGATGATGGAGAAAGGAAAAAGATGTACTAATGTGGACGGAAATTTCCGGCTTGCGTGCGTTTTTTACCAAACCTAAAGTCGAAACCGTCGTACACAAACAAAGGAGCGGCAAACAAGATGTTCGATTCACTTGGAGTATAAATAGCAGAAAATATATACAAAAGGAAAAGGATATTTTTTTATTACAAAGTACCAAAAACAAAAATGGATTATATAGAAGATGAAATATTACGAAAGCGGAAAATAAAGTCCAAAAAAAGGTAATTTTTCGTGCGTTTTATAAAAAATAAAAAATAAATGAATAAAAACTAGTTGTAAAAATAAAATTATTTAAAAAAAACAAAAACGGATTAAAAAAAGAATGTTAACAAAAAAATTGTCGCTTTGTCAAAAAACGTACAAAGGTTTTTCTTACATAATGTCGCGACAGAAGCTTATTAAAAAGCGAGAACGCCAAAAGTCCACGCTACATCTAACGAAAAAAAAATCATTTCGCTCGGAGTCGACATCTCTTGGATATTAAAAACAGCATTTAAAAAAAAAAAGAACTCGTTTTTGTCTACAAAACAATAATACTTACATGCGCGCGTCCTCTTTTTAGTTTAAATCGTTTCCACAGAAATTCCCCTCGTATAAACACGCATCACCAACAAACAACAAAAAAAACAAGTACCTGCATTTTTTTTTTAATTCTTCAATATTGCCGGCCCACGTGGTACAAACAGTTCACAGTCGACGAAAATAATAATAACAATAATAATTCAAATTTAGTTACAAAGAAAAATGAAAGAAAATTAAATCAAACTAGCAATGTCTAAATGTATTTATAAACATATGACGTGGTTAAATGTTATATGTTTGTAGAGAAACGATCTTTTTACTTTTTTCAATTTAATTTATTGCTACCGCAAGGTTCGTAGTACTGCGTTTGATTATAAGTTTAAATTATATATATTTTTTTTTACTTTTAAAAGTTAGCGTCTTTTTTTCTTTATACAAATTTGTATTCATTTTAACAATTTTATTTATTTAAACAAGAAATGTTTACTAGTCTAAACTAGCAAACACATTTTTGTGTGTGGACATTTATATAGCGTCCATTTACTCGGGGGCGATTTGCTTGTGTTTATTTAAATTAATTAAATACCCAATAGAGGAAACTATTAATTACTATTTAATATTATTCGATACAGTTTAAGGTATGTTTAATTAAGTTATTATTACTAAAAACGATTTCTATAAAAAACAAAAATAATGTTAGATGTGTTAATTTCTAAATAGAAGAGAAGTCAATTTATATAGACAAGGAATAAAGACAAGTTTAAAGCAGGTAAAACTACACTAGAGAAACGTGTGGTCTTTGCATACCTGGCGGACTAAATACTATATATATATATATATATATATATATACATACATATATTGCATATACATAAAAGGTGCCGACACAAAGCAACACACGCTTAGAGCTTGTGTCCTGGGGTTTACATATTTATATATACGAGAAGGCGGCGAGTATCATCTATCTTTTTTAATGAAACATCACCAGCCATCCATCCAGCTCGACGTCCCCGGATCCTTCTCCATTCCATCCGTCTCTCGATATCCGACGATCTATCCATCCAATTCGCTTCTTTCTTAAACGGATATAATTCTTACCTAATGTGTCCGCCAGCCTTTCCTTCCTATCTATCCCTTCTTTTTTCTTTATAATATATAGAGATATATAAATATATACACACAAAACACATGTATCTATAATTTTATACTGTTATTATTATTAATATTATTATTATTATTATTACTATTACTATTACTATTACTATTATTATTATTATTATTATTATTACTATTATTATCATTATTATCGCGGTGTTTTCCTTCTATTACCTCTTATTTTAGCTGCTATTTATATTCTCCGTAGTAATCCAAAATACCCAGCTAAAAACTCATGCTAATTACTCAAACACACATAGTGCAAGGTATATCTTCCTAACCGTGTTATATATATATATATATATATATATATGTAATTTACAAGCACTTCAAGCGTTACCTACAAACAGAAACCCATACACACGCTGAAGCACACGAATACCCACAGAAAGGCTCAAACACAAACCTACACACGTTACAAATTATATACATATATATTAATATATATTTATATATCTGGCTACGCGTGCACCATGCCTCTCCAAACAGAAACACCGATTGTGCAGAAAATCTACCAAAACGTACCCCCTTAAATTTAACAAATAACAACACGAATACATTTTACCACATATTAAAACACATATACATACTCCCTATCCCATTATACACGTTTAGGTATATATTGTATGTGTGTGTATATGTATATATATATATTGATATGATATGTATATATATACACACACATAGAGATAGATAAGAGTATATATATATATATATATATATATATAAATAGGTTGATAGATTATATATATATATATATATAAATAGGTTGATAGATTATATATACACATATATATAAATAGGTTGATAGATTATATATACACATATATATAAATAGGTTGATAGATTATATATATATATATATATATATATATATATATAGGTTGATAGATTATATATACACACACATATATATATATAGGTTGATAGATTATATATACACACATATATATATATATATAGGTTGATAGATTATATATACAAATATATATATATATATATATAGGTTGATAGATTATATATACACATATATATATATATATATATATAGGTTGATAGATTATATATACACATATATATATATATATAGGTTGATAGATTATATATACATATATATATACGTTAATATTACATATATATATATATAGGTTAGACCCATATATGTATATGTTTAGATGATAGGTTTTAAAAATTAGATAGGTACAGTAGCTAGCTAGCTCGACGTTTTTAAACCAAACCGCGCCAATGTTAGGTCATGAAGAAGCAGAACGTAAGAACTTTATCGTTAATTGTTTGCACCTTTACCTATTTGCTGGTCGGTGCGGCTGTTTTTGATGCCCTCGAGTCGGAGTTCGAAAGCGAAATGAAACGCAACCTGCAAAACGAGGAATCGAAACTCATGTCTAAGTACAACATCTCGCGGGAGGACTTCGACGTGCTTACCCGAAACGTCATCAAGTCCGTACCGCTCAAAGCTGGGATACAGTGGAAATTCGCTGGAGCTTTTTACTTTGCTACTACGGTCATTACAACGATAGGTAAGTAAAAGGAAAGCCAACAAACAACACTCTTTTGGTTGTTATTTCATTTTTGTTTTTGCTTTTTAAAAAAATAAAAGTTAATTTTAAAAATCCAAATCATATATTCTAACTCTTTTGTATTGCAGGTTCATGTTTATAGAATCACCAGGGTGTGCGGTGTGATTATTTAATCAATGCAACCACCTCCACCCTCAATAATTATGTAAGCTTTAAAATGTAATTGGTGGTGAACCGACAGAATAGTTCAGAAAAGCCCCCCTCTCATTTTTAGAATAGGTTTCTAAATAGTAACGTTATTAATTAGAAACCCATAAGAAGATTGGAGGGGAAGCTTTGTTAACTATTTGGTACTTTCACCGCGATTGGAAACGAAAAAATAAGTATAAGTTGTATATTTGTTTTCATAGTTATTATTGTTGTTGTTATTGTTGTTGTTCTAAAGAAAAAGGCCAACTTACCTGAACACTTCCCCATTTGCAGTTTCATTTCGGCAGGCGTTAATGTGAACAGTTAATTAACGCCACCACTTCCACTACCGGAATATCTGAACATGGAACTACAACAGGGAATACCAACACAAGTAGAATATTTTCACCATTTTATTATTGGTGTTGTTTTAAAGCTCTATCACTTGGACATTGAGCAGTTTCATCACAACAACTGCAAGACATATTTATTTCAGTATAAAGTTCTGTATTATTTCATTCATTTAAATCATTTTAATTGTAAAGAATTGCATCTTTGAGCTTACACACACATAATATTACACACGCACATATATGTATATACATATGTGTGTGCTATATGTTTACGTGTGCTTAGCACGTGTACAGATATTTGATTGGTCTTCCGTGTCGTCTGCAAGAATTGTTTCAGTTTCAACATTGTACACTGATGAAGTGAACAGCCCGTGATCGAAATTCTTTTGTAAAATACATTTTGTGTTTCAACACGTCATGGAAATGTTGACGTATATTATATAGGTTAACACCTGAAAACAGGCACCCAAAGAATCATGAATTAAATTCTACAATTCTTTTTCTGCAATCCAATCTTATTTGATACAAATAACTTTCATCTTATGCCTGACTATTTCGTTCATGAATGTCCAACATAACCGTTCAATGATATGAGGAGTACACTTTGGTTATCGTCTCGTCAGTAGGAAGTATGGTCCTGAACGGGCTTCCCATTTACCGGACCTTAAAGAAAAACAATACACTCTTCCAGACTATTCGCGAACCATCCCATCTCAAATCAGGGCAGTGACAAGAGAGGAGTGTTACTGACAATTTTGCACGTCGTATTAAGATGTGCTTATAACTGAACAGTGACAAAACAAAGACTGTTGAACATTCATAACTTGAACTTGGTGGACAAGTCAATCATAGACTGAAGTTTATTTCTGCCAAAAATGGTTGGATTGCAAAAAGGAGTGTGAATTTCATTAACGATTCCGTGAGTGACAATTATTTTGAGTGGCCCTATATATATATTCCATAATAAATGCCAGTATATTGAAATCATATGCCCTTAATAGGGTTAAGATGAAAATTCATATACACTAAATGTACAAAAGCAAGGAAATTCCAAAATCTTTACAGTTTTATTGTCATTAATTAAGGGTATGACTACATATCAACCAAACCATTTCATAATCACATCACTACAGTATAAATCTCTATGCATGAGTTGATGAAGTGTGTGAGGTGCGCTGAAGAAAAATTCTTACCAGTAAAATACATAGCCCTGTTGTGCTCGCATACCCTTAATGACAATAAAAGTGTAAACATTTGGGGATTTCCTTGCTTTTGTACATTTAGTGTATATGAATTTTCATCTTAACCCTATTAAGGGCATATGATTTCAGTATACTGGCATTTATCATGGAATGTCACTACTTTTGTAAAGGCTATGCCTCAATACAATGGTCATTTTAAAGTTTTTTTGGAATTTTCTGGAAAACTAAGGTATATGGTAAACTGAAATTAAAATGCCATCAACTAGACGCTAGAACCACTATCTCTGCCAAAAATCAGCTGAATACATCAAATAGTTGATGAGATACAGGGTGGCACATACGTACGTACGTCCGTCCGTACACACGGATAACATGATTTCATGATTGAACTTTCTGGATCTCTGGATTGCCTTGACTAATGATGTTGAAATTCTACACACTTATAGAACCTATCAAATGAAAATGGTGTGCAAAGTTTTAACTAATTTGGTTTATTGATTTTTGAGTTATGATTGATCAAAGAAATGAGATTTCGAGCATAGGCCGTTTTTGAAGTCTATTAAGGGATAGAGCGCTCTCGCGCCTCCCTTGATATATATTTGTTCCACAGCGAGTCACATTATTTCTTATGTGTTCCACTTTAATACATATATATATATATATATATATATATTGCACTGCGGTATATAGATATACATAATTATTATAGCCTGATGATTCCCTGCAGGGATGAAACATAGACGCGTCTGTGTATCTTAATTTCCATAGATATAATACTAATTTGAAATTTTAGGAAAAATTGATTCGAACTTGGTTGACATGGTGCTAACGTTACCGTTATAATCTTTCCCATATATTGACATAAAGTCGGTGCAGAATTTTGTTTTCCATGGAGAAAAGTTTCTGTATTTTTCTAGTTTTTAAGAAAACTTCTGTTTTGTTGAAAATATGAATTCTACATGAACGAGCATGACTGTTGAATTTTGTTTACTTTTGTGCACACTATAGGTATTGATAATAAGTAGACAGGGGTAGTTGGAACTTTCTCAAAGGGGCTAGTTGCAACGTTTCACCAAAACACTTACATTAGATTGAGGCTTATATCGATCGTGAATATTACCTGTATTCTACTTGATCCGTTCAAAAATAATGGCGCAAACGGTTTGCGTCAGAAACCTGGTTTTCCTGCTGATCTCTTGTCGGATACCTGATAAGGACAATAAGTGGGAGAAAATAAATAGGAATTCGTCAAGTTATAACCAAAGTTCTTTGATAACACAATTAATTGAAATTAAAAATGAACTAAATTATTATGTTGTAAAATTAAATAGGATTTCTCCAATGATACCCCAGAGAATAGTTTAACACACCGAAAAGGAGGATATTTTAGAACATCTAGGTATGGCGTCACAAAAGGAAATTTTACAGGAACCTGCAAAACACTTTGAAGGATTGTTTGTTCGAATGTGTTGTGCATTGATGTGGCGTTTAAAAACATGTGTCAAACAAATTAACAAAAGCTGATTTTGTAAATATTGTTCTTCCAAGCTATTTCTCTCGAATAAATATACATATAATATCTTACAACGTCAATGTTAACAGCCCCCCCCCCCCGTATTATAATAGATTTCGCCGTCCCAACAGGTAACAGCATAAGGACTAAGAAGCAGAAAAATAAGCTAATACATAGCGCTTGTCATAGAACTGAAGGGAATATGGACCATGAAGAAGATCGCTAAAACTGGCCTTGTGCCTAACTCCTGGAGAGGAGTAAATAATACCAAGCGGCTTCTTGGCCTTTTGGCTAAGATCAAAGTGTAGTATCTGTTCCGATGGATACTGCACGCCTGTCCTGTGCAGTTCTAGGAGGTCCACCCTCCCAGGCTTTGCCTCCCCTCTTTGGGGAGGAGTAAGTTTATTGCTTACTGTCTGAGGCGCCCCTACCGGGGAATGCCGACGGGGCTGCCCAGGCAATTTTTAAATGGCCAGAGTGCTCACCTCTCGAGCGCTGGCTTTTCAAACCCCACTTTCTCGACCCGATCTTGGGTCACATCTTACTTGTGGGAGTAAGATAAAACTGGCCTTGTGCCTAACTCCTGGGGTGGAGTAAATAAAACCAATAATAGTAAGAGCACTGGGAACAGTTCAGAAAAATTAACTAGAAACAGAAATTAGGAGATATGTAAATCAAAGTGAGGTTTGAGTTAATACAAAACATGGCGCTGATGAAAACAGATGAACTAGTAAGGAAAATCCTCGAGTGCAGAAACCAACTCACATAACCAGATAATGCTGACCAATCTCAGATTAAATAGAATAACATTGCGTAAACACAACTAGAAACATAGCGAGATCCTTACATGAAACCAACAAAATTGAAACTATCAAAGTAGATAAGAAATATCACATAATCTGATCATTCCATCCATTAAAACACACACACACACACTCTCTCACCGGCATCTGCTGGTGCCACAAAAATGGTCGTGAAGGGCCAAGGAGGATGGAAAGACTGAGGACGGAAAGCACGATCCAGACATCCACTGTAATAGCTTGGAGAGTACTGGAGTCTTGAGATTAATAAATAGTAAACAGCTGTTGCGAGAACACAAAGTGGGTTGCAACTGTTATCGAAAGAAGCAAAGAGTACTGTAAATCTGAGAAAGTTGTCAATCAGACTCCAGGGAATACCACTTGTTGTTGCTAGTAAGCGATCACTGGTAATGACTCGTGTAAAATTACTAGTGAGTAAATAATAATAATAATAATAATAATAATAATAATAATAATAATAATAATAATAATAATAACAACAACGACAGTGAGGTGTCGGTTATTGTTATGGCGTTCATTAGGAGGTTAAAATCGATTTGTTTTTCTTAATATACTCAGAAATCACTAGCATGGCCCCATGGAAATTCCACGTTTGTTTACCTACCATCTTCTCTTACCTTACACATAATTGTCAGCTAACGACCCCGTAAATAAATAAAAACGAATGTCACTTTTAAGACGACGACGATAGAATTTTACTTATGGGGTTATATTCGAGTTTAAACGAGTAAAACCTTAATTCTTAGCAACTAGCTATACCGGGACAATCGTCAATTACTTTTTTGCCTTTCATATTTTGCAATCCGAAGGTCCTCATTGTTTTAATGGGTGTGATAACGTCCGTAGGTACACGCGTATTATAATACAGCTAAGGAAATACTACGTGTAAATGTATGTAAAATATATAACATTATTGAATGTGCTTCAGTTAATAGAATCATCGATAATGCCAACGCTTTGCTATTGATACAAAACGAATTAGTTGGACTGAAAGACGAAAAAATTAATTTTAACAACTGCATGTTTCAAAAATATCTATATTCAGTAACTACTTAGGGAAATCGCCGGCTGCTGCAAGCGATAATGCATAGGTCTTCGTAAAATAATAGGGCATCCTTGGTAGTTGATAATACATATGGTAAACATATAAGCATTAAGATGTCCCTTCCTTCGTAGTTTGTGGTTATCGCAGAGTGGGTAGTGGCTCCGACTGTTGACAAAAAGGTCGGGTTTCGATGTCAACTTG
>OY744515.1:25851053-25861053 GCA_963556195.1 Sepiola atlantica | reverse complement strand
TATATATATTATATATGTGTGTATATATATTATATATATATATTATATATATATGTGTATATATGATATATATATATATGTGTATATATATTATATATATATTATATATATATATTATATATATATGTGTATATATAATATATATATATATTATACATATATGTGTATATATAATATATATATATATATTATTTATATATATATATTATATATATGTATATATAATATATATATATATATTATATATATGTATATATTATATATATGTATATATAATATATATGTATATATTATATATATATATATCTATATATAATATATATATATATATTATATATATATATGTATATATAATATATATATATTATATATATATATGTATATATAATATATATATATATATTATATTGTATATATAATATATATATATATATAAATATATATTATATTATATATATGTATATATAATACATATATATATTATATATGTATATGTATATATAATATATATATATATATATATATATTATATTATATATATGTATATATAATATATATCTATATTATATTATATATATGTATATATAATATATATCTATATTATATATATATGTGTATATATAATACATATATATATTATATATATGTGTGTATATATATAAATATATATAATATATATATATATGTGTATATATATAATATATGTGTATATATATAATATGTGTACATATATATATTATATATATATGTGTATATATATAATATATGTGTACATATATATATTATATATATATGTGTATATATATATAATATATATATGTGTATATATATAATATATGTGTACATATATAATATATATATTATATATATATGTGTATATATATGATATATAATATATACATATGTGTGTATATATATGATATATAATATGTATATATATATATATATGTGTGTATATATATGATATATAATATATATATATATATGTGTGTATATATATGATATATAATATATATATATATGTGTGTATATATATGATATATAATATATATATATATGTGTGTATATATATGATATATAATATATATATATATATGTGTGTATATATATAATATATATATATATATGTGTGTATATATATGATATATAATATATATATATATGTGTGTATATATATGATATATAATATATATATATATATATGTGTGTATATATATGATATATAATATATATATATGTTTATATATATAATATATATTATATATATATGTGTATATATATAATACATATAATATATATATGTGTAGATATATAATATATATATGTGTATATATATAATACATATAATATATATATGTGTATATATATATTGTATGATATAGATATCATATATATATATCATAATATATATTATATATATATGTGTATATATATGTGTATATATATATGATATATATATATTATATATATGATATATATATTATATATATATATGTGTATATATATATGATATATATATTATATATATATGTGTATATATATGATATATATATTATATATATATGTGTATCTATATGATATATATATATATATGTGTATATATATGATATATATATATTATATATATATGTGTATATATATGATATATATTATATATATATGTGTATATATATGATATATATTATATATATATGTGTATATATATGATATATATTATATATATATGTGTATATATATGATATATATATTATATATATATATGTGTATATATACGATATATATATATATATTATATATGTGTATATATATGATATATATATATTATATATTTGTGTATACATATGATATATATATATATTATATATACATATGATATATATATATATATATTATAATATTTGTGTATACATATTATATATATATGTATATCTTATATATACCTATGATATATATATATTATATATTTATGTATACATATGATATATATATATATTATATATACATATGATATATATATATATATATATTATATATTTGTGTATACATATTATATATATATTATATATACATATGATATATATATATTATATATTTGTGTATACATATGATATATATATATTATATATACATATGATATATATATATATATATTATATATACATATGATATATATACATATTATATATATATATGTATATATATGATATATATACATATTATATATATATATGTATATTATATATATATATATATTATATATATGTCTATATATATATTATATATATGTCTATAAATATTATATATATATGTGTATATATATGATATATATATATATTATACATATGTTTATATATATGATATGTATATATTATATATATGTGTATATATGATATATTATGTATATATTATATATATATGTGTATATATGATATATTATGTATATTATATATATATGTATATATATCATTTATTTTATATATATATATGTGTATATATATGATATATATATATTATACATATATGTGAATATATATCATATATATATTATATATATGTGTATATATATTGTATATATATGATGTATATATATATATTATATAAATGTGTATATATATTGTATATATATATATGATGTGTATATATATTGTATATATATGATGTGTATATATGTATATATGAGTATATGTATATTATATATATATGTGTATATATATGATATATATATGATATATATATGTGTATATATATAATATATATATGATATATATATATTATATATATGTGTATATATATGATATATATATATATTATATATATGATATATATATATATTATATTTGTGTATCCATATGATATATATATATATATTATATATTTGTGTATCCATATGATATATATATATTATATATTTGTGTATACATATGATATATATATATATATTATATATGTGTATATATATATTATATATAGTGTATATATATGTATATATATATATTATTATATATGTGTATATATATATGATATATATATATTATATATATGTGTATATATATATGATATATATATATTATATATATGTGTATATATATATGATATATATATATTATATATATGTGTATATATATATAATATATATATATTATATATATGTGTATATATATAATGTGTATATATTATATATATGTGTATATATGATATGTATGTATTATATATAATGTGTATATATATGATATATTATGTATATTATATATATATGTATATATATAATGTATTTTATATATATATATGTGTATATATATATGATATATATTATATATATATATATATATATGTGTGTATATAGATGATAGATATTATATATATATGTGTAAATAGATGATATATATTATATATATTATGTGTAAATATATGATATATATATATATATATATATTATATATGTGTATTTATATAATATATATATATTTTATATATATGTGTATATATATAATATATATATATGTGTGTAACTATAATATATTATATATATATATGTATATATTATATATATGTATATATTATATATATATATGTATATTTATATATATGTATATATGTTATATATATATATGTATATATGTGATATATATATGTATATATTTATATATATATATGTATATATTATATATATGTATATATGTTATATATATATATGTATATATGTGATATATATTGTATATATTATATATATGTATATATGTAATATATATATGTATATATGTAATATATATATGTATATATGTCATATATATATGTGTATATGTTATATATATATGTATATATGTTATATATATATGTATATATGTTATATATATATATGTATATATGTTATAAATGTATATATGTTATAAATGTATATATATTATATATGTCTATATATTATATATGTATATATATTATGTATATATATTATATATGTATATATTTATATATGTATATTCATTATATATATATATAGTATATATTATATATATTATATATATATTAGATATATGTATATATATTATATATGTATATATATTATATATCTATAGTATATATATTGTATATATATATTAGATATATGTATATATATTAGATATATGTATATATATTATATATGTATATATATACATATAGTATATATATTATATATATATATTAGATATATGTATATATATTATATATGTATATATATACATATAGTATATATATTATATATATATATTAGATATATGTATATATATTATATATGTATATATATTATATATATATATATATTAGATATATGTATATATTATATATGCATATATATTATATTTATATATATAGTATATATATTATATATATATATTAGATATATGTATATATTATATATGTATATATATTATATTTATATATATAGTATATATATATTATATATATATATTAGATATATGGATATATATTATATATGTATATATATTAGATATATGGATATATATTATATATGTATATATATTAGATATATGGATATATATTATATATGTATATATATTATATATATAGTATATATATTATATATATATATTAGATATATGTATATATTATATATATGTATATATATTATATATGTATATATATTATATATGTATATATTGTATATATATATAGTATATATAGTATATATATATATTATATGTATGTATAGATTATATATATATATAGTTTATAGATTATATGTATGTATAGATTATATATATATAGTTTATAGATTATATATATATATAGTTTATAGATTATATATATATATAGTTTATAGATTATATATATATATATAGTTTATATGTTATATATATATATATAGTATTTTTATTATATAGATATATATTATATATATATAGTATATATATATTATATAGATATATATTATATATATGTATATATTATATATATATATAATTTATATATTATATATATATAGTATATATTATATATATATAGTATATATTATATATATATAGTATATATTATATATATAGTATATATTATATATATAGTTTATATATTATATATATAGTATATATTATATATATAGTTTATATATTATATATAGTTTATAAATTATATATATATAGTATATATTATATACATAGTTTATATATTATATATAGTAAATATTATATATATATTATATATATGTATATATTATATATATGTATATATCATATATATGGATATATATTATATATATGGATATATATTATATATATATGGATATATATTATATATATATTATATATATGTATATATTATATATATGTATATATCATATATATGGATATATATTATATATATATGGATATATATTATATATATATGGATATATATTATATATATATAGTATATATATTATATATATAGTATATATATGTATAGTATATATATAGTATATATTATATATATAGTATATATATGTATAGTATATATATATAGTATATATTATATATATAGTATATATATGTATAGTATATATATATAGTATATATTATATATATAGTATATATATGTATAGTATATATATATAGTATATATTATATATATAGTATATATATGTATATATTATATATATAGTATATATATTATATATATATTATATATAGTATATATATTATATATATAGTATATATATTATATATATATATTATATATATATGTATATATTATATATATATATGTATATATATCATATATATATTATATATATATATGTATATATTATATATATATATGTATATATTATATATATATATGTATATATATCATATATATATGTATATATATCATATATATATGTATATATATCATATACATATTATATATATATCATATATATATGTATATATATCATATACATATTATATATATATTATATATATATATGTATATATCATATATATATGTATATATATCATATACATATTATATATATATTATATATATATATGTATATATATCATATACATATTATATATATATTATATATATATATGTATATATCATATATATATGTATATATATCATATACATATTATATATATATTATATATATATGTATATATGTGTATATATGTGTATATATATGATATATATTATATATATATGTGTATATATATGATATATATTATATATATATGTGTATATATATGATATATATATTATATATATATATGTGTATATATACGATATATATATATATATTATATATGTGTATATATATGATATATATATATTATATATTTGTGTATACATATGATATATATATATATTATATATACATATGATATATATATATATATATTATATATTTGTGTATACATATTATATATATATGTATATCTTATATATACCTATGATATATATATATTATATATTTATGTATACATATGATATATATATATATTATATATACATATGATATATATATATATATATATTATATATTTGTGTATACATATTATATATATATTATATATACATATGATATATATATATTATATATTTGTGTATACATATGATATATATATATTATATATACATATGATATATATATATATATATTATATATACATATGATATATATACATATTATATATATATATGTATATATATGATATATATACATATTATATATATATATGTATATATATATATATATATATATTATATATATGTCTATATATATATTATATATATGTCTATAAATATTATATATATATGTGTATATATATGATATATATATATATTATACATATGTTTATATATATGATATGTATATATTATATATATGTGTATATATGATATATTATGTATATATTATATATATATGTGTATATATGATATATTATGTATATTATATATATATGTATATATATCATTTATTTTATATATATATATGTGTATATATATGATATATATATATTATACATATATGTGAATATATATCATATATATATTATATATATGTGTATATATATTGTATATATATGATGTATATATATATATTATATAAATGTGTATATATATTGTATATATATGATGTGTATATATATTGTATATATATGATGTGTATATATATTGTATATATATGATGTATATGTATATTATATATATATGTGTATATATATGATATATATATGATATATATATGTGTATATATATAATATATATATGATATATATATATTATATATATGTGTATATATATGATATATATATATATTATATATATGATATATATATATATTATATTTGTGTATCCATATGATATATATATATATATTATATATTTGTGTATCCATATGATATATATATATTATATATTTGTGTATACATATGATATATATATATATATTATATATGTGTATATATATATTATATATATGTGTATATATATGATATATATATATTATATATATGTGTATATATATATGATATATATATATTATATATATGTGTATATATATATGATATATATATATTATATATATGTGTATATATATATGATATATATATATTATATATATGTGTATATATATATAATATATATATATTATATATATGTGTATATATATAATGTGTATATATTATATATATGTGTATATATGATATGTATGTATTATATATATGTGTATATATATGATATATTATGTATATTATATATATATGTATATATATAATGTATTTTATATATATATATGTGTATATATATATGATATATATTATATATATATATATATATATGTGTGTATATAGATGATAGATATTATATATATATGTGTAAATAGATGATATATATTATATATATATATGTGTAAATATATGATATATATATATATATATATATTATATATGTGTATTTATATAATATATATATATTTTATATATATGTGTATATATATAATATATATATGTGTGTAACTATAATATATTATATATATATATGTATATATTATATATATGTATATATTATATATATATATGTATATATTATATATATGTATATATGTTATATATATATATGTATATATGTGATATATATATGTATATATTATATATATGTATATATGTAATATATATATGTATATATGTAATATATATATGTATATATGTCATATATATATGTGTATATGTTATATATATATGTATATATGTTATATATATATGTATATATGTTATATATATATATGTATATATGTTATAAATGTATATATGTTATAAATGTATATATATTATATATGTCTATATATTATATATGTATATATATTATGTATATATATTATATATGTATATATATTATATATGTATATTCATTATATATATATATAGTATATATTATATATATATTAGATATATGTATATATATTATATATGTATATATATTATATATCTATAGTATATATATTGTATATATATATTAGATATATGTATATATATTAGATATATGTATATATATTATATATGTATATATATACATATAGTATATATATTATATATATATATTAGATATATGTATATATATTATATATGTATATATATACATATAGTATATATATTATATATATATATTAGATATATGTATATATATTATATATGTATATATATTATATATATATATATATTAGATATATGTATATATTATATATGCATATATATTATATTTATATATATAGTATATATATTATATATATATTAGATATATGTATATATTATATATGTATATATATTATATTTATATATATAGTATATATATATTATATATATATATTAGATATATGGATATATATTATATATGTATATATATTAGATATATGGAATATATATTATATATGTATATATATTAGATATATGGATATATATTATATATGTATATATATTATATATATAGTATATATATTATATATATATATTAGATATATGTATATATTATATATATGTATATATATTATATATGTATATATATTATATATGTATAAATTGTATATATATATAGTATATAGTATATATAATATATATATATTATATGTATAGATTATATATATATATAGTTTATAGATTATATGTATGTATAGATTATATATATATAGTTTATAGATTATATATATATATAGTTTATAGATTATATATATATATAGTTTATAGATTATATATATATATATAGTTTATATGTTATATATATATATATAGTATTTTTATTATATAGATATATATTATATATATATAGTATATATATATTATATAGATATATATTATATATATGTATATATTATATATATATATAATTTATATATTATATATATATAGTAATATATTATATATATATGTATATATTATATATATATAGTATATATTATATATATAGTATATATTATATATATAGTTTATATATTATATATATAGTATATATTATATATATAGTTTATATATTATATATAGTTTATAAATTATATATATATAGTATATATTATATACATAGTTTATATATTATATATAGTAAATATTATATATATATTATATATATGTATATATTATATATATGTATATATCATATATATGGATATATATTATATATATGGATATATATTATATATATATGGATATATATTATATATATATTATATATATGTATATATTATATATATGTATATATCATATATGGATATATATTATATATATATGGATATATATTATATATATATGGATATATATTATATATATAGTATATATATTATATATATAGTATATATATGTATAGTATATATATAGTATATATTATATATATAGTATATATATGTATAGTATATATATATAGTATATATTATATATATAGTATATATATGTATAGTATATATATATAGTATATATTATATATATAGTATATATATGTATAGTATATATATATAGTATATATTATATATATAGTATATATATGTATATATTATATA
>OY744515.1:25838553-25848553 GCA_963556195.1 Sepiola atlantica | reverse complement strand
CATATATATATATAGTATATATATACATATATATATATAGTATATATATACATATATATATACATATATATATATAGTATATATATACATATATATATACATATATATATATAGTATATATATACATATATATATATATATATATATACATATATATATATTATATATATATAGTATATATATATATATATATATATATATATATATACTAGCTGTACTACGGCAGCGTTTCCCGAGATGCAGTGGAATCATTTTGGTTTTAAATAATTATTTCTTTGCACATTTTCTTACTTAAATTAGACAGCTCTTTAAAATGAGTTATCTCCTTGCTGATTTTATTTTTAAGTGATTATTTTTAAATGTCTCATATTAGCCGTCGTCCGGACCTGACTAAGTAATATTTTAAATAGTGTAGCCAAGAGCGTTAATATATTGCACATAACATGATGCAAAAAGACTTGACCGATTTAATAAATAAAAGAGACTTAATTACAAATAACTGTAACTCACTATGTTGTTTATTTCCTAAAATAATATATATATATATATATATATATATATATATATATATATATATATATATATATATTAACAAATGAAAATTAGCTTGTCAAAAGCAAAGTTTGATTTTTCAGGTTAAATTCTATTTTAGTTTGAATTTGAAAACCGTCAAGATAACCTGTACATTACTCGTGACCCATTGAATCACAACTACTACTACTACTACTACTATTTATTTTACTTTGATTTCATTCATAAATTTATAAACTGTGACATATAATGTTTGTGAAGATATTCTCTTTGTATAACTACAAATAATAGGTCATTTCTTTCTATATCATTATCATTATTATTATTTACAAGTAGAATGACTACTTATTGTCCATCTCATTTACATACTTGTTAATGAAAATTAGATGAGGACGCCGCTTTCCCTAAATGGTCACAAAAACATTAAGAAATCTTAGAGAGTAAGAGGGTCGATATGAATACAGTTTATAAAGAAGCCTTAAAACAATGTTTTCAAACATTACTCAATCCTAGAACTCAAGTATATGTGAGCATGTATTTTGTGTCATTAAAGTATATAAGAAAAAGCGTTAGGAAAACAAACGTTTATTAACTCACATTTAGTATAATAATAGATATATTCATATGTGACGCTGGCTAGCATCTTGTCCTTGGTGTTGCGGGCCGTGCGATTGAAGTCTTCTTAAACTACGCCCCCACATAATAGTCCATGAGGTTGTAAATCAGTTGGAAGCCAGATGTTTGGACTGGTGAAGTTATAGAAGTTCTCGGACAGCAAGTTTTGGGTTTTTCTCAGGTGTAACACAGAGCCGAGTCCTGCTGCCACACGTATGGCATTCTCACGACCCCCCTCTCTCTCTCTATCCATCGATTGACAACAATACACAGCAACTCAATATAGCCATTTGAATTGAGTCTGAATCTTTCTTTAAAGATGTGGGGCCGGATTACATGGCCTTGCCTGGTAACATGCTCGATTAGGATCACAGTTTGAAGGAACTTTTTTTTTCTTCTATTTTATAAAAATCGTTCCAGACAAGGCATGAATCCACTTGATGTAAATAGCTAAAAAAAATACTGCTTCAAGGTCGGAAACAAGCGAACGAGCAGTGTTAGATGGATAGATTCCGACCCATGATGATCCTTCCTGCTAGCAACTTATTCCATATCTCTGTCGTAATTCTCCGGCTCACCTATCACGATCTTCGAGGTGTTCATGTCGCACTATGCTGCAGTTAAGTTTTCCAAACTTTTTAATCAGAAGTGAATCATATTGCTGCAAGTCACTCTCTTCCAATATTCCGTCCATTTCCAGTCATCCACAGTCTCCAGCTCCCAACCCCACCAATAGGACACGGAAACACTTATTGGTTGAATCTGCATATTAAAATCAAAATTGTACTGAAACCTGTAATTTACATGCTTTTATATTTTCCATGAAACATTTTTTACTTTTTCGAGGGGAAGAAGAAGTGAAAGAAAAATATATTTATATTAATCATGCTCCAAAAATATTTGACCGATTTAATAAATAAAAGAGACTTAATTACAGATTACTGTAACTCACTGTATTGTTTTTATCCTTCAATAATATATATATATATATATATATATATATATATATATATATATATATATATATATATATATTATATATAATGTATGTGTGTGTGTAACAGCATATTAGAAGGCAATACAATGCAGAGGTGTAACGGATAGACACAACCTGAAGCAAATTAAGACATATAATGGTGGAATGAGTTAAGCAGTTACACCTTTGTATTAATACAATATATATATATATATATATATATGTCATATTATATAATAATTAATACTAGTAATTGTATATATATATATACATATATATATATATATATATGTGTGTGTGTGTCTTAATAAAAATGTGGAAAGTGCTTAACTCATTCCACCATTATATCATATAATATATGTCCTAATTTTCTAAAGTTTGTGTCTATCCGCTACACCTATGCATTGTATTGCCTTCTAATTTGTCTTTATATACACACTAAACAATGCTTCAAGCTAGGTACATCAATTTCCTATATATATATATATATATATATATATATATATATATATATATATATATATATATATATATATATATATATATATAGGTGCTTTGTTACATTAGGACCCGAGCTAACTTTGACCCCGTCGTTATGGTTAGGGTCAAAGTAAGCGTGGGTCCTAATGTAACAAAGTACCAATATATATATATATTTAATAATAAATATTTAATTATTATCTACATACGTATATGTTTCATCTTACTGGAATCATCAGTGTGGTGAAAGATAACTCTTCGGTCGGTCGCGCGATTCGAAAGCAAAGTGTCAGTATGTGTGTCTCTGCATCAGTTAAACGGTTGATTTAAAAGCCAAATTACAACAGGTTTAAAATTAGCGCCTTCGAACCGATGTCCTTATCGATGTAAAAAGTTCTTGAAGCTTTTTTAAAAACTCATTATTCGACAAAATCAAATGTACGTAAGAATAACATTACAAACGAACGTTTTGACATTTTTAACGTTCTCTTTTCCAAGTCGATCGAATTACTACTTTTTACGTCAAATCATCGTACGATCTGTACAGAGAAATCATTTATTCTTTTTTCTTTTATTAAAACTTAATCTAAAAAATATTTGATAAATGTTCACTGATAGATTTTCATTTTAATAATATTTCTTTATTCTTATATTTCTGTATACTTATTTGTTTGTAAACAATCGTTCGCCTTCCACCACACTATCTTATGCGGTCGTGGGTTCAAATCTCACACTAGACAATTGTTTTTATGGTTGTTGTTGTTGTTGTTTTATAGCCTAAAAGTTATGTTCTAGCTGAGATCGATCATCATCATAAACCTAAATTTTTTTTTCTAAATAAAAAAAATGAATGAAAAAATATTTGCTATTATTGTAGATTCACATCCTCCGGGGGCCCTTAAATGAGATTCTATTATTTGTAGGCGATTATATAAAACAGACACTGAAAAACTTAGCGAAAATAAAAAGAAAAAAAACAAGTATTTTGGAATTTAAAGCATGGGATCAGTTTCGCATATAAATTTAACGTAAAGTGATCACTCATTTAAAGGCCATTTTAGCGTTTTAAGGTAGCCAAACTTTCTTTCCGTGCGTATTTTAGGATCTACTTTTAAAGGCGATTATTGGTGGGTTCACGAGGGATTTTGTGGGCTTGCCACTTGAACGTAGGGTTAAGGTAGGTTTTTTAGGGGGTTTTGCCACTCGAGAATAGGGTTAGTGATCAGGTTCCTGGAGTTTTATTTAGGGGAAGGGGCTTACCACTCGGTCCTAGGGTTAATTATGGGGTAAGTAATTATTACTTTTCTTACTAATTTTTCAGCATTAACCCTCCGACAACAACAAACACGCACAGTTTTTTGTCTCACATAGCAAAAACATTTTAGTTAATTGCCCTTAAACGCTAGAATTACACAGAAAGGGGAATCACATTACGTTAAATCGTGTCCATGCGAAACTGATGCACCACTCTAAATTCTGAAATTATTGTTCTTGTTTTTCAGGATGTTCATGCGTAATCGCCTAAAAATAGTAGAATTTCATTTTTTGCGGGGGCGGGTGGTCAGCGAAGGGTGTTAATCTACAAATTAACCAAATATTTAATAGATGGTCTTATTATCTGATATTGGCTATAATATTCAAGAAAAGTTGAGAAACTGCACAGACAAGTACTTCAGCTATTGTGTATATGTATATGTGTATAGATATATGTATATGTGTATATACAAATGTATGTGTATGTGTGTATATATAGATGTATGTGTGTATATATAGATGTATGTGTGTGTATATATAGATGTATGTGTGTGTATATATAGATGTATGTGTGTGTATATATAGATGTATGTGTGTGTATATATAGATGTATGTGTGTGTATATATAGATGTATGTGTGTGTATATATAGATGTATGTATGTGTGTGTGTATATATATATAGATGTGTGTGTATATATATAGATGTATATGTGTATAGATATATGTATATGTGTATATATAAATGTATGTGTATGTGTGTATATATAGATGTATGTGTGTATATATAGATGTATGTGTGTATATATAGATGTATGTGTGTGTATATGTAGATGTATGTGTGTATATATAGATGTATGTGTGTGTGTATATATATAGATGTATGTATGTGTATATATATAGATGTATGTGTGTATATATAGATGTATGTATGTGTGTATATATAGATGTATGTATGTGTGTATATATAGATGTATGTATGTGTGTATATATAGATGTATGTATGTGTGTATATATAGATGTATGTATATGTGTATATATAGATGTATGTATATGTGTATATATAGATGTATGTATATGTGTATATATAGATGTATGTATATGTGTATATATAGATGTATGTATACGTGTATATATAGATGTATGTATATGTGTATATATAGATGTATGTATAAGTGAATATATAGATGTATGTATAAGTGAATATATAGATGTATGTATATGTGAATATATAGATGTATGTGTATGTGTGTATATATAGATATATATGTGTATAGATGAATGTATATGGGTATATATAGATGTATGTGTATGTGTATATATAGATGTATGTATGTGTTCAGGTATGTATGTATGTGTATGTATATGTTTGCATGTATATGTGTGTATGTGTGTGTATGTATATGTGTGCATATATAGATGTATGTATATGGGTGCATGCATAGATGTGTGTATATGTGTGCATAAAGGAAAATGAAATAGTTGTGTTTATATTACTTGTCTGAATATTTGGATTAATAAATATTGTATTTCATCCAATTATTATTTTCATCATTCAATTTCTTATATTATTGATCTATATAGTATATCACGATAGGATATAATATAAAGATACAATCTGTATCTTTATTTTTTAGTTTGCATATATATAAGATATATATATATATATATATATATATATATATATATATATATATATATATATAAATTACTAATGTGTAACTACTTATCGAGGCGAAGAAACACTCGACTTGAGGATAAGGATCAATCAGATTGATAGATTGACAAGTGAAAACAGCAATTCTTCCCTCTTCGTCAGAAAGAGCGCTGATCAAATGTGAGAATTTGCTGTTTTCTTGGTCGGCTCTCGTTTTGAATGGGTTGTATGTGGAGATGTCAAATAAGCTCAGCGTATTCATCTTCATTCAACTAGTAAAGAAAAAGAAAGAAAAACGAAAGCAGTATATGCGGTTCGCATGCGACTTACGACGCTGGTGGACAATAGCAGGCGCCCATATCAAATTCTAAATCAAACCATATGCTATACACTCTCTTATCATATTCATTTCCTGTAAGAATTATATTTCAGTAATAAATTGCGAGCACTTAATTATAGGAAGTTACCTTCCACAAACCCTGTACATGAGTAGAGATGATTTCCTTCGGGAATGAAGCACAAACATTTCTTTGTAGCTTACTTGCCATAAGTATATATGTATACAACTATATATATATATATACATATATATATATATATATATGAGAGGGAGAGAGAGAGAGAGTGGTGTGTGTATATTTATGTTTGTGTGCATACGTGTATATTTATGCGTGTTTGTGTATTTATATATATATATATATATATATATTTGTGTAAATGTATGGTTTGCAATTGTTTTTATATCCAAATAGTGTTTACTGCAGTTAACTAACCAATTAGATTCGTTGTTGATTTTGCCCCGCCGCCCCCCTCCCCGAAAAAATAAATAGTATTTCCATCAGCCAATGAGTGTCAAGCCTTTTGTTTGAGCGAGATTTTGGCGCTCCCACTTTTAAATGGGGCAGATTAAAAAGCTTATCTTACTTTGATACGTGGAAACTACAATAATTTGTAGGTTCTATTTTTTTTGTTACCTATTTCTATTTTAGATTTAATTTTGAGTCACGGTGTTTTTATTTATTTAGTTGAATTTTTACATTTTTAACTAAAGTTTAGTCCTTGTCTACAGTTAGATGCTATTTTGCTTCTACGAATGAGTCAATTTATGCATCTTCTGATTTCTAGTTTCTCCCTCAAGCATAATCTACACAGATCGTTTAAATATCTGCATGTCATGGTCCATTCTAATATTTTCTATTCGACTATAAGCGACCGACCGCTTCTGTTTAGATCACAGTAATGGTTCGATAATGATGTAGTAAATCTGTATTTTCTCTGAATAAATGTGTTTTTGTGATTACCATAACTCGTTTTTAAATTCTATAGTCGAATTTGCATAAGTTGATCAAGTGATCAATCTCTTACTACGTTTGTGTCTATCACTTTCATCCTCTTTCATTGTATGTTGTTTGAACTTCCCGCTCTTATTTTATATGCTGTCCAGAACTTCTCTGTTCCCCCTAACCCTTTCTCTTTCTCTTTCTCTCTCTCTCTCTCTCTCTCTCTCTCTCTCTCTCTCTCTCTCTCTCTCTCTCCCCCTGTTTATTAACAGTTAAACGTAATGATGAAAAGATCAGAACATAACATTATAAACAAAAGATAATATCTCCTAAACCAACAACACTATTAAACCCGTAGTTAGAGAGGGGGGTGCAAAAAGTGTCTAATTTAGGATTTTGTCTTTTTACTTTTATATTTGACTCAGTTCTTCTTATTCAAACAATTTAACCTGAACTCAATCGATGAATCAACGGATCACATTTGTTTCTAGTATCATCATACATATTCTGAATCCATGTAATATTTTTTTTTGGGGGGGGGGACAATTAGAAGCACGATAAATGTTATTTTTGTGATATATTTCCAAAAACCTTTGTCCTTCTACGGGAACTAACTAAATTTGAAAGTCGGTTGGAATTCTTCCGTTTGGTTTAAACGCTCGCATTTAAAAAAATAATTGCATGTGTTTAGAAATATACTAAACATAACCGTTTTTTCTCTTTTTGTTTTTCGTGGAGTTACAGTTGGTCCCCGCTAGATTTAAATACATTATAGTGTTGTTTTCATATTATTTACTCACTAGGAGTTATCACACTGGTCATCGTCAGTGGTCGCCCACTGCCGACAACCTGTGGTATTCCCTGGAGTCCGAGTGACAACAAGTCTCCTCAGGCCTCCAGTATGCTCCACCTCTTTTCGTTCATCACCGCTGATGACCTTGCGGTAATCGCAACAGCTACCTACCAACGATTTCCCGCTGATAAGGGCCATCGGTCCTCTCTGGGGCCCGAGTGGCAACAAGCCTTTCCAAGGTCCCAGAGCTCTCCGCGCTCTTCCAGTGGAGGTCTGGTTTGCGCTTTCCCTCCTCGACCCTCTGTCCATAATTTTTGTGGCGTCAGCCTATGCTTGTGCCTCTCTCGTGCGGTTGTATTTTCCCCGGTTCTGTTGTTTTGTGCTTCCATGTGTTTGTTCTCCATTCGTTGCTTATGTGGGTTGGTTTCCGCATTCAAGGACATTTCTCAGGATTGTAGCTGTTTTGATCATTACTGTCCTTTGTATTGTCTCAGTTATCCCTTTGATTCCTATTTCTCCTAGTCTTTTCTCCATGTTTTGGGGGACTGTTCCTAGTGCTCCTATGATTATTGGTGTTATACTGACTTTCTTCATGTTCCATATTCCTTTCAATTCTCTGGCAAGTTCAGTATATTTGCTTCTTTTTTCCGTCTCTTTGATCTTCACTCTGTGGTCGGCTGGAACGGCAAAGTCCACGATTTTGCAGGATTTTTCTTTCTTGTTGATTATTATCATATCCGGTCTCCTTGCTGTTATGGGTTTGTCTGTTTGTACATTCATACCCCATATGATTTTGTGTTTTTCGTTTTCTAGTACAGTTTCTGGTTTGTGTTTGTACCGTTTTTTTGCATATTCGAAATTCAGTTGTTTGCACATTTCCCGGTGTACTTCTTTCCCCATGCTGTCATGTCTGTTCTTGTATTCCCTTTGTGCTAGCTTGCTGCATTATTATTATTATTATTATTATTATTATTATTATTATTATCAATATTATTATTATTATTATCAATATTATTATTATTATTATCAATATTATTATTAATAATAATAATATTATTATTAATAATATTATTATTATTAATATTATTATTATTATTATTATTATTATTATTAATATTAATATCATCATTAATATTAATATTATTTATTATTATTATTATTATTAATATTAATATTAATATTATTATTAATAATAATAATGGGTCAGCGCTTATCAAGGCTCGGGGCCACTCGAGTATAAAGGTTAAAGAGATCGTCGGTGGAGATGAGCGCCACCACGCGAGGATGGGAAACAACTGTGGAGTGGGCAGAAGAATAGATTATCTAAGAGGGCGGCCCAACAAGTGTTTTTTTTTTTAATTAGGCTTGATGACGACCATGTCGTAGCCGGCTGGGAAGTACCCTCCTGGTATTTTGTTCTAGGAATGAAACTTTGTTCATGGAAGTTCCGCTTGGTCTTTGGTATGGAGACAGGAGAAGAAAAGTTCTTGCTGTAAATGTTTTACAGGGGGGGGGCAGGGATTGGAGCTCAGTCGAGCACCTACTATTGACATATCGATACAGTAGAGAGAGGCTAGCAACATCTCTTCTATGTGAAATGGGATGCAGAGAAGAGAAGAGATTATCCCCCACTAGATTGTGAAGACGGTTTTGTACTCTGTGAAGGCAAGAAAGAGTGCTCCGAGCGGAACCTCCCCAGATATGACAATAGCACTCCATCTTAGAATGAGTAATAAATTGAGTTTAAGGCTATACCGCCAATGGAGGCAGTACTCAGGCTTTCGTAATATGCAGCAAGTTAAATAATATGGCTGACATGTAAATTAAATATAGAGTGCAACACTTAATATCAGAGTTTTTGTAATTCTAGGTATTTGAAAAAAAGTGAATTGGTTTATTTTGAAGAATTTGAGCTCTCAGGACTTGATTTATGCAAATAACCATTAATTTTATTTTGTTGTTGAATTTTGAGAAAAATCTAATGAATGGAATTTCAGATATTTACCAAAAAAAAATGCCATTCTTGACTATTGTCAGATATTTTCGTCTCCAATGTTTCCGATGCTTTTGAACGACGTTATTAGCTACGCCTTAAAATGTTACTCTTGGTGTCTGGAGATATCCTAACAGCTTACATATAATTTGTATTATTTGTATTATTCGAACTACTGTTCTGATCGGTTTCGGCCGATGTAACCTCTGACTTTCTTGGGGTACATCTTTTCGAACTTGGGAATCTTTGTCGAATTCGAAAACGTATACGGAATTTCGAACAGAATCCTTTATTCAATCCACCGAGGGTAGATTATTCTAGTTTCGTCAGTCATAACCTGGGAGAAGTGTTACTTAATTGATTATTAGCGTATTATTTGTTATTATCGTCTGAATCATAAACTCCCAGAATCATAAACTTCCA
>OY744515.1:25828553-25831053 GCA_963556195.1 Sepiola atlantica | reverse complement strand
CAACGCGGACCTTAGCATTTTCTCTAAGACACAATATACTAAGCTAAGATCCACGCTCACATTTAATTTGTAAAAGGCTCCATTTTGTAGAGACGTGCGGACCACGTGGGGAGAATGAAGTTGTGTTATATATTTGTGAAATACTTTAACTGGTGAAAAACAAAGAAAAGACATAAAATGGTTGAATACAAGATGAAGGGATGCATATAGTTGAAGGAAGAATAAAACGTAGTTTAAAAGTAACAAAAAGTATTTATATATGTACAAATCTTACATGGTGGTAAAATGCTAGTTTGAAATGTTCGTTGAAGTCAGTTCTGTGTGCGACCATGTTTGTATGTGTGTGTGTAGCCATGTGTTAGGATTGGCGTTAGTACGTCGAAGTGTGTAAATGTGCATGTCGTCTTTTGTTCGTGGGTGTACAAATGTATGTGCGTGCACGTGAGTTGATAAGTCGATTAGGCCTTCGTATGTGTGTGTATGTCTTTGTCAGCAGTGTGTGGTTGTACGCAGGTGTGTGTGTGAGTTGAAAGTAGCCTCTGTGTGTGCGTGAGTTCAAATGTCCAGCAGCCTCCCCGCACCCGGAGGCGGGGGGGGGGTAGTTGGAGAGAAAACACTGTTGCCTGCTCGCGGGAAAAGAGAAAGAGAAAAGAGAGAGGTTTTGCCGCACGGTCCGCTTTTATATTGTTCCACCAGTGGTTTGGCCGACGTAGTTGGTGACAGGTCACGTGAAAACTATTTTTGGCTTTTTTGCACCTTTTTGTTAGACTGGTCGTTGGGAGCTGGTTTTTATGGCCCTAGTTTTTACTTTTGTTGTTGAAGTGAATTCGGGTTGGTTTCTCTTTTTCTGCCCACGCTGTTTATTGATAAAATAGAGGATGTCAATCCGATACCATTTTACATTAAACATAAATAACATGGTAACTATGTTATTAATGTTTAATGATAAATAGTACGGATTGACATCCTCTATTTTATCAACAAAAAATAAAATTATTCTTTTTAATTCAGAAATAAAAGATCAAGAGGGCCCCTCTATTCTGTTAGTATTGTTTTTCTTAGGATTACCGATTAAAAAATAGACAAGAAACAGGGCGCTAGCGCGGGCCCCATTACAAATGTGTATATTGCATCGCCCTTAGGCCGTTCCTGCGTACGTGTTCCGTGGTCGAAGTGTCCTCATTTGGGAGGAAGCGCCGGCGAAATTCCACGGGTATTTTTGTTACCATCCGGAGTAACCCTTTCTTTGGAGTGACTAGATATTCCACAAATTCAAGAAATACGTTCGCTTTCATGGTTAGGCGAGAAAATAGGGGCAATAACCTTCCAGATTGAGGAGAATATTCTTGGGCTTTAAGTTTTGAAAAAATGACACACAAAAATAGACGCGTTTCGGATATGAGGTCTGGTAAATAAGAGTTATGGTTAATCATTACTATTGGCGACATAAATTATTTAAAAGTAAATACAGTTGGGAAATGAGAAAAGGATATTCATTTTTGTTTGTATACATATTTGTGACCTATTTGCGTTAAAAAGATTTCTGATATTTAATATCTGATGAGATACAAACATTTTAAGTTGTCATAAATATCGGTTATTGGCAGAGTAGCCATTTTGTTTAAACATTTATTTACGTTATGGACCATACTTCCTGTGACAAAATAAACTGGTTACTTTGTTCGGAACCGATATTTACGACAACGTAAAATGCTTATATCTTATGTCAAATATTTTTTACGCAAAAATGTTACTAACCAAAATAAACTGTTTTTGACTAATTTCAAAACTGTAGTTCCTTTAAAATAATTTATGCCGCCAATAGTAATAATTACTGCTTGATATTTTCTTTTCTGTCCGAATCGGAGAGAAACTGAGTGTAGCATTCATGAAGACAAAAAGAGTGGAAGAAATAAATAGATTAAAAGACGAATACGGAATGAGGGAGGGAAATAAAAAAAAATGGCGACGATGAGACAAGGTACATGCCTAACAACACCGTTGCCATGGTGATAGAAAGAACAGACACACTCCAGAGCACCAATGCCATTGCAACGACGACCCTAGTCACGTGGACGACGTGGCTCATCTAGTAACCCTGTAGGATTCGTATCCTTATTAGTATTGCCAGTAGTATTATTAACTGATCTTATAAAAGACAACAAAAAAACGTATGTAAGAGAGTGACATTATTGAACAAATAATAATAGTTTTTTGTTTGTGTATTTGTGTGTTTGTTTGTTTGTTTTGGGGGTTGTTGTTTTTTTTCACAAATATAACATACCAGTTTCACTCGTTTGTCTTGTATTATTTTATTTAATTAAAAAATAATTATATTCTTATAAATATTTGAGATACAGAACAATGCGAGACAAGGCTGGTTGTATCTTGTTGTTTGGTTTAATCAAACAGATGTTTAAGAAGGGAGAAACCAGGTCGACCAGACCTTCGTCAAGCCACGGAGATTTCGAACCTAGTTAGAGTACTATTCTTTGCGATA
>OY744515.1:25818553-25821053 GCA_963556195.1 Sepiola atlantica | reverse complement strand
CAAACATACAACGTGGTTACCATTTCGCAAAAACCTTCCATGTCATCCGGAGCAACAGGGGCGAAAACTACGCGAATGATAGCCGAACTGAAAAACATACTATATGAAGAGGTCAGAGTTAGACACAATCCAGATCCCCAAAAAGAGGCATTCTGGATCGGGACAGATAATAAAACTGCCTCAGTGTCGAAAGCGCGGTTCTTCATCGACCGGGGACAGAAAAGACACTACACTTTGATCTTAGTCTAAAGGCCTAGAAATGGAAGGCAGATGTAATAGAGACCTTTCCATACACTTACGGCATTTATAATATGATTGTTAATCTGTGAGTAATTGACTGTCACTGCTATCATGCGATATTCCAGCCGAAATTTGTGATGTAGCTTCTTTAGCTAGTGTGTGGTGGATTCATGGCGTACATTTCCACCCTTTGTTATCAATGCTCCGAATTCAAGATGTTTAAACTTCAGACTGGATAAAGTCTTGGCTGCTCGCAATGGGCATAAAATAGGGTATTTTACACCTGTAAACGATATTTATCGTATTGTTTTGTCACTATTATAGTGTTGTGCCAATTCTTATATTGTACAATTGCTTATTGTCGTTGGCTATACGCCCTCCAGTCATGATTACAAAGTTTTTTCTGTGATTTGCTATATTGTATGGTTGCAATTTAATGTCGAATAAATACAACGCGCCCGTTGTTTGATAGCCTATATTTAAAGATTATATCGCTCAAATATTTCCCACGCCATGATTTATAAAATATCAACATTTACCCTGGAATTCTACTACGATATCGTAGTCAGTGGTTGTTTTAAGGCTGAGATTTATAAATTAAATATTCCTGTTCGTCAGTTCTATTCGACCTACGTTTAAAGATTTTAGACTTCGGGTATTTCTAGAGGAAGTAATCACATAGGAATATATCAGGTGATGTTGTAGGCGGACACATACATCATTATGCATGTGGATATTAATAGTAAAGTTACAAAGGTTATAAATGATGTCACTTGAAAAGTCGCGAAAAAATGTTTTAAAGGGCCGAAATCCGTTGACGTATACGGATGTATATTTCTTTGTCTGATAGACCAAATTAGCCGTACAAACTGGGAGGTCAAACGCAGTGACAAAACCCATGAAATAAGAATATAAAACAAAGGGAGTGGATTACATAAGCACGCATAAGATGAGCCATCCTGGGAAATGTGTGTCTCTCATAGATGTTCTTGCGGTGCGAGTAGTGTTTTCCATCTCATTGAAACCACAGAGGCGGATTTCGAAGTTCTTCGAGTCGTGTTTCCAGGAAATTGCTTGACATAAATAGCAATCCCATGTAACTGAAACTCTGCGTTATTCTTCCTAAAAAATCACGTGTTCCCAAGGATCTAAATTATGTCATATGATACCAAATACCAAAACGCCCACTTAGTAGGAGGGATTGCTTGTGGAGTTGTCGAGAATTTTCCCTCGGTTTTATACGATAAATTCTGCATAGCTCGATAAATGAAAATCATTAGATTGTTCGCAAAATAATTACTTATTTCGGATACAAGATAATATGAACATAAAGATGTTATAAAACATATCTCAATTTTATTGTTAAAAAACAATTCATTTTTTTAAAAAATGGCGGCTTGGTTTCTGTGTATGATTTCAGAGTTAAGGAAATAATACATTCTCATTGGTTAGTCTGTGGTTGTATGATTTTCATTACGAAACCTTTCCAATGCATTTTAAGATGACTACATTTATCAGATTGAAAAAGAGAGAAAAATGAGACAGAAAGATAGAAATATACAGACTAAAGAAAGAGATAGTTTCCATGCATGGTTATTTTTATATAGGAATTTAGTTGAATAATATTTAAAGAAATAATACAAAAAGATTGTTTTTCAATGCAACATATAGCGATAACAACAACAAATTTGTTTTTAAAAACACAATAAAATAATGATTTAGAGTTTGAAACTAATTGTTATTTTTATATTTATTTTTATATTTTAAAAGGTTCATGTTTATGTCTACTCAATAAATAATCTATATTTTTAATTAAATATTGTATTAATTTTAATTATATTATCATTTATATCTATTAATTTTTATTATTATTTATTATATATATATTTATTTTTATATATGAATTTAGATGAATAACATTGAAAGAAATAATACCAAACAATGTTTTCAATGCAACATATAGCGATAACAACAACAAATGTATTAAAAAACACAAGAAAATAATGATTTAGAGTTTGAAACTAATGTTTAGTTTTATATTTTTAAAGGTTCATGTTTATGTATACTGAAGAAATAATGTATATTTTTAATTAAATATTTTGTTAATTTTAATTATATTTATTTTTTATTATATTATTTTTTATTATTATTTAATATATATATATTTATTTTTATATATGAATTTAGATAAATAATATTGAAAAAAATAATACCAAACCCATGGTTTTCAATGAAACATATAGCGATAACAACAACAAAT
>OY744515.1:25801053-25806053 GCA_963556195.1 Sepiola atlantica | reverse complement strand
GAAATTCGCGCCAAACATCTGACACAACGTAAGCCGCCATCATATATATATATATATATATATATATATATATATATATATATATATATATATATATGGCAATCAAGCTACACAGAGGCTCCCGCACTTCATCCAATATATATATATAGTAATCCTCAGAAAGTTGTTTCGCCATATCATGCCCCTTCAGTGTGGCTAGACGTGGTGAGTGTCTCACGCTATTATTCGAATACGAAACCTTTAGTTAGCAGTGTATATTTATTTGTCCCCGCGTATACGATGGCAGAATTAGACACATGGTCGGTTTTGATTTGGGGAAAGTCCTGCTTCCCAAAGAAAAGCACTCTGAATTGGGACAAAAATAAAAATTGCCTAAGTCTAGAAAAATTTCTCCTCCACTGATCGAAAACAAAAATATTTAGTGCAGTATTATAACAAATACTACACTTTGATCCCAGCCAAAATCCCATAACATCCGGAACCTCTTACTCTACACCATTATTCTCGCTACGAAGTAAGGAAATTATAATGATCACATAAGTTTACCTTCGCATTATCGACTGCCTAAAACGCTCAATTCTGATATAAATAGCAAAGTGGCAACCGTTTATTGCCTTACTGGAAAGTTCAGTACATGAATGGGTAGGAATACATATACAACATTACATTTATGTGTAAATTTTAATAGACCTATAGATTGAATAGCCTTCGCCCCCCCCCCCTCCCGAAGTCAATTTTTTTATATTTGTAACCCAAAACTTATTTTTAATGTAATAGTTGATAATAGTCAATAAATTGTAATATTTCAGTAAAATTATTCTCATGTGTATTCTTTGGATTATTCGGACCACTGTTCTCATCTTGGGTGTTATCCTCACAACGTTTTGGCCGATGTAATCCCAGACCTTCTTCACATTCGCTTTGTCAAACTCAGGAATCTCGAACAGAACCATGTATTTAATCCACGGGGGTAGATTGCTCTTGTTCAGTCAGTCATGACCGGGTAGAAGTCTTATGTAATTCGTAATTGTGTTCTCAGTATCGCCCGAAGACTGTCTTGTTTTGATTTACTCCTCTCCAGTTTTTATCTTACTCCCACAAGTAAGATGTGACCCAAGGTCGGGTCGGGAAAGTGAGGTTTAAAAATTGCCTGGGCAGCCCCGTCGGCATTCCCCGGTAGGGGCGCCTCAGGCAGTAAGCTATAAACTTACTCCTCCCCAAAGAGGGGAGGCAAAGCCTGGGAGGGTGCACCTCCTAGAACTGCACAGGACAGACCCATAGACCGGCGTAAATCAAGCCCCGAAGGCCAAGACAATACCAGTCTATGGGGTGCAGTATCCATCGGAACAGATACTACACTTTGATCTTGGCCAAAAGGCCAAGAGAGCAATTTTATACTTCACACTTTTATGAGTTGCGCCGCGGATATCTGCATACAATTTTAACATACACTTTAAGAGCTGTAAACCTATTTTTGTTTTAGATGTATAGTCTTACTACTTATAACTATATAAATATATAAGTTTTTTTGTTAGTTTTTTTCAATTATTTAACGTAATCTTAGCGGTGATAGGAATATTTTCCCTATTTAAATGCACTTTACTGCATTCGGTCGCCCCCCCCCCCTTCTTCTTTTTTGGTGGACGTATTTTTTTTTTTAATGGGGGGGGGGGGCAACAGAATGCAGTAAAATGCATTTAAATAGGGAAAAATATTCCTATCAGCGTAAAGGTAGCGATACGTAATTGAATGAGTGTTCATTCGCTCACCGGCGCTTTAGAAAAACAATAACAAAAGAACTTAGATTTAAGGCGCTAAAATCCCATATAAAATTTGACAGGGACTCTGGAGCAGAGGTGAATTGCTAGGCAACGGACATCGTGGTCGTTGTTTCAAGTCTCTGTCAAAGTCGAGCCGTGCTGAGGATTAGTAAAACTATGAAACGCGTACGCGGATTACTTAAGTGTGTGTAAATATAAATATACGTTTTCTACATAAAGGGACTATATATATATATATATATATATATATATATATATATATATATATATATATAATGTATATATATATATATATAATGTATATATATATAGGGCTTTACGCGCTCCACTACTTTTGGAGCTGCTCCTGCTCCAACGCCCAAAATTGGAGCTGGCTCCTCTCACGCTCCCTATTTTCAAAAAGGAGCCGCTTCTGCTTCAACTCCTATAGAAAAAGGAGCGGCACTTTTTCAGCTCTCCATAATAAAAATATACCTTCTTTCATAAACGTTATATTCTGCCAATGAGTGATCGAAGGATAGGGGTAGGCGTCAAAGGATCTCATCAATATGGGCTGAGATGTCACTTTAAGTGTAAGACCGTAAGATAATATTTGACAAAATCTCGCTAATATTTTGAGAGTTATAAGAGAACATGTCGGACGAAGTATAGAATTATACGTAAATTTTCGTTTCCTGAGAACGAGAAAACAATTTTGCTTTTTTAAATACATGGAAATTTTCTAAGAATTTAAAGCCAGTTTAAATGATTTTCTACTCGATAGTTTATGAATGCCTTTCAAGTTTTGCACACACACGAAGTAATTGATGTTTTGTCAATTAAAATGGCTGACTTGTTTACGAAGAAATCTAAATGAATTATGATGGATTTAATCTCGTAACTTGATTACGAACCGGCTGGAAATAATAACATTATTTAGACAACGATTTTTTTACATGGGCAGAATGGGGGGGGGGTGCTTTGTTAACTATTCTGTACTTTCACGTAACAATTTAATAAACAGAAGATATCGTAAAAATTGAATATAACTTGAAAATTTTATGTAAAAAATAACCCGGTCCAAACCTTTAATTTCGTAACGTAATTACGAACCGGATTGAAATAACATTATTTAGAAAGCCATTCTTAGCATGGAGTGAGGGGAGCTTGGTTAACTATTCTGTATTTTCACCTAACAATTTAATAAAAAAAAAGATATCGTAAAAATTTAATGTAACTTGAAAATCTTATCTAAAAAATAGCCCGGTTCGTAAACTGCACAAGTACGAAAAAAATAATATAAAAAATATTCTTCACTGGGGAGAGGGTAACCCCGTATTTACAAGTATATCTCCTGTAAAAACGGTTCTAAAATATATTTTCAATCGATATTTATTCGATAATTGCCGAATTTTCCTATTTTGCCAAAATTGCCGAGTTTCCGTTGCCGAATTTTCCATTGACGAATTCTCCGTGGCCGAGTTTTCCGTTGCCGAGTTTTCCTTTGACGAGTTTTCCTAAATTGTGTATTATACATACATACTTCTATCCAGTCAAGACTATCTAGTCTAAAGGAAGAAAAACAACATAACTTTCCCTAATACACTTAGGAACGGTATGAATCCACATATATCTTCCCCAAAGTTATATGAATTAAATAGTAGGGTAGACTGGACTCTGAAACCTTGATTGGGCAAATAACCTCCCTTATCTAGAGTGCTAATTTTCGGAGTTTTTATTCAACAGAAAGATAACAGTGTACTTTTTAAAAGGGTCTTAGTAATTATCTCAGGTCAGCTAGTAAACATTTTGAATTCTCTATCTCGCCCCCCTCCCTCCCTGCACTCAGATGGTGTCAAAATCGTTCGTAGCCCTAACTCAAATGTATTTCAACTTTCTTTAATCTTTCCAATGAAATAGAACGCTCAAGTCACTCACTGCAATAAAAACTTTAATGACGCTTTTGATCTGTCTCATAGCTTGATAGCAAGTCGACGGGGTTGTGTGTGGGGGAGGGGTAACAAATAAAACAATAAAAAAAGATTGTTAAAACATTACAATGTAATCGTCTTCCGCCTGAGCCTCCTCCCTTTCTTTACCAGAGATATAATTTTTTTAAATAATTCAGAGTAAACTCTGAGACTTTCTTTACTTTTCCGTTATATTGCTGAATAAAAAACTAATGTTTAAAAAAAAATCAAATAATTTTGGAGCGAGGAGCGCGGAGCGATAAAACCACCGCTCTTTAGTCCCAAATGGTGTTGCTCCCGCTCAACTCCCGCTGAATATAAAATGAGCCCTCCTCTCCTTCGCTCCAGCAAAAAGGAGCGTGCTCCTGGAGCTCGCTCTTTTTGGAGGTCTCCGTAAAGCCCTGTATATATATATATATATATATATATATATAGTTCCTTTATGTACAACGCTTTCTGAGTGCTGCTTCTAAAAATGTCCGCTTACTGACATAAATAAGTTTATTTCGCATGACTTTCGTGTGACTACGTCGGATTGGAGATTGTTCCGGGATTCGATTTGGGCTACCGGCTTGAATGGTTATCTCTACACTGATGATTCCGCAAGGATGAAACGTATACGTATATAATTAAATATTTATTATAAAATAATTATATATATATATATATATATATATATATATATATATATATATATAATTTGAAGATGAGATGAATTAGTTGCACATTTCGGTTGTGTACATAATAGTCTATTTCGACCTTATTTTGGTCTCCTCAGATGTACCTTCAACCACGATTCAGACGTGTCTGAATCGGGGTTGAAGGTACATCTGTGGAGACCAAAATAAGGTCGAAATAGACTATTATATACATCTCATCTTCAAATTTATACTTGCTCTGCTTAATTGGATATCGAGCTCTCTTATTCGGATTCCTACCGAAAGCATTCGAACCAGTATACTATATATATATATATATATATATATATATATATATATATATATATATATTATATTAATGATGATCTCATCTATTTCGTACAGATTCGAGAAGACGCAGAACCCTCGAAATCTAGTCCTAGTGTTGAATAATCGAAACTTGACACTTTATTTATTAATAGCTCTATTGATTTTAAAATATTGAGCTTTTTCTTGCTTTTGGAAATTGATTCTTATTCGAATCGATCTGAATTATATACATTTACTTTTATATTAGTACCTCTTTACATATGGGTGTATGGATACACATTCAAGAATACAAATAGCATATA
>OY744515.1:25786053-25796053 GCA_963556195.1 Sepiola atlantica | reverse complement strand
TCGCATGGGGTATGTATTCGTTCCATGTGTGAGGGTGTGCAAATGCACACGTGTCCGAGTGCAGATGGGTTCCTGTTTATACATGTGTTCGTACTTGTTTTTATATGTCTGTGGTGTGATTTGTCTTATGATTTATTTAATGGTGGGTTGAATTTGTATATGAAGATTTTTTCTTGTGTTAGGAAATATGAATAGTCCTAAGTTTGGAAAATGGGCATTATCTGGAATTTTCCACTGCTGAATGAGTGTACATGTTTGGAGACAGGCAATTTTCTATTTTCTTAAATTTTAATATTGCTCTTATGGAGGGCCACTCTATTATTGAATGTTTTTGTGGCACCTATATAGTATTTTTTACATGTTATGCATTCAAGTACATATATGACATTTTTAGAGGTGCAGTTTAGATCCTTCTTTACTTTGAAGGTTTGTGTTGGATTTTTGTTTACTTTGAAGGGTTGTGTTGGATTTTTGAATGTGTATGTGTTACCCTCTATTATTATGTCGCAAACTCCACATCTTTTTTTGTTGCATTTTGTGACCCCTTGTGATACGTGGTTGTTGAATTTTGATGAGGTTAGAATTTGTTTGGGGTTTTTCGGTTGGCGTTTGCTTTTGATTATCTTCATTGTTTTAAGTATGTTGCTTAGTTTGCTATTTTGATTGAGTAAGATTAGGTTTCTTGTTATCTCTGTGAATAATTCTGGGTTGTTTTTGTTATGTGTAGATACGTATGCTAATATGTGTTCTTTGTTCCGTTTTTTGGGAATTCGTAGTTGTTCTAATGGTATTTGCTCTGCTAATTCTATACCTTTGTGTATTATTTGTGCGGGGTATCCTTTTTATATATATATATACATGATGAAAATTATGGAAACAATATTCCAACGTGATGAAAAAGGAAAAACCAAAATTATTTATGTATTCATCAACATTTCGTTTTTATTTCAAGACTTCCTCAGGATGAGTTATTTGAAGAAATGACATAAAAGTACAATATTTGAAAGAAATTGGTGCGTTTGTGACATGAAAATAATATTTTTTATTCTTTTTTTAGTACAAACCATAGCTGTTAAAATTCAAAATATGTGAAGCGTTTATGAAACATAATCGTTAGAATTCAAAAACTTTGGTGCAATTATGACGTGAAAAGAATAATAATAGGTCCACATCCCAGAATTCGTTAAAAGGTGGCTGACAGCTGCACGTCTCGTCGAACGAGAGAGTTAAGTGGGAGTATGTGTTCTCTGTGTGATATATACGGTTCTTTCGAGACCTCAGCTCAAATAATAGAGAACTGTTCTTATCTAGTTGATCGAATGTGTCCTGTGTCCACTGCTTGTATTGTAATTAGACCTGTCACTAAGATCCTCATTCCCTACAGTTTGTTCTAGCGCATTTTTTTTTCATGTTGAAAGAGCAGTAAAGTTTATCTAATTGCTACAGATTTAGGTTAAGCCACCATTTCCAATGATCATTTTATAGGTTGACCCCTCCCCCTGGGAAAAAATGGCACCCATGGAATCGTTAATAAAATTTATAGTAGTCTGGGGATTATTTTGATAGACATTATCTTTGCGAAAACACCACAGATAAAAAATTGGGAGGTTAATGTCCGGTGCGTGTAGAGCCCATTCAGGATCACATGTTCAACTGATGGGACAACCACCAAAGTAGCTCCACACAGCTATAAAATAAAGACTGTTGATCATCCATGACTGAAAATTGATGGGCAAGTCAGGCCTAGATTGAAGTTTATTTGTATCAAATAAAAGAAGAAAAAAAACAGTAAAAAAAAAGGACAATGAGAAAAATAGTGTGAAAATGAAAATATGAAAAGTGCAAAAAAATTGGACATTGGTAGTATATGTATATGCCATTGCCACTGCTGGTGTCGACTTGGCAAGTGTTAAGGAGAGCTGGAGAACGTAGTTTTATTGCTTAAATGGACTTTTTATAATTGAAAATGTATGATTTTCATAAATATATGCTTGTAGGGCGGCAGTATACTTGCTTGCCGGATGTTGGTAATCTGTGGACCTGGCTTTGAGAAGGCTATCTAAGCTTTCTTGTTTAATGTGGTAAATAATAGACGTTTAGAAAATCGCGGTCTATGCCCAGACAATTGTTAGCCTTTTTTGTTTTGGAGAATCGAGTCGATTATTGAACCTCTCAATACACATCAATTTGTGTTCTCTTCACGATGGAAATTCGTTATAGCTTTAGAAAACAAATGATCAATAGATTAACTAGGCACAAAATGTCTAGCACATTTAACGAAAATATGTTTGAAAGAAGATGTGCTGGTAGTGTACATGGGCGGATTTCGGACGCTGAGAAAATGGGAAGCTTGTGGTGCTTAATTGGTGCTAAGCCTATGAATCATTTATTCATTTTAAAAAAATCAAGAATTGTATAGTTATAGTATGTCAAAATCTACTATTATACTAAATATGAGTTAAGCAGTATTAGTTTCTCTAGACCTTTTAACATTTTAATCACACGTTAAATATTCTTTGGTTTTGAGATTGAATTATATTTGAAAAAAATCAATTTTTAATTGTTCTACTAATTAGCCGTGATTTGAAATTCACTCACCAAGTCATCGTCTATTACTAAGCCCTCTCTCTCTCTCTCTCTCTCTCTCTCTCTTTCTCTCTCTCTCTCTCTCTCTCTCTCTATATATATATATATATTAACAAGTAAAAGATAATGAAACTAACTATCAAACAGCAAATTCGAATAGTCCATTATAATCAAAAGGGAATATCACCACTAGTATAAATACTATTTAACCCACAGTTGGAGAGAGAAAAAGAGAGGTGGAGATATAACGAACAGTACGTGTAATATAACATTATTTTTATTTGAATAAGTGACGATAAGATAGTAGTCCATGAATGCGTTATATAGATAAAGTAAAAAAAACGAGTGTTCACGAAGAATCCATCTGAAGAAAGAACGAAGTGAAAAAACAGTGTAAAAGACTAGAATAAGAGATTGAGAGTATATGCATATGTCACTGGTTACTATTAGTTTGGTATTATTAAACTGGGCTAGTGTTTAGAAGAGCTGGAGATACATAAAAATTATAAGTTACTAGAGCCCTCCGTGGCTGTGGTAAAATAAATACCGGAGCGCCGTTCTGCGTTGGATTCCTGCCAGTTTCATCGCACTATTTCTATTAAAGATATTTACAACCTTCACGTGTTCCCTTGTGTGAGTATCTAATTTTAAAGAGCAGAATCCAGGAAACCGATGCCGACTAAACGAGAACTTAGCTAGTAAATAAACCGTTAATTGCTGATTCATACGAACTGCGTTTCTGCTAGGATCTTCTCTAACTAAATAAAAAAGGGTTTTTATTTTCATAAATATTTGCTTGTAAAATTATATGAAGCATAATAGATTGTACACGACAGTTTTTGCTGGTCGGTGGTTTAGTTAATCAGCTTATAACGCGTTGGCAAGCAGTCTTCGATCTCAAACTATCTTCCTTTCCTTCAGAGCTTCGTTTTCTTTAACATACTGTTGAAAAATCCCAGAGCCTAAGATATGTAAATGATTACCAAAAATGCTATAAAAAAGGAGTGGGGAACATCTAAATGTTGATAATATAACATTGTGTGGGTGTTTATCGATGTCCATTTTGAACAACTGGCCACCGGTGTTGTGTTGTGGACGCAAAAGAGCTGTTCGCCTCTCTGAAATAGTGATGTAACAGTCGCAGAGCTGCTGATCTTTTCTTCTTCGTACTTTTATCGGGCTGCAATAATAAAGTCAATTAAAAAGAACAACAAATAACTCGATTAATTGCTCTGCGATGTGGATTGACTTCTTAGGGTAATCTGCAGCAAGTCTATTAAAATGAATTGCATCTTCCCCTTTTAACTTCCGTAAGGTTAAGAAAGGCCCGATATCTACTTCTGATCACTTAGACGTCAAATTCCCAGTGTCAGGAACTCTACGGTGAAGGTATGGAATTTAGCAGCTAGTCGGCTGGGTTGGAGGTATTTTCGTTTATGGGGGTGTCAATACAGTAAGTTCTTTCCATTAGTTGAGCTATGATATAAATTAGCCAATTGGAATAAAGAATAGAAAATATTTTTCGGAGAAAATCAATTTTACAGAGTTAAGATTTGAATACGAAACGAACAAGTAAAGCATGTGTGATCTCCCTCATCCCTGCGTCACTACCTGAAAAATCAAAACTTTTGTTGGATGTTTAGCGAAAATTAATGAGCGTAGTTTTAGATATTTGCAAAAAGTTAAAGTTTTGCCCATTTTGTCGGTATCTTTCAGCCTTCCGTGGAATCAGTGTTAATTATTTTCTAATAACAAATAGTTATAGTTTAGTATAGTATTTATTTATTGAGAGCAAGACACAAGATCAATATAGATTAGCATAGGATCTGTATATACATGAGGTTCCTGGTCAACTGCACAGTGTATCCATTCGGTAAGGCTGCCCTGGTCAGTAAGGGTTCAAGAAAATAGTCCATTGCAACGTTAGAGTAAAAGTTTTTAAAAAGTCAAATGGACGACCATAGTCGAGGGTAACGCGAAGGCTCCCTTTTTATTGGTTAATAGACCGAGGTGTAGGGGAGGACGACACCACTTTTCCTCGGATTATTCCACTTACTATTATCCTCGCCTTATAATGCTCAGAATTTAAGCAAAGTGGCATCAAGCATATTTCTTAAGTCTTTGGTATGAACCGACTCAGGATCGAACCCTGGTCTTTCCGCCCATTAGCGAACACTTTAATCATTACGACTAATAAACCGTTAGAGTAATGTCGCATATCCCCTAACAAGTATTAGTTGGTAGAAAACAAAAATATAATAATAGTTATTATTCTGGGTAAAACAAAATGGGGTTAAACGTAGTTTTAGCTTAGTTTAGCTTTTTTACGGCATACCAACACTTTGGGATTCTTTGAAGTTAAAGAACAATATATACGTTTATACTATTTATCTGTTTTACTCTCTTCCTCTCTCTCTCTCTCTCTTTCTCTCTTTCTCTCCCTCTCTCTCCACTCCCTTTACACTTCTGAATAAAATCGAAACACAATATTCGTACAGAATACTTTTATCTATTTAAATTTTCTTGTAAATTCTTACAATTTCTGCTGATTTAAAGACGATTTCAATAAAACAAAAACGACTTTATTACAACATAAAAATTGTATTTAAAAAAAAAAACGAAAAACAAAACTCGCGTCGCTAAAATAACTAAGCCGACCCGACCAAAGAAAATAAAAGGAAGTTTATATTTTACACAGCTGTCACACATAGCAGTTAAGAACGCCTTTCTAAAGTTCTATTGCTACCACTACTACTAGTAGTAGTAGTAGTAGTAGTAGTAACCGAAACAATTCCCCTTTCCACCTCCCCTTTCAGTTTTAAATAGTAATCCGCCCCGATTGTGTACCCAAGTTTTATCATTCTTTTTACCCCGCCCCACCCATCAAACTCGTGGAGGGGGCACCTTTGTACATAAAAAAGAAAGCACGCTCCGCTACTTACTTACTCGTTTCTTCACACCTCCAACCGCTCCTGTGACACGTCCTACTCAACATGTCCCTTTCTCTCCCTACCCCACTTGCACGTGACTATTTCAAGCTGCGTTCCCAGGGTCGCGCGACCGGCCTATCCCAAAAGAAACACGCTTCTCTGCTCCCTCTCCTTCTCTCTCTCTCTCTCTCTCTCTCTCTCTCTCTCTCTCTCTCTCTCTGTGCCAACGCCCACCCGGCAATTGCACAAGCTGTGCGCGTGGGGCTTCCGGGCACGTGCCAAAATCCCCCTCGTCGAGACGAACCATTACAATAGAGGTGTCTCACATTTTTAAAAACTCAAAAGGAAACGGGGACATTTTTAAGATGCGTCTATTCGACGGGGCTGCTCATGCATTTTTTGATGGCCAGTTATCTTAGTGTGCTGGCCAACCACTCATGACCTAAATAAAAATACTTTGACCTTGATCTAACCACCTGTAAGTAAATAACTTGATCTTTACACGAGATATTATTTACTCCTTCCCAGGAGTTAGGCACAAGGCCAGTTTTTTTTTTATCTTATTCCCAAAAGTAAGATGTGACCCAAGATCGGGTCGGGAAAGTGGGGGTTGAAAAGCCAGCGCCCGAGGAAGTGAGCACTCTGGCCATTAAAAATTGCCTGGGCAGCTCCGTCGCCATTCCCCGGTAGGGGCGCCTCAGACAGTAAGCAATAAACTTACTCCTCCCCAAAGAGGGGAGGCAAAGACTGGAAGGGTGGACCTCTAAGAACTGCACAGGACATACCCATTGACCGGCGTAAATCAAGCCCCAAAGGACAAGACAATACCAGTATGGGGTGCAGTATCCATCGGAACAGATACTACACTTTGATCTTTTCCAAAACCATTAAAGTTCTACTCTACGTCTGAAACATCGTAAAGAAGTTAAGAACAAGTAAAGAAGTTAAGAACATCAATTGTCCTCTCCCCAATTGGCCAGTTAACAGTTATAGTGGTCCCTTCGTCTTACCGGATTCCAGGAGAAGAATTCATTTAGTCTAGTGGAGTATCCAGCTTAGTGCTGTTACTAGAGGCAACATCACTTTTCGAAGGATCACCATTCGTCGTATAAGCTCGTGTGAGGTAGCCATACAGAGGGAATCTTATTTGGGCTTGGAATACTATATTATTTTGAATATTTGGTCAGGGTTTACTTGTAGGGGGAAGTATCCTCGGTCAGGTGTTCTTGACAAACCCTTGTACAGAGAGACCGAGACACTCGAGGATCGTGTCTAGTAGGTAATTCAAACTCCCCTTCCCAGTATGTAATTCACTTTTCCTGTTTCATTTTACTTCAGTCAAAGTTCTCAGAAATCAAGAGCCTCCTTTCTGGGGCAACTCTTGGTGTCTATATGAAATACATAGATATTCGAATATTCCATTAAAGTTCTCCTTTACCTCTCAAAAGTTGAGTTAGTAAAAAAGTTAAGACGATTAATTTTCCTCTCCCCAATTGACCAGTTAATTACGTTATAGTATATCTTTCTGTGGTCTCTTTGTCTTACCGGATTCCAGGATAAGAATTCATCTAGTCTGGTGGAGTATCCAGCAAAGTGCTGTTACTTGAGGTAACATCACTCGTAGAAGGTACACCATTCCTCGTATGAGCAAGTGTATAGCCGTGTCAAGAGGATCTTATTTTGGCTTCGAATACTATGTTATTTTGAATATTTAGTCAGGGTATACTTCTAGGGGGAAGTATCCTCATGTCGGGTTGTCCTGACAAACCCTAGTACAGAGAGACCGAAAACACTCGAGGATGGTGTCTAGCAGGTAATTCAAACTCCCCTAATTTAATCTGTGCGTTTATGAATGATATTTCAGACTGAAGTGTGACAGACCAACACACAGACAGAGGCCCCTATAGAGATATGTGGATTACTCTAACAATATATGTAGTATAGATAACAGAGCAGAAATCGGGGGGAGACAAAATATACAACAAATAACTCTTACCAAATGCAAGAAAATTTATTTTTTATTGGCCTGCATGGTTTCAAAGTTCTGAAACTCTATAAAACATGTTTTTATTTCAATGTAAGCTTTCATCGATATCTCTCTTTCAGTGACAGTAAAATCCAATATAGCCGACCCATGTTTGTTGTTAGTGTTTCATTACTTAAAAATATGTTTTTTAAAATGACTTACCTTACCACTAACACTAAGTTCGACTGCACAATAACTTATGGTTAGTGGTAGTGTAAGCTTTATGTTTTACTATCTTTTAAGCCTGAAATTAGCAACCATCTTCATACAAAATCGATCATCTTTGATTGAGTCGTGTTTGGCTAAGTAAATGTGACGATAACAAATTCAGAGATAATAAATCTTACAACCACTTTCTATACATTAAAATTATACAGGACATTAAAAAATTAAATTTTCTTGCGTTTGGTAAAATTAATTGTATATTTTGTTTGTTTTAGATTTCTCAGCTATTAACTATATTGCTGAATGTCAACAACTTTATTCCGAACTTGATAAACCTAGCGACGGACAGAGCCTCTTATAAATATGCGTGGACGCATCTAAAATAAGATACGACCACTCAATCTGCGTGTATAGTGGTGAAAATGCTATTTCAACCTTAAGCGTGACAAACCGACGGACTGATGGACGAGCAGACAGAGCCTTTCACAAAGATGCGTAGACGCATCTGAAAATAAGAACAATTTCCTTTTTAAAATACGATATAACTGTGTAAAAAGAAAGCAAAGGAAAGAAATGCAAGTTGTTTAAGCTGAATTTGGAAGACTGAACACACACACTTACCCACCCACATATACACCTCAACATTATTTACCTACAAGGAGGCTAGACACAAGGTCATGTGTGGTTTTGAGAGACCAGCGAACTGTGGCCTACAAAAGAAAATGCCTGAGCAGCCCTGGCTGCATTCCTCGGTGGAGCGCCTCAGACGATTAACAATAAACTAAGCCCTTCTCAGAGAGAAGGTAAAGCCTGGGAGGGTCGACCTTCTAGAACTGCACATACCCATACCTCAGCCCGACAGCAACAAAGCCATTGTCGGACTGACTTGTATCATGAGTCTAAAATTATGACATTTCATACTGGATTACTATTTTCTTTTCTTGTTGTTGTTGTGAATGATGTATATTGTGGACAGCCTTTGTCCTTCTACAGTTACTCACAGAATGCAATAATCGAAAATCGGTTGAAATTTTTCCGTCGCTTGAAAACGCTCAGATATTTTCCACTCTATAACAAAGACCAATGTGTATTTTTTGTATTTAAATAAATATACCTCCATCCCGTCATGCAAAAGTTAGCGAGTAAAACACATGCTTTTCCCTAGTCCCTGGATGAACACATTTCAAGTGGTGAGAGGAAGCGAGAAAACAAATAGCAAGTCAGACAACCACCTCAGACTTCCGCTCCGCCTGAAATGAATTCGAAAAGAAATCCTCCATTCTATAATAAAAAGTCAATGGTGGGTGTTTTCCTTTCTTTACGTCACCAGAGATTATAATAGTTTATAGATGAAATTTGTTATTATTCTACGATGTTATATCAATATTTTAATAACATATCTAGATAGATAGCGAGTGCGAACACTGGGGAAGCATCATTTCTCCCCCACCATTTTTGACGGATGTATAATTATAAATATTTGTTTATCTACTAAAACGAATGAATGCGGGCGCCTCAAGATATAGATAATAAACCCCTTGCCCCTCCATAAGGAGCAGGTAATACCTGGGAGGATGCGCTAAAATTGAAAGTCTGTGTTTGACGTATTTCGTTCTGTACAGATTTCTAGTCATGGAAATCCCACTTTTATAGTCACTGATATTCCAAATGATTCTATTATATTCCACCATCTCTGCTGAACACGATCCAAGTCAAATAATATAAAGCCAGCAATGACAATAGAGTTGTGAGCGTAGAATATACATGACAAAGATGTAAATAAGTGATGTTTTGAATATGAATTGCTGTGGACAGATAGACGAGGTGACTTGGTAACTTAAAAGCATGACATTTATTCAATCACAAATGAAAAAAAAATAAGAAACAAATATATTACACTGATCGATTCAGTGAAAAAGTAAACTATAAGATTAATAATTCAATAAATAATTAATAAATCCCTTATTCGTCACTTGGACGTTGTTTAGTTTGTGGTGACCACCACAATTAGGTACTCTCTCTTTCTTTCTTTCTTTGCTTAGTCTTTCTTCGTCTCTTAGTTGGAGAACAGGGACTGATCTTGCAAGATCTCGCAAAACAACGTGGCCGAAGGATTTCGGCCAACTTGACCACGCGTGAGTTGGGGTCAATAAAAGGACACGCGTTCCTTTCTCTCCCTCTTTTTCCCTCAGCGTTCTGAGACGAACGAACGCACACAAAGAACGCTCGCCGACAAACTCCCCCCACCCCACCCCATCCCACCCCACCGACGGCTTTGGTCGAGTAGGTGGGA
>OY744515.1:25763553-25781053 GCA_963556195.1 Sepiola atlantica | reverse complement strand
AGATCAGATGTGATAGGAGTAGACTACACACTTCGCTCTTTAAAAGAAGATGGATGCACACTGCTTGTTTATGTGTTTTGGGCGAATCAAGTTTGAGTACGTGTTCCCTGCCTAGGCATGGTGCGCACCGACCGAAAGTCTTATCAGACCTCATCCCAGTTAGCAGATTCTCTCAGCTAATAGTACATCATAGCCCTGCCTCTCCCTTTTTTCTACTTAGAAACTGTCTTGCTTGTTTTCAGCTTTTGGATTTCATATCCGAAAGTATATTTTAGAGTAACATCCTCCACCCTATAAAAAAACTAATGTCGAAACCAGTTCAAATTTTCAAGAGAAGGGAGAAAGCAAATAGCAAGTCCGAAATTAATTCGGAAAGAAATCCTTCACTCTATTTCCATAATGAGACGTTTTCGTTTTTCATCTTTTGTATGTACCTATTCAAAAGCTTTTTCTTTTGTTCTTTTTATAAACTTTCAAGTTTGAGGCATTTACTTTCTAACTACGCCGATATAGACGTTGTTTTGATGTTAATATTAATGCGAACACAGGCGTAGCATAATATTTCCATCGTTTTTTTTTGACGGAGGGTGTACACTCGTATCTGATATCAACTGGCACTTTAGCTATGTTATTTATTGTGTTTGTGTGAATTTAGCACATCAGAACCAGGTGATGAGAAAGGAATATTCAGGTCAATAGTATTTGTTATCAAAAAACCCTTTTTCTCCTGAAACAGTGTGACGGAAAATAGGGTAGGGGGGAAAATAGGGTGATCTAATAAAAACTTTTAAAAGGATCCATTTACGTCGTGTAATAGATCATCAATAATCCCATACTACACAAAAGCAGGCAACAAAAAACAAAATTTGGAAGTCTAGATAGGCAAATAGTATATATATATATATATATATATATATATATACATATATATATAATGGGTTCTTACAAAAAATAAATATTCAAGTTTTTCAATTCAATTAATTTGGCAAAAAATAAAACAAGCATGTTTCAGTTGCCATGTAAGGGAAGGGTGGCAGAAATTTACACAGAAGAGGATACAGTGGCCCAGCACCTTTCCAAATTTACCTTGAATCGCTGCGTTGTTGGCGCATTTATTACTTCTCTTGGGAGACTATTCCAAGGTTCAGGGATCCTGATTGAGAAAGCGGCCCTCTACCGGTTCAATTGAAATCGGTGGTGAAATAGTTTCTTGTGGTGTCCGCGTAGACCTCTTTCTGGTGCAGAAGTGATTAATAGGTCCTGATGTATATCGTAATGACCATTTGAGGAGATGGTACGCCAAAGTGAGATCACTGCGTAATCGTCGTCGCTCAACGGAGAAAAGTTTCTTGAGTCAGCTTTCATAGGGCCGATCCCATATACCTTGCATCATTCGAGTAGCCATTCTTTGAACTCGCTACAGATGATGGATATCACGTATTAGGTATGGAGCAGAGGCCTGGACACCATACTCTAACAGTGGTCTGACGAGAGAGACATAAATTGGGAGAAATATTTCCAGAGTGAGTTTGCAGAAAGAAGGTTGAATGAGAAATAGAGTGGTCCTTGCTTTGTTTGCAATTTGAATGTAATGCTTAGATGTTTTTAAGGACAGGGCAACCAGAAGGCCAAGATATGTTGTCTCGTTCGTCTCCTTGATCAAGGCCGTGTTACCGCTGAGAGTAAGAGCCGAGTCAGAAGAATATACCACTCCAATATGACAACATTTATCGACATTAGGGTATAAGTTCCATTCAATGGACCATTTCCATGCACGTTGAAGACTAGACTTGAGATTGTCAATTTCGCTTCTATGAGCTACTAATTTGACGTAATCTGCAAATAGGAGCACGTTTCCACCAATCACGTCTGGCATGTCGTTTATATAAAGTAGAAAGAGAATAGGACCAAACACGGAGCCTTGAGGAACCCTGCGGCAAGCATCCATCTCAGATGACAGACTGATATTTATCTGAACTCTGTATGTACGATCACCAAGAAAGGATCTTATCTTCTTTATAACAGATTCATGAAAGACATAGGTGTTGAGTTTATATAAAAGTAAGCGATGATTGACAGAATCAAAGGCCTTAGCAAAGTTCAAAAATAAAATGTCAGCAGTATCTCCATCGTCCATTATACTCGTAACCCATTCTTCTATCACAAGTAAATTTGTGAGACATGAACGTTTTGGAATGAAACCATGGAGAGATGGTAGCAGTAGATGTAAGATGATCCATGATTTCTCGCTTGAGTAGAACTTCCATGGATTTTGAAACGATAGAGGTGAGGCTCACTGGTTTGTAATTCATTGGGTTTTCTTTGTCGCCTTTTTTAAAGATAGGACAGATTGTGGCGATTCGCCAATCAGCAGTAACAAGTAACAGTAAAAGGTTGAAAAGGACTGCTAAAGGTTCAAATAGGTCAGGTGTAACAGCCCGTAAAACTGCTGGATGTAGTCCATCTGGACTTTGCCCCTTTGGATACTCTTTATAGTATCCAAAAGTGTTCCAAATTGCAAGCTCAACGTTGTATTACAAGCTTAAGAGCATATATTGTTTTATAGTACATTCCAATTACAATAGGAACAATCAATCTATAACCATAGCTTACACCTGTCACTCCAACTTCCTTATTTTCATATATCGTTGAACAACCACAATAACTTTCATCTGTTATTTCACTTTCTTTATTTCTATATATCGGCGAATATCTGTAATTTTTTTGGTCTCCCAAATAAAAATATTTTCAATATATTTATATTTGATTTATTTATGTATGTTTATTTTTCCAAATTCAATACTTTTTCTAAACATAAATAAATGAAATATAAATATATTAAAAATATTTTTGAAAGGGCATAAACAGATGGAAGTTAGAGTTGTGATTGTTCTACGATGTATGAAGATAAGGAAGCTGGATGGATATGTGTAAGTTATGGGTCGATTGTTCCTATGGTCATTAGTATGCAACTATATATATATATATATATATATATATATATGAAAGAGAGAATATTTTAATGTTATTCAAACCACATCAAATGAAGGGAACAAATTCTTACTAATTACACCAAAACTATATTTTTTTGTTTGCAAAAAAATAACAAAAAAAGTAAAAAAATATATAAAAATATACTGAAAGAAATTGAGTGGATTGCAATTTAGGTATTTCCTCCCTGGTGGATTATCTACATTTTTATGAGCACTGAAGATAACTCATCAAGAAAAAAGTATGTGAACACTTGGTACATTAGTATATACATCTTAGTGGTAGGCCGAAACAATTGTATGCTGCAAATAAACAATTGAATTTTTGGTGAAATTGGTGAGAATTCATTCCCTGCAATTGATCTGGTTTGAATAACATTCAAATATTCTTTATTACAGCTCTATTCCCAATCTATTGAGCTTTTATAAAACGTTGTAATAAAATTTATGTTTGAAATTCAAAAACGGTTATATATATATATATATATATATATATATATATATATATATATATATATATATTATATAATTTGTCCATACAGTCTTTAAAAAGTTTATTATAACGAAGAAAGTTGAGATATCTTAATTACATTTGTTTTGTTTAAATATTAATTAAAGTTGGTTTTTTTTTTCAAGTCAGTAATGTCTCGTATCTTTGTGTTGATACACGATATCTTTTACATAACCTCATATAAAAAAGTTAAAGGGAGTGATATCTGGTGACTGTCGTTGCAATGCGATTGGCCCATTCCAACTGTCTGCCAACAGTGCAGATTGACTTCGTAGGAGAACGATCAAAAGTTTGTCATACACGTTCGATGTCTTCCTTAGATGTTCTTGGTCGCCCACTCCTGCTTTTATCCAACACTAACTCTGTCTCCATATATTTCTTGCGCCATTTACGAATTGAAGGACACGATTGTGGACCTATTTTCACATACTGTATATAAACTCACAGGAAACTTTACTAAACACTCTGAAGGTTATCAATTATTTACATATTTATTTTTAAACATTGTCTAATAAATTCATATTCAGTACGATTTACAGAATTTGGTTCTGCTATTTTATTATATATACGATAATTGTTTCCTGATATTAATATCTTAATTATTACGAGTATTGATATCATTTAAAGCGATGTACTGAATTAAGTTAAAAATTCAAAATCATAACTTCCGTTTGATTTTTTTTTGTTTGTTTTGTTTTTTCGGTTACGTGTTCGCACGCGTATATTTATTTACACATAGTAAACACTTGGATAACTTTGGAATAATTACTTTTTAAAATAAAGTTTGCATTAAACGTAATAGTTAACAACGGTTTTCTGTTAATAATTAAATACATACGTTTATTATTTTTTTTAATAATTTTGTTGTTGTTGTTTTTATTTACTTCATCCCACGAGAGCGGTTAGGCACAATGTCAATATTTAACGTGGGGAAAATCCAACAAAAGGAGAACTTTGGATTGGAATTTTTTTCTCGGTCTAGAAGGATTTCTTCTTCACTGAGTGAGGACAGACAACTAAGTGCAGTATCAGAACAGATACTAAATGTCGCTTCTAGCCAAAATGCCAAGGACTTAACATGTATTTACTGATGATAATTATAATGATTAAGATGATGATAACTTTAACATTTGTCATAAAAAAAAACATTTTCTATTGCAAAAAGAAAATAGATTTTTCTTCTTTAATATTCGTTAAGTATTTTTCTGTCTTTTATAATAAAGGCGAAAAGTACAAAGTAATATAAAATTGTTTTCTTTGACCAATCGACATTCCACTTTTATGTCCATTTCATTATATAACCAGTTTTAAATGGGAAATTCATTGTCATTTTTATGCTGAAACAAAATAAAATTCCTCGACTTTGAATATCTTAAAGACTATATCAAGTAAACTTTGTTTTCTTTTTCTCTAACAAAATTAAATGTTAATATGTTTATACACAGTAGATTTCTTCCACATTGAAATATATCAAATAACATTACGACAATCATTATTTTGTTGTTTTCCTTCAAATTACAACAATGTCAATTGTAAAATATATTTCTTTATTTTTTCTGTAAAGAAGATTACAGCCTCAGTAATTGCTGCCCGGAAATCGGGTAGTTTTTGCTAGTAATATAATATAATTATATATATGAGAAAATACCTGTCTCAGGATAAGTAAAATTAATTCTCTGAACGGACCAGTTCTGCACTATTATGTCACTTTTATGTGAATGTTTAGGAATTAATTGATATTTAATACCTATTGTTAACATTTCATAAAAATCGGTGGTATCTGAATTTTCGCGTAAAGGCTTCAACCTACTTTTAGCCCACTTTTCACGAAACTAAATTAAACGAAATATAGCCCACTTTACGCACCCTTACGCCTATCTACTGTGTTCCAAAATTCATAATGATTGGTAAATTCAGTTCAGAGTTAAACCATGTGCATACAAATATATAAAGATATGCACATACCTAACTTTGTATAAATAGAGATATGTTATCTACAGACGGAATGTATCGCTGTATCACAGCTCTTAAGTGTGTCTAGACTCGCTAGTGCCTCGATCTGGGATTAATCCCCAACAGTTTTGTCAATAACCAGCTTTCTTAGCCATTCCGCCACCCACAAAAGCTACAGATTAACTGAAAGCGTATTTCCTATATAGCCAACTAGAGTGTGTATTCTTTTGCAACCTTTGCATCATTGCGAATGCCTAACACACATAGAACGGAAAAGACACGCATATATATATATATATATATATATATATATAGTAAGCAATGAAAATATATATGGCAATCAAGCTACACAGAGGCTCCCGTGTTTCATCCCCGAGGGGAATCGTCAGGCTAAATGTATATAAAGGTCTCAGTTAAAGAACCATAACAATTGCGATACTCACAGGAGATTACATAATGCAAACATGTATTTATTAATAATTAAGATATTCTCAATCCCCATGGGATATTACATACTGTAAGGAAAATCATAAAAGTTTATCAAGTTTTATTCTGATGTAATAGTTATAATAAAGATTTTTCGAAACGCGCGTATATATGGATAAACATTGTTGGGTGTGAATTTTCGGAGCATGATTATAAACTATTAATTATGTCATGAATTTAGTAATCTACTGAATAACATAGATAGATATATATATAATCATATATTAAGTGAAATTGTACTTTTGTAACTAATAATGTTCTTATTTTAGTATGAATACAATATTCACTTCAACCTACGCAAACGGTCTCCACTGATAATTTATGTAAGCAATTCCCTCTTGTTAATTTACATATGGAATTCTTTTTTCTACTTGTAAAGAATTTTGTTGTTGTTGTTGTGTGTGTGTGTGTGTGTGTGTGTGTGTGTGTGTGTGTGTGTGTGTGTGTGTGTGTGTGTGTGTTATAATCAAATTTTAACTTAGCTGATGACCGGAAACAAAGTAGCCGAGTTCATGTCGAGACAAGACGAAAACTTTTGCGCAACCGACTGCGTTGGAGCATTTTAGTGTGTATTTTTCAATGGCCATTACACTAAGAAGACAGGAAACCGACACATTTCTAAATTAATTCTATTTAAAGAAGTGAAGGCGGAGAGAAAAAGTGATAGAAAAATGTGCATGCAAATGATGGCTTTAATTACACAGAATATTTGGTCACTTTTCTATTTTTTTATCCCCCCTTTCTTTGAATGCGTATATAGTAATGTTATTTTTGTGACAAATCCTGGCTATGCTTCTCAAATACTGTTTTAAGGGAGCCATATATATATACCTCTGATAAGTCTTGATGTTAAATATAATACTCGAACTTGGGATCCAGTGTCCAGACGTGGAAATTGTAATGTAATATTGAGTTTAGAAGGTATACGAAGAAGAATCAAAATATTAATAAAAACAAAAGAAAAATATTTCAGTTCCAGAGAGAGAGTGGAAACTTAGGATTAACTACTTCACTAGAGAGAAGAATGGGACATGATTTAATTAAATCGTTCAAAATAATTAATGGAATTACCAACCATAGCGGTCATTTCTTTTAAATATCAAGAAGTCAAGGCAGATTTCAAAAACTAAATCTATTAACAATTGAGCTTTTTTGCTAATAGAGTAATATATTTTTGGATCAATTTGCCGGATCATATTAAGAAGAGCAACATAGTACAACATTCTGAGATGGAATTGAATGAATTCAGAAAGGTGCCACTTCGGCTTGTTACCCACGTGGCGTTTGGTATATGTTATCTACCCTTTGTTATGCTATATACACCTGATGGATACTGCACCCTATAGACCGGTATTGTCTTGGCCTTCGGGGCTTGATTTACGCCGGTCTATGGGATTGTCCTGTGCAGTTCTAGGAGGTCCACCCTCCCAGGCTTTGCCTCCCCTCTTTGGGGAGGAGTAAGTTAATTGCTTACTGCTTGAGGTGCCCCTACCGGGGAATGCCGACGGGGCTGCCCAGGCAATTTTTGATGGTCAGAGTGCTCACCTCTCGAGCGCTGGCTTTTCAACGCCCACTTTCCGACCCGACCTTGGGTCACATCTTACTTGTGGGAGTAGGATAAAACTGGCCGTGTGCCTAACTTCTGGAGAGGAGTAAATCAATACACCTCATATTGCAATAAACACTGTACAAGAGCAAGGAAAACACTTCTTCTAATTGCTTTCAAAAGAATGGGGGATAGCCAAGCATGGAATCTTAAATCTAACGTTCCAAGAATAGACCGTACGACACTTCAGCCATTTATTCAACGAGAAGTCGCTGAAGGCTCAGTAATCTATTTCGCTAATTCAAGCCAATTTAATTTTCTTTATTTTTTCCGTAAATAACCAGAAACATTCCGTCGATCATAATACCAAAGCACATACACAAGGAATTGAAAGATTGTGGCACGAAGATTCGTATATTAAAAAAAAATAGAGGTGTAGATATTTTTTTCCTTGTAAATAACAAGCCAAAGGGGCACCACTCAAAAATAATGATAAAAAAAATAAATTAAGAAGTAATCTTTGGGAGCTATCGCATGAAATATTGAACTGAGTGTTATCTGTACATTAGTGTTGTATTAATATGACCTGCCTAGGGACGTTACTGAAGGGTTTGAAAATAGTTTAATCTTGATTACGTTGTAGGTTTTCTTCTACGTTACCAAAGTTAATTACATGACGAAAGGAGATTTTTATGAGTGGCCAAACATTTTAATCTGGATAATGTTTTATATGTTCTTCTATATCTGATATACTTGATGAACTGTTTCATTGATTCGAAAATAGTTCAACTTAATTTCGTTCACGGAATTAATGATATATGACTTTCATCAGTTCCCAAAATATGTTCATCTTGATAACGCTCTTTGGAGTCTGCTACGTCCGCACAATAAAAGAAGTTTTTTATATACTAATGTGTCATCGTTTATCAAGGCCCCAAACAACTCGAGGATGAGGTTGAATCAGATTTTCAGTTGACGCTGAACAACACCTAAATATAATTGGAAACGATGGGTGAACTGGTCAAAATTTAATCTTTAAGGGAGACGGCTTGACAAGAATCTGTTAACATTGGTCTTGAAAACGACCATGTTGTAGTCAACAGGGAAGCGGCACCGTGGTATTGTATTACACAAATAGGATGTTCTTGGAAATAAACTTTGTTCATGGAAGTTCGGTTTAGTTTTAAGTACAGACGAAGAAAGGACATTTTTTGAAAGTGCTTGTAGCTAGACGAGGTTTTGCTGTGAATGTTTTACTAGGGGAGGTCCGAGAATGGCGCTCAGTCGAGCATCTACGATGAAAATAACGCAAGAGTAGAGAAAGACTAGCAACGTCTTTTCTATGAGAAAAAGAACTTTAGGGAATAGACGAAATCATCCCTCATTAGATTTTTAATTCGATGTTGTACTCTGTCAAGGCAGGAAAGAGTCTCTGAACCGCACATTCCCAGATCTCCATCTATCGTAGGGCGTTTCTGACTCTTCTACAGGTAGAGGGCTGCATCGGTGAGTAGGGATATGACCAAGGGAACGTTTCATTCGGTCACATGTTTTGTTCTGTTTTCTAAATATTACACTTTAAGGTGCATAGACCAAACAACGGATACTAGGAATATTATATTATAAAGTGTTCATGTGATCATTTATGTCCGTATTTTCCTTGTTTCCGAAGCTGTGTGTTCTATTTTTCTTTTAAACATACAAATGCATTGCAATCTAGTGGGGGATGATTTCTTTTTACCCCTACAGACTCTTTCACACACAAGAAATGTTGCTAGCCTCTCTGTATCCTTATGGTCGTGATAGGTGCTCGACTGAGCTATAATCCCTGGCCCCTTTCCCTCTAAGACATTCACACCAAGAACTCGCCTAGCTGCAACCACATCAAAGAACTTTCTTTTATCTCTCTTTCCCTCTCTCTCACTCTTTCTCTCTCTGCGCACCCCTCCCCAAAAAACAGAACTTATATTAACAAAGTTTCTTTTCTTAGATCATCTGTTGAGTAAGATACTACGATGCTGCTTCCCAACCGACTAAAACACGGTCGTCTTTATTTCTAACTAGCAGGACCCGTGTCCCGGCGTTGCCCGGGGAAATATAACAGCCTGATTTTAATTTATAAGTTAAATAAATAGATTCAGAAAATAAATCATTTCACTGGAAGTAATTTAAGTAATTATTTCTAATGTAAACAAATACTTGTTTAGTCATCGTCTTTGCTAATTAATACTTCTTAAGTTATATTCTGCCCATTTCACCCATTGGTTCCAATCCTCTCGTGGTGACGATCATCGCTCAACTGACACTCTCTTTAACCCTTATACCCTTATATTTAACCCCGGCCTTTGATAAGTGATGACCCTTAAGTAAAAATAAAATTAAATATTGTAGCAATTATTAAATGGTCTCAAATGTCGAAATTTAACTCCGGCTTTGTGATGAGTATTTATTAGGATATTCGCTACCTGTATACAAATACGCTTACATCACAATAGAGGAAGAGCACAGTGGATACCCATATAATTGGCGATGTGGATCGTTTAACTCCCGATGAAGATGTGAGAGGAGGAAGAGGGCTGAGATTCTGAGCAAGGGTCGTGATTGGTTACTCACATGGCTAGATATCGCCGCAGATATAGAAGCGGCTCTTTGCTCGCGACACTGAGACACATCCTGAGTCTCCTAGCAACAATGGACAGTGGACAAAACGAGGTGGGGTCGGGGGGGGATGGGTGAAGCCGCTGCGAAAGATTGTCGTCAGTAAATTTGATAAATAGATAAATGAAGGAATCGGACAATCGTTCTGAACAACAAAAGACGGGTGTGGTATGTTTGCAATCATTTTTTTTACTGATCTGTCATCACTTATCAAGGCCCGGGGGCCACTCGAGGATATGGGTTAAAGAGATTATCAGTTGTACTATAATCGCGTCCACTCGCCTCCACGAAAGAATCGAAAATAAATTGGTGGGAGGGGCAGAAATTACTTAAGATGAATTGATTATCCAAGTAAACGAATACACAAGTATTTGTTCACATTAGACTTAGAGACGACCATATTGTGGTCAGTTGGGAAGCAGATGAGATCTTTTATGAAAGAAACTTTGTTCATGGACGTTTTGTTTGCTTTTTGGTAAGAAGAGAGAGAAAGGAAATGCGGATGGGTTTCCGCTGTGAATGTTTTATAGAAGGGGACGAGAGATTAGAGCTCAGACAAGCACCTACCATGAACATGACAATGCAATAGAGAGAGGCTAGCAACACTCTTCCGTTTGAAAGAGTCTGTAGCGACGAGAACAGATCATGTCCTACTTAATTGTGAAGTCGATTTTGTACTCTGTCAAGACAGGAGAGAATGCTCCAAGCGGCACCTCCCCATATATGACAGCAGTACTCCATCTTAAGACTATAAGGCTCTTATACAAGCAGAGGATTGTGTCAGGAGATAGGTACCTTCTGGAGCAGTAGAATGATCCAACTATTTTTCCAGCAACAGATTTGATGAGTATCTGTTTCAGGTCGAGAGTGCAAGTCAGTCCTCGAAACTTATCAGAGAAGGAGGCCTCATGAAAGGGAAATCAATTCATTGCGACTGGGGAGAAGTGAGGATCAAAGCGTTGGTGCTGAAAAGATAGAAGTTTTGTTTTAAAGCCGTTACAAGTAATAAGCCACTTTTTTCACCCATTGCACCACAAACTCCAAGTCGGAAGAGAGAGAGAGAGAGATTCAACAAGGTTATGACATTTGATGCTCTTCGAAGTGTTGCCATAAATAGTTGTGTCGTTTGCATATATGTCAACGAACGATCTCAGAATATGATTAGGAAAATCATTGATAGAGATCAGGAAGAAGGTTGGGCCTAAAATATATCTTTGGGGTACGCCGACATTGATGCTATTTTTTTCGAAAATTTTCCCGTCAACAATTACTTTTATAAACATATCAGAGAGAAACGATTCGATGGTTAAGAGGACATTTCCAGATATTGCATAGCTAACAAGCTTGTGGAGCAAATCTTTGTGCCAGACGCTGTTGAATGCCTTGAATATCTCAAGAACTATTGCCTAGAAATTAAACCTTCTGTCGATTGATTTACTGATCTTTTGCGAAATCACAGTCCGCACGTCAGTTGTAGATCTTTCAGGACGAAATCCGTATTGTTTATCACTAAAAAGATTGTTTTCGTTTTAGTTGACAACTACTTGATTTATTATAGATTCAAGCAACTTACTCATGATGCACAGAAGGCTGATTGGTCTGTACTGGAAGGCAGAGGACCGATCTCCAGTATGTTTAAATACCGGGCAGACGAATGTAGCTTTCTAGGGTGATAAAAAGCAGTTCTCATTTAAGCAATGATTGAACAGCTTTGGCATCGAGGTTCTTTGATCATGTTGGAAACATGGACAGTTATTCAGATGTCGCTTAGAGTGTCTTCGGTCATGGAAGCAACTTCTGGGGTAAGGTGGCCCAAATCGCAAAGGGTAGAATTTGTTACAAAGTGTTTTGCGAAAATGTTGGCCTTATATTATGATGGTTAAGATAGAGGCCTTGAATCGGATCATAACCTTACTTGTTATTCTCCAAGGTTAGTGGGAGCCAAGCCTCTGATCGGCCACTCCAGACTTAACTGATTGGGCATACTACTCTTTAGCACTTTTAAGACCCCTTATGCAATAGGTTTCGGGTAATATTAACGGGAGCTTTATTTTTGTAGATTTGAACTTAGAATATGTGTTATATATATATATATATATATGAGCCCCCTTCTCAGGCTGAGCACTGTCGTTAATTATATCGCCTGCTATACTACTTCAGTGCAATGCAAAGCTCTTTGTAAATAAACTAATAGAGTACTTTCAAGTCGCAGTCAATATTTATATAACAAACATTGTAGATATCATTTACCAACAGCGCCTATTCGGTGTACTGGTGGTTAGAGCTACTGACTATTGACTAGATGCTTGTTGGTTCGATCCCTAGTTTGAGATGGGTGCTGGTCTAGCAATACTGAATAACTATGGTACAGTGAAACAGTCTGTCTGTGGATGACTAACATATATATATATATATATATTGCCAAAGATTATTTTTACATTATTAAGAGTGGCAGTATAGTATATAGATATGAATTTTGGGTGCTCGTCCTTAGATTTTAAATATGTCTTTCTTTCTATACTTCTGATTCGATTTCCCCATTTTTTTTTATTCCTATTCTTCTGTGTGTGTATATATATATATATATATATATATATATATATATATGAATAAATACTAAAGTTTTTTGTATTTATCACTGTTATATTACCATCAAAACGGGTTACTGTTATTTAAATCAATAATACAAAAAGTATTTTGAAATACTATATATATAGTACAAAGGAACTATCCAAAGATAGTTATTTGAATGCCTAATTTGTATAACTATTTTTAAATAGTTCATAATAAATGAATGCTTAAGGATATTCATTTATAATTTTATTGCCATATATTGTCTCTATATATGCAATAGTTTCGTCGATATTAACAGTAAGTGATTAAAGTTATTTAATTCTAAGAATAGATAACTTACTAAAATTCTTTCTTAAACTAACATCGTTCGCTAGGATTCTTACTGACAGGCATAAGCAAGGAGAGAAAAGAGAGGGAGAGAGTCACTGGGTAGCTGTCTGTCTCTTCCCCCCTTTTTAACGACGCCGTATTTTTTTAATTATTTCTAAATTCAGTGACTTTTTTGAGTGCATAGACAAAACGTTTCGCATTTGTGTTTAAATTTCCTTTCCGGACCTCAAGGGGACTGACTTGATTTTCCAAATCTGAATTGTAAATTTAATAAAAGAGCCCCCCTTTCCCCACACATTATCGCTCAGGCGAACTTATTTCTTCTTGCTTTTGATTTCATTACGTTCTTATTTAAAATTAGATAAATAAATTTGTATAAAAATTATCAAAATATTAATGTTTATCGAGACTAAAACTTTCGCATTTATTCATATATGTTAATGTGGATCAATTTTGATTAATAAATGCAAAGGTTTTAGTCTTGTGTTTGTAAAAAACTGCTGAATGAAATGTTTATTATTTAAAATTTTGGTTTCAAATATTTCAAGTACCAACTTTTGTGAGACAATAGCGAGCTGGCAAAGCCAGATATTATATATATATATATATAATATATATATATATATATATATATATATATATATATATATATATATAGGTTAGTTTAAATAGTAATACAACAAAGCTAAAACTCAAATATATATATATATATATAATGTACTTTTTTTTTTTTTTTTTTTTTTTTTTTGGCTAAGAAAGCATACGCACAAGCCATGTAAGATAGGCAAAAATTTAATCAGTGTACAAAAATAAATCAAGTTTTCTCTTGAAAGCACTGATAGTAGGCGCTTGGATGACCTCAGCGGGAAGCCTGTTCCAGGGGTTGACAGAACGAATTGAGAAGGATGCTTGACGCCTCTGAAGCCGAAATTTACGACAGTAGAGCTTCTGGTCATGACCTCGAAGGCCTCTGTCTGGCGCACGAGTAAAGAATTCGTCAGCGGGGAGATTGATGAGCCCATTCAGGATTTTGTAAACTAGGATGAGGTCCCCTCGCATCCTTCGAATTTCGAGCGTCGGAAGTTGAAGACGGTGGAGTCTTTCTTCATACGAGAGATCGGCAAAGCCAGAAATCATTTTGGTTGCACGCCTCTGGATGCGTTCAACATGAAGTATATCCTTTCGGAGATAGGGACTGCACGCCTCAACACCGTACTCCAGCAAAGGTCGAACAAGTGTCAAATAGAGTGGACGGAACACTTCGGCCGTCAGGTTGATGAAGGAACGTCGAATTTGAAACAAGACGCCCCGGGCTTTGCTGGACATTTCAACGCAGTGACGAGACGGTTTGAAAGAGCTATCCACTCTTACACCAAGATCAGTTGCCTGAGATACTGAGGCCATTTCATGGTTGTTCGGACCGATAGTGAAGAGCTGGGATGGTCGCGCGCCAACTGGAAGATGACTGCATTTGGCTGCGTTGAGTGGAAGGTCCCAGTCTGAGGCCCAGTTTGCAGTACAATCCAGATCGGTTTGCAGGATGGCATGATTTCGTCTTTGCGCTATGAGTTTGACATCATCAGCGAAAAGCAAAACTTTGCCCTGAAGTAAGTCTGGAAGGTCGTTGACGAACAGGAGGAACAAAATCGGGCCAAGCACTGAACCTTGTGGTACTCCGCTGCAAGCATTTGCTTCTGCTGAAGTGCATCCACTCACAGAAACTCGAAAAGTTCGTACTTGTAGAAACGACCTAATCCAGCTGATGATGGACCGGTGAATCCTGTACCGATCAAGCTTGTGAAGGAGCAGGCGGTGGTTTACGGAGTCAAACGCCTTGGAGAAGTCCAGAAACAGGATATCCGCAGCATCGCCATCATCCAAAATCTTGGTTATCCATTCTTCCGTAAGAAGGAGGTTGGAGAGGCAGGATCGCATTGGGACGAAACCATGCTGGGTCTGAGTCAAAGATTTGGTTCGTTCAAGGTGGTTCATCAATGCATTTTTCAGGATTTTCTCCATAACTTTGCAGATGATTGAAGTCAGGCTCACGGGGCGGTAGTTAAGAGGGTCGGTTTTAGCGCCTTTCTTGAAAATGGGGCATACTGTAGCCACTCTCCAGTCCTCTGGTACGACACCGTCTGAAAGTGAGTGATTAAACAGGTCCGCTAGTGGAGTTGCCAGAACTTGCGCCAAAACACGAAGGACTGCTGGATGGATATGGTCAGGTCCTGGGCTTTTGTTGGTTTGAATGCTGGAAAGGGTCACAAAAACTTCTTGAGGAGTGACTTCAATAGCTTGCATTGGCTGAACATCATAAGTCGGCAGTGGAGGAGGTTGTTGCTCGTTGTCCACCCGGTATATTGAGGAGAACCTGTCGGCAAATAGCTCGCACTGTTTACCAGGGTCGCTAATCGTTCTTCCATCTGGAGTTCTCAACGTTGCTATACGGTTCACAAGTCTCTTGTTCCGCTTAACGTGGGCGTAGAATCTTTTACGGTTTGAGTTCACTTTGGATGCCAGACGTTGCTCATATCGAAATCTTGAAATTCTCAGCATGTACTCTGCCCTGTTTCGCTGTTCACGGTACACTTCATATGATGCATGAGTCCCAAGCCTCAAGTATTCGGCCCATGCAATGCCTCTCAGTCGCCATTCTCTTTTGATTCTGCTAGTTATCCAGGGCTGAAGGCGCCTTCGAGGAACAGTGAATGGAACAGCCAAATCAGTCGCCCAGAGAATAGCCTGTTTGGTGGCTAACCATTTTTCTTCAACTGAGGGGAGATTGGCTATGGCATTCCAGTCGATTGTCGAAGCTGCATCAAGAAGAGTGGTATGATTCAGTGCAGCATAATTGCGTATCGGCAACTGATCTGGTGATTGAGTAACAGGTTCCGTGTGTAGGATGAAATCGATGACAGCGTGATCGCTGCGCGACAAGGGTGGCTGGAATTTTACATCTGACACCGTCATATCGTATTTTGAGAACACCAAATCGAGCGTCGACGCCTGTTGACCACGAAAGCGGGTGTTTGATGCAACATGCTGGACGAGAAACTGCTCTTCAGCTGTTTGGAGAAGTTGGCAGTCAAAGTTCGAAGCGGGGTTGCATACATGGTCGCTCCATTCAATAGAGGGTGCGTTGAAATCTCCAACAACAAGACAATCAACAGAGGGACTCGAAAAGTCTTCGATAGCCTTGCATAATCTCTGGTTATCGTCCTCGTTTGCTTGTGGGCTACGGTAAAGGGCGAGAATAGGAAAGGAAGATCTGCGAGTCTCTATTTGACACAGAACTGCATTGAAAAATTTTGTAGGGAGCGCATGAGGAGGCAATTCTAGCTGAAGGGGTTTCAAATGATCTCTGATGTAGACGATAACTCCACCGCCTCGGGCACCTTCGCGGTCGCAGCGAAATGATACAAAACCGGGGATGTCCACCTCGGAGTCCTCGACACAACTCTCGAGCCAGGTTTCAGTTATGACAATGACGTCTGGATTGGATTCTTGAATTCGCAATTGCAACTCGGAAAATTTGCGAAGAAGGGAGCAAGCATTGGTATATAATACTTTTAGGGCAGACTCATGGGTGGGCAGCTCATTTGATTGGCAGATTTTGGGGTGCTGGTGAGTTAGGACTCCACCCGTGTTGGGGATTGGGAGGGGGCTCTGACTATGAGAGGATTGAGCCAAAGGAACCGCTTCATAAGGCGACCGTCCTTGATGAAGAGACCCTTCTCTCCCTTCGCTTGGCGTTCGGTTAACTCGCGTTTTACAGTCCTCCGTTTTATTCTCTCCTCGGGGGAATATTCCTCTCGAAAACCCCACGTTTGGTTGACAGTGCGGATTTTGTCTCCGTTTTTCAGGAATAAGTCAGTTTGTTCACGATCGGCGAAGATGATCTTGATAGGTCTTGGTCGCTGGGACGATGGGTTGTTGTTGAGCGTACCGATTCGCATAACCTTGCGGATGTGCGCAACTTGATCGTCTGACTCGAATGTAGCACCGATGCACTGAGAAACTGCGTTTTTGTCGTGCTCTAAACGCTCTTTGTAGTCGGCCGAGGCCGATTCTTCAACCCCATAGATAACGACTGCACAATTCTCAGGCACTGGGATCTCTAGAGGGACTTTGGTTTGGTTAATATTGTGCTTATGATGACGCCCGTTTGTGGAGGTTTGCCAGGCAGCTAGGTCATTTACATTGGACCTGGCACTTTCGAGGGAAACCGTGGAGAGGTTGACACTAGCGGCCTTGATCTCGTGAGCTGGTTGAGTGGCAGAGGTTTGGTTGGCGGGCAATGTCTTTGGCTTAGAGTTCTGTTGGCTTTGCTTGGCTGCTCTCTTCGATTTCGGTGCAGCTTTAACTTTCGTGGCTTTTTTTTTCGTAGCTTTTTCGTTTGCAATTGCGTCTCCCTTTTCTTGACTTGAGGATTCAGTGACACAGGGAGGAGCT
>OY744515.1:25653553-25758553 GCA_963556195.1 Sepiola atlantica | reverse complement strand
TAATGTTGGTATTGATTTTCTCAGTTCCTTCTAGAATCAGGTACTTACAGAAGGGACCAAATGAAGGTTGCCAACATCCGCAGTGAAAGCTGTTCGATGAAACCGACAGTATTCCAACTTGGCACGCCCTGGTCCCCAGTTTACGTCGATATCATCATTTCCACCCCCGAATAGTGGATACAGATAGTATATATATATATATATATATATATATATATATATATATATATATATACTAGAAGAATTAATTTCCCAAATAGAACTGTTTTGCACCACTTTTAAGTCCCTTTACGAAGAATTTTTATTCGATTTTTATCAAAATATATTGCATTTTAATTCTAGAAAATATATAAAATTAAAGACTTAAGCCGAAGGGGACTTAAGAAGAAATTGAAATTCCTGGAATATTGCTTAATTGGTGTCATTATCCTCGATCAAATTTAATGCAAATCTGAAATATTTGCATTTCAAGTAGGAGCATCTACCCATAGTGTGTCCCCTAAAATCTCTTTAAAATATTCTAATGAAACTTAAATTTTGGGAATATTTTTTAACTAATGTCTAATACCTATTGTTAAAATGTCACCAAAATCGGAAGTATCTGAATTTTCATGAAGGACTTCCACACGCTTTTTGCCGTTTTTGCGTGAAACTGAATTAAACCAAATATAGCCACATTATTCACCTTTACGCCTAACAGATGTTTTCCAACATTTATAATGAGCGATTAATTAGTTTCAAGGATAATCCTGTACATACAAATATAGAAACATATATATATATATATATATATATATATATATATATATATATATATAATGTAAAATCGCGTTTGCATTATCTGTATGGGTCTGGCATTTCCCATGTTATCGGGGCTTGGAATGGTCCTCTAAGCATTTAGTCTCTTTAAGATATGTTTGCCATTTGTTCTCATCTCCATCTCTTTCAAGGATGTTTATGTCTTTGATGTTTTCTTTTCGTCTTATGTTTTCCGACGTCAGCCACTCAACAGAATGATATATTGCCAACATTATATGCGTCGTTCTATGTCTTACAACTTGTTCATAATCGGAAACGGATGTACTGTCCACCATTTCTAAAGGTAATGGAAAGCAGAACAAATAAAAAGATTTTAAAAAAAAAAGCCTTAAGTCAATACGGACATTTATAAACGGAATCTATTTTTGGAGATTTCGGACGTTATATCTCTTTTGAGAATGTTTTCCACTTTCGACCTATAGAAGAGTCAGATACGTCCTAAGATGGAATACCGCTGCTACATCTAGGGGTTACTCTTTCCTGCCTTGACCAAGCACAAAACCGACCTCGAAATTTAGTGGGTGCTGATCTCTTCTTTAAAACACTCTTTTCTCACAGAGGAGACGTTGCTAGTCTCTCTCTACTCTATTGATATTTACATGGAAGATGCTCGGCTGAGCTCCAATCTCCGGTTTCCGTCCTTGTAAGACATTCACAAGAAAAACTCGTCTTATTACCACAACAGCATCAGATAGAATTTTAATAGACAGAGCTTCTTTACAAGGGTTGTCTTTCTGTTCAACACATTACCATAAGACTACTTCCCTGCTGATTACAACTTTGTCGTCTTCAAATTCAATGTCAACAAATATATGCTATTCATCGATGTTCGTAATCCCATAATGTTCCTCATCTTTCGGCTGACAATCATTCCCTCTTCTTAACCCTTATCCTCGAGTGGCTCTTGGCTTTGATAGATGTGACCCAATAGTAGAAAAAAAAATTTAGAAGTTGCACATTTCTATCAAAAATGTAATGCCAGGAATATGCTTTTAGGGTTTAGTCTAGACATAATTTCCCGGTGGCATGGGTTAATAGGTATGATTTACGGTGATGTTTTTTTAGGATAGCTATTATCTTTTATTGTTACTTTCATTCACACGAAACAAGGCATATTGCTATTGAGACGTAATGAGCTACTGTGATTAGGGCACAGATTTATAGGGGGCATCCTAAGTGAGAAGTTGTGCAGCAAGGTGTTTGTTCACATTACATTTAAATTTCTGCATGTTGCTACAGTTGAGGAAAAAGGGGAGCAGGGAGGGAATACCAAACGCAACCTGTCTGAGGAAAGAAGCTATTTGAATATAAAGTTTTCTTGCAGCTGAGGATCTCTACAGTGAAGGAGTGGGATTTTGCTGCTAGTCAAGTTGGTCAGCGGTATCTACATTTGGGGAGTATAAGTGCACTAAGTTCGTCAGAGCACATTCTATGGTAGTACTTGTAAAACAAGCACAACGATGCAACAATAAGGCGATGGGACAGGGGCTTGGTAGACAGTGTGGAACCTATTAGGTGCGAGACTCTTTTGTGCACCCTGTTCAGAAAGAAGAGACTAGTGGTTGGTGCACTAGTCCAGATATGGCAACAATACTCAATGCATGTCCGAATAGTGGCTGTATAGAGAGATAGGATATAGGTAGGTATGAGAAGTTTTCTAGCCCGATAGATGGAGCCCACCTTCTTTGCAGCAGACTTGGCAGTATCTTCTATATATTTATTCTTATTCATGTTACCCGTGAATGTTAGACCAAAGAGTTTAGCCGTTGGACTTTTGGGAGGGTGCTATATTATTGGCATTTATAAGACACTCATAAATTTCTTAGTGAAGTTGTCTTCTCTTGTACTTTTTAACGATTGTGAGGATTGGCCAAACAGTATACCCAATCACTGCTCCCTTAGGGGGCACGTGAGCCTGCCCATATAAAGTCAAAGGCTTAGGATTCCCACCTCTTTGCCATTTTCTCTACTACGGTCTACATCAGTTGACTTCATTATACCAGAAGTCTGTTCGGGCTAAAGCATGCACACATTTTAACAGATCAGACTTCACATGTATTCGCAAACCTCATTCTGTATATTTAGCTCGTACAGTTTTTTATATCATTCTTTATTACTTGCCTAAATAAAATTGTTCAATTTATAAACACGGTAGCTGTTCGTTTTCTTAAAAGGCTCTCACTTCCAATTCAACTTTCAGTGTGTATCTTCAAGTATAATTGCTATTTTCTCTCAAACTAGAATTGAACTTTCTTACGAGGATAGAAATCTCCAGACTACATCCCCCGCCCCATACTGAACGTGGATAACTGATTGGTGTATCAGTTCTTCCTAAAAGAAAATTTTGTGGCCTGCATTTTCCGAATTAAAAGTTCCTTGCGATACACGAATTCAAAGATTATTTCATACACCATATCACTATATAAGACAAAACTAAGGTAGGCATATGACTTATTTATCCATACTCGTGCATTGCATGAAGATTAAAAATTAAAATGACTTCACTTCATGCCAGACAGCGCACAGTATGTACAGCTAGTTTTAGTTTTAGTAAAGTTAACTTTTCATGTAAGGTCCGGATAAATAGGGGCGTTTACAGCTCTTCGTGCACCTTTCCTCTGGAACTAGTCCAGCATCAACTTGTAGATGAGCAAATAGATATCCATTAGTTAGGATACATAAACTCCAGTTAAAGTTGAAACCGTTAGTTACCTGCTTCTTCTGGAATATATCGACATCCGAAGAAAAGAATCGAAGAGAACATGTTCAGTCCGATGAACAATGGAGAACACAACTGAAAGGGAATCTTAGAATCTTCATCTAAAACTGAATACCACTCTATTAAAACTATTAAACCATTTTTCAAATCAATTTAACTAAAGAGAAACAAAAAAAATGATCTATGCAATCGTTTTTAATCCGCCATGCAATTATGTTAAATTCAGCTGTTGTTATTAATCTACTGAAAATCATGAAACCTGGATTAATTTAAATCTCGATTAACATAAGATTTATTTAGTTTTTCTTCGATACTTTAGAAATTTATTTTCAGATTTTGTCAAAATATATATTTTTTATAAAGGTATTAAAAAATATGCATATATATATATATATATATATATATATATATATATATATATATATTTGTTTATTATCAATGTACGTACACGTTTCGTCTTTTCTTTTATAATCGGGGCTCATCAGCACAGAGATATAACTATTCACTACTGGTCATGCGATTCGAAACCACAGACTCTGAGTATTTTACAAGTCAGATCCCGACATCTAGAACCACTGGGCCGCCACTGAATATCGAATAAGCAGTGATAATTTTAACACTTTATTCGGCGGCTTATATATATATATATATATATATATATATATATATTGCACTGATTAGGGAAGAAAGCCCGAAACAGCATCGTCTGTAGGTGAAAAACACTTTAATATCTAAAACTATTTATAGTTAAAAAAAAAAACCCTTTAATGTGGTAATAGTCTAAAAAGTAGAGCCCTGTTTGAAGTTAAAAAAATTGCTGTCATTTCTGTGATAAGCAAGTTCCACTGAAGTGTCGAACACTGTAGACGACAAGACGCTTGCCCCCACCTCCCGGGTAAGTGTACCTTAATTGCAATTACTGTCTGTGGTGATTTCTCCCGGCCGTGTCGTCCTGAGCCTTCGTTTCGTGACTCTAGGCTGAATCGACGAATAGTGTTCGAACCCATGCGACCGTCTGCAATCACCACTCCTGCACTGATGAGAGTAGAAAGCTCAAAACGACATAGTATGTAGGTGAAAAACACTTTAGTATAAGTCAAGTTCATTTTATATTCCAATAACCATGTTTTTATTTTATTATTTTTATTTTTATTTTTTCACATTTCCAAAAAGCATAACATTTCTGTGAGATGTATTTTTTCGGTCCGTTTCATTTGTCGTGAGCCAAACAACATTTTTTATGTCAATATCGTCTCTGCAACACTACAAAATCATCAGAAAAAGTCACAAAAAGTAAAATGTTCTTGGATTAAAGTGTCTTGAAAAAAAACCTACACTATACAGTGGTTCATTTTTGGATGAAACCAAACAAAAAACAAAGAAAAGAGCAAACTCACATGTGGGGAAACCCACTAGTACGCCATTTTATATATATATATATATATAGTGTGTGTGTTATTTTTACTACATACAGGGCACAGTACGCTTGTACCTTCATTTGTATATACATTATCACCTTCCACATTCATTTTAAAAAATGAGATCGTCCGATCGCAAAAGCTGAAATTCAGAAAAGGTAATTGGTGATTATCCAATGTCGCTGAGTGTTCAAAAATCACTTTAATCATTTTAAAATAAATTGTTTCCAAATCAATTATAACGTTTGCAATGATAAAAAATCATTAGTACTATCTTGTTTTCGAGCTAAGATCTAAGTGTACTATCTGTTCTATCCTCAATCAAAAATGTCTAGACTAAAGTAATATTTACTAAGACAAGAGAGAACAAATGAATAGTCAACCTTCAAAATACGTGGAGTGATCGAAATAAATATAGAATTAGAAAAAGTTTATGGAATTTTCACAGGTCACAGCTCGTGTAATAAATAGAGATGGGAATTTTAGAATTATAGAATGGGATGGCTCCCCGGGAAATTCAGTGTGTGTCAATTTAAGTGTTAAACTGCAGTGCCCAAGAATAATTCATTTTCTCATTGTTCAGAAAATTAATTTTAATCGTCTCAAAATACTTTAATCGATAGAAAAAAATATTACTTGATTACAGCCCAATTAAGAAACTATGTCGAATGATCATTATGACATGTTTCTAATTGATAGAACAAAGTTCAAACCGAAAATCGTGGCCGTCATTCAAATAAATTTTAAAAGTTTTTCCATCACCATCGCCTCTTCACTGTCTTTATCTAACTTTAAATTGAGAAATGGATGTTCAGATCAAAAAGCAATCGGATAGGAAAGGTAATACATTTTTATTACCGGGGGGGGGGGGGATAGTCAAACTTTAAATATTAGTACAATGCTGATATCAGTGGAGAGCACATACAGCACCTGGTATTTCCAAATCATCACTCATTTAGTATTGACCAGACTCAACGTCGGTTAACTTCGGTGATCAATGTGACTTCTCCTTGCCACTGGGATCAAACAGTACTGATTCAGGAGAAGTGTGGTTAGACATTGTGCAATCCTTGCTTCACAATTACAGGGTGTATCTATTGTCTCTCAAGACCGAATGGAGACCATGAAATATTAGTAATTCGCTCAATTAAAACAAAATTGTACCTAATGAACAAGTGATATATTTTGCTGCATCCTTGAGACGCACAAATGCAGAGTTTACTGTGTCCCTTAAGCTTTTCATGCAGGACAAATATCGAGCAGCATCTCGGACGGCATCTAAAACATTCTAGTTTTCATTGCTGCCCACAAATTGGTATTTTCGGATATCTCATTTGAGACATAGCATCCTATATAGTAATACTCTTGTACGTTCGTTGTAGGTCACTTCGTATAAAGATGGAGGATTGGGAAGTGGGAGAAGTAGGAGGAGGTGAAAGTGAGAAACAGTGACTCCGCACTCCATTGTAATGAAACACTAGCAAGAGAGAGGGGCAGTGAAAGCGATGTGAAATGCGAAGGGAGAGTATTGATTTACTCCTCTCCAGGAGTTAGGCACAAGGCCAGTTTTTATCTTACTCCCACAAGTAAGATGTGACCCAAGGTCGGGTCGGGAAAGTGGGGTTTAAAAATTGCCTGGGCAGCCCCGTCGGCATTCCCTAGTAGGGGCGCCTCAGGCAGTAAGCAATAAACTTACTCCTCCCCAAAGAGGGAGGGCCAAGCCTGGGAGGGTGGACCTCCTAGAACTGCACAGGACAGACCCATAGACCGGCGTAAATCAAGCCCCGAAGGCCAAGACAATACCAGTCTATGGGGTGCAGTATCCATCGGAACAGATACTACACTTTGATCTTAGCCAAAAGGCCAAGACATTGAGTGCGAAGGGAGAGTAGATGGTTTGCTATGAAGAAGAGAACGAGGGAGGAGCACACTTCTACGAATTTTATTTCTGTTTCTCAAAAGTCTCAATTATTTGTACCCTACTCTGCAACTTTACAGTCTTCTTTGATTTAATATGATTTAAGTGTTTGATCACAATAAATATAGAAATTGAAACAATCTGTAGAAACTCCACGGGTCACAGCTAAGAATTTCATTTACAAAACATCAATGTTTTTGTAGTAAAACATGTAAAACAGTTATTTTCGTATACTGAAATAAGGTGTTTAATTTAAGCACCATTTCTTCTTTGGTTTTTTTTGCATGAATAAGTCACTGCTATATCAAGGTTCAAATGCCACTCGAGGATAAGGGTTAATGGGTTTGTCAGATGGACGGTGAGACAAGCACCTCGGGGAATGGAGATGATAATTGAAACTGGGCAGAATTTGATTATTTAAGAGGACGGCTTACCAAGAATTTGTTAACATTGGACTTGAAAACGACCATGTTGTAGTCAGCTGAGAAGCAGCCTCTTGGTATTGTCTTCCACAGACGTTAAGCTCTAGGTAAACAGAGGAAGAAAGGAAAATTATTTACAGTGGTTGTAGAAAGACAAGTTTTTGCTATGAATGTTTTAAGTGGAGGAACTAGAGATTTGACCGTAGTAGAGCACCTACCATGAAAATAACGATAGAGTAGAGAAAGACTCGCAACGTTTCTTATGTGAGAAAGAGACTGTAGAAAAGAGAAGAGTACATTCTAGTGATGGGATGATTCCAATATTTTTCCCGATTCCGATACAATTACTGATTCTGTTCTAAATTCCCGATTCCGATACAATTACCGATTCCGATTCTTTTAAAATCTCTAAATATTTAGCTATAGAGTTGTTGTGTTTTTCAATTTTTGGATTACTGTAAAAACCCATGTAATATGTGCATATATTTTCGCAAACGTAAAAATACACTTGTAGGGGGAGTATAGATTTTAGTTTTACTGGTTGTTTAAAATCAATAAATATTTATCATTTATACCAGCAATGGAAAATTAAGTTTTAAACGAAAAAAAAACAAAAAAAGAAAAAATTGAAAGAATTGTTTTTGGCATGGAAAAATAGGCACAAATTTTCCAGATTCCGATACCCCAAAATATTCCGATTTTTCTGATTCCCGGTTCCGATTTTGATTAATCGTCCCAACGCTAGTACATTCCCCACTAGATTTCGAAGTCGATTTTGTACTCTGTCAAGGAAGGATTCATGCATGCATTTCTTCTTACTGCAAACTTCCCTTATTGCCCATTCGCATATTTCTTCGGAATTATCCTTGTGGAAAGCAGTTTTCTTTAACTATTTCAAATGTGATATTTGAAAATGCCAATGTGTGGTCAGTAACGTATTTTGGATGAACATTCTTGGCATATACTCATAGAAAAAAATCTAGCAGAGTAAGATCTGGAGAATTAGGCACGCTTGTGTTTTGGTGTTTCTAGAGATTACCTCATCAGAATATATGTCATTAAGCATTTCTAGTGTTTGCTGAGCTGTATGAGGTGTAAACCCATCTTGCATAAACCATTGGGTTTGGAAGGGAACTTCTTGGCAGTGTTCTAGAGAACTTTAGGTAAAATCCTACAACTTTCATTTGTTTTCAATGGTTATTAATCATAGTCAGTGTCATAATAGTTTTTATAACAATAGTTGGTGTCATAATAGTTGGTGTCTTAATTGTTAGATGACTCTGAAAGATTCTGTTTAGAATTTGTTTATACTAATGGGTCATCATTTACCAAGGCTGGAAGCTACTTGAGGATGAAGGTTAATAGATTGTCTCTTGGATGCTGAAAAAGTACAATGAAGTGATTTTGAATGATGGACGACAGACATTTGATTAAATTGCTTTTGAAAACGACCATGTTGCAATATGTAGGGAAGTCGTCCTGCGGTAATGTGTTCCACAGGTGGGAAGTTATTAGAAAGAAACTCTGTTCATGGAAGTTCTGTTTGGCTTTAGGTTTACAGAGGAAGAAAGAAAATGTCCATCTTTGCTCTGTATATGCTTAAAAGACAAACGCAATCAGCTGCGAATTAGGGTCAACACAATAGTTTGTTATTAGGATGTTTTTTTTTGGGGGGGGGCATATCAAGGATACATGTACAGAAAATGTTACAAAATTTTGTCGAGTAGTTTCCTTGTGATTCTGTCTCGTGATTCTATAGAATTTTGTCGAATTATTATAGCATTGTCTTATTAGGAAGTACTATTACTAATAAGATTTAGTAGAAATAACAAATCTTAACTAATCTTTTTGTTTAGTAAGCTCCAAAATATCATTTTAAATGGTATTTAACAATTAATACTTGTAACAATTGGTGATTTTTTTTTCCTAAATAACGGATTATATATTCTTTTACTTCATTGGTATATACATTCATCCATCAATAAATTAGATTTCAATAAATTTCATGCTGTTTTAAAAAAGCATAAGTGGACAAAATGAATTCATACACATTTTGCACTAATAGATTAATTAATTTAATTAGTAGTGCTACTCTTCCAGCAATGGAAGTGTCCAAGGAGAATTTAACACAGATAATACTTTATGAGGTCGGAAAAAGCAATAATGCAACGGAAGCAGCATCCGAAATATTTGTGATGTTCATGCAGAATGATAAAAAGAATAAATATCTGCATAAAAAGATGTACAGGGTCTCAAAGATTTTTAAAAAGTGTTTCAGTCATGCTAAGATCTCATTATATTGGTTAATTTGATTGTACATATCCGCTTTTTTACATTTTATCTTCTACGTACATATATATATATATATATATATATATATATATATATATATATATAAGTTCTTATAAAAGATATATATTTAAGCATATACTCCGAAATATTTCCAATTGCAAGCTCAGTAAAGTTGTATTACAATATCCAGAGTATATATACTTTATAATTGCATTCTAATGACCACATGAAAAATCAATCCAAAATCATGATTTTCATATTCACTTCAATTTCATTTATTTTCATATGTCGTCGAATAGCTGTATTTCTTCTGAATTCTTCCGACAATGAAAAACCTTTTTCATTTTTTATTTTATTTTTTTTTAATTATAACATTTTCTTATGCGCGTTTCATAGCAAGGTCAAGGAATTATATATAGACTTGGGTCAAACCTTGCTGATCATCAGAGCATGGAGTTAATTTACAAGTAATAGGAAAACATATTTTTCCAAAAACAGCAGAATGGAAAATGAGAAAAATCCAAGAAAAAGACTTGACCAAAAAAATGTTGCAAGCCAAAATACATTAGAAAAACTAACATGAATGACGGTAACCAAAATCCAATGAACATCCTCCACCGAAAAAACAAAACCCGAGATTTGAAACGGCTTTTCAAACTGTCAATATATATATAAAAAAAAGGAGTGGCTACTAGGACTCAATGTGATCCACTTGTGACCCTTCCACCCCATTTTTTTCCTAAGCTTGTCACTGGTATTCATTCTACTTTTTAAAGGTTTTTAGTCGTAATTCTTGAATTATTTCCATGTATTTACTCTGATGAGTGTAGATGAAAGCCGGCTTAGTATATTCATGTATTTTAAAAACATTTTCCTCTCGTTTTTACCATTTTCAATTTCATTCTATCCCCAAAAAATGTCACAAACGTCTATATTCCTTGCTTTAATATATATATATATATATATATATATATATATATATATATATATATAATCTTGAATTAAAATTGAAAAACGCAAGACAGAAGATCTGTAATTTTTGGGAATATATGTAGTAATCAGGGTATAATAAATTTAAATCTGTGTAGGGAGCAAAGATAAACAAATACGTATATACATACATATAAATAGATATAAAAAATTATGTATATATTTATATATATATATATATATATATATAGTGTATCCTCGAAATATATATACGTATATGTCGTATTAGTTAAAGGAAAGAAGAAAATAAGAGTAAAAAAGAAAATCTAAAAGACATAATTTCAAAGCAGGGAATAATGTCTAGGTTTATATTGTTTTCATTGATAATAGCTTTAGATAGAAGAACGAGACATAGTAGAAGCCATTCTTTGTTTAATTGTATTTGTTAAGTTGGCTATGAGAGCTGATTAAATTAATCGTCGTGTAGACTTTTTTGTATGGGTTTAATTAAAGTGGCGTTTGTAAAGTCAAAACATTGATCATATTCAATAGTATGAGAACATAAAGCGTTGAGTGTGTTGTTAGTTTTGAAGGCTCTTTTGTGCTCGTATATACTCTTGTTCAGACTGTGTTGGGTTTCCTGATGTAGACCTTATCACACTCTAGACAAGGGATGGAATGTATATCAGATTTGACTGTCGCTGTAGTGTCGATTTTAGTAGATTTTCGGACGATATCCATTATAGTAGATGAAGTTATTTAGGCTATATTAATACCTTATTTATTTAGTTTTGTGTAAATGGAGTTATTAATGGTGTTAGTGGGTAAAGCTAATGTCTATTTATTATAGAGCTGATTGGGTAATTTTTGTTTTGTTTGTGATTTAAGTGAATCTGGAGTGACTTTCTGTTTGAGTATGTATTAACTAATACTACATATATATATATATACAGGGTGGGCCAAAATAAGGGTCCTATCTTTAAATTTGAATAACTTGAATTTGAATAACTTCCACAAAATAAAAGTTAAACTCACCAAACTTTATGTGTGTGTAGACTGACCCTTCCGAGATTTTTTGAAATAAACAAAACAAATTTTAGCCGAAAAACACTTCTTAAAACTTACAAAAACTAAAGTATTGTTTTTTACACTGTTTTGAGTTTTTTAAGCAAAAATAATGTTTTCTAAATGAGGGTACGTTCCTTAGGGCTAATACGGCTCATGCTTGCTTCGGAAGGGGTCCTTTACTTATTCTAAAAAAAAAAAAAAAAAATCAATAAATAAAAAAGTTATGAATTTTTAAAAATAGGACCCTTATTTTTGCCCACCCTGTATATATATATATATATATTTTGTATATATATTTCGAGTACATATATATTTTTTTGTATCTATATATAAGTATATCTATATAGATATTTGTTTATCTTCCCTCTCTACACAGATTTAAATTTATTATACCGTGATTACGATACATATTTTCCAAATGTACAGATCTTCTCATCTTTTGCCACTTTTAGCTTTTCTCTTTAAAAAGCCCATGCAACAGTTGGGCGAAACGTTGAATTTTAGGTCTTCCGGTTTTTCATTTTAACCTATACCTATACCGTCAGATTTATTTTATCATTTTATTGTCATATATATTTGATAAAAATCTCCTTTTCTCGGTTAAAGTGTTCTACAGAAATGCAGACCCCACGTTATTATCATAAAACCGAGGTAAACTCTGATACACCCCTGTCCTCAAGCATTTTTTTTTATTTTATGGAACTGTTTTTTTTTGGGGGGGGCGAAACCCAATTCAATGAGTAATGTCTTCTTTCATCATAGTTGTTACCATTCATAACATTCATGGTAAACTTTACACAGTCTATGACACTGCTGTGTCATACATTATCTGCATACCAAGTTTAGTTTAAATCAAACAGTACTTTCTATAGCAGATAAATAAGTACTTCATTTAATTATGTAGATTTTACACCTGGATGTCGCATATATTTGCTAATACAACTAATGTAGTGTGTACGTTGCTCAGAAGAGCCTGATATTATTAAAACTTGATTATAATGAATTAGTCTACTTGCATCACTTTTTTCATTGGCCCTATATTGATAAGGATTCAATGCTTACCATTTTCCACTCTTATTTGGTGCTCTTCCTTCTTCTCAAACATTAATATAGAATAAGACCTCGAAAAATTTTGATTAGAACTCAAAGATTCTGGCCTTGAATTCTGTGGAAAATAATCTAAGAATCAATAGTATGCATCCTTTGGCATACATTTCTCAAGCTATTCCAAGAATCCTCCTCACTCACTCTCAATTCTTCAGGTCTCCTAAATTGGTCACTGGCAATAAGATTAAAGGGCATGGAACTTAAACTCTTCTACCTTCGTTATTACATCGGATATGCTTAGATTTATTTTATTTCCACTTTCGTCTCGTCTTTTCTCCAAGAAGATCGTGTTATCAATAAAAAGAATTGTGAGGAAACAAATTTATACGTTAAGAAGCTGAAGCGGTTGGCTGAAATCGGGTTATAACACTGGTCTGCTTCTGTTAACTGGTCTTTTATTTAGAGAAAGCGCCAATGGCTTTTATCGTTTGATTCAAAGCAATCCATTCTGGGAAATGCATAACAGCCACCAAGTATTTCATAATGATCGCATTTGTTTCTTTCTTCTGAATTCTTTAATGTTCCACTCCTAAATTCTTTGATCATTGATAATGCAGTTCTCAAAATTTGGTCACTTCCCTTAAAAATAAATCAAACTTCTGTAGAACGATATATCATAGTAATACACATTCATCATCATATTCGGTTTAACGTCCGTTTTACATGCTGCCATGTTCGAGACGCCTACAAGAAATTGAGTTCAAAACTAACCTATCTCTGGCCATGTTTTTATTTATCCCTCTTTCTCTCAAGTCTCTCCTTATTACTTCCTCCCATGTTTTCCTGGGCATTCCCCTGTAGACTGGACCTTCTACCTTAATTGTTCTAAATCTACTGACATAAGAATTCTCATCCATTCTTCCAAGTGGCGAAACAATGGAAGTCTCCTGTTCTGCACACATCTCCCTATATTGTCCAGATTTAATTTTCCTCTGAGCTCATTACAGCTAAGCCTCGCTTAAAGACTCGCATTACACATCTATTGTATCATTCAGGGCCGGCGGGACAATTATGAAAGTGTGGGGGGGGGGGTCTCCTAAAAAGGGGGGGGGGCGGTTAAACACATGCATATCAACTTAATTATTGATGACCGTAAAGTGTGGGGGGGGGCAAGTCAAAAAGTGAGGGGGCTTCAGCCCCCCCCCCCTCTGCTCCCCAGTGCCGCTGTCCATGTCATTCTCATATCATTTTTCTCCATGCAACGCATGTCCTCAACCCTCAGTGGCCAGGTTTCACTTTCATATATTATCACACTGCATACACATGTCTGATATACACTTTTTTTGGTCGACAGTGGTAACGCTCTGCTGATTAATAATGATAGAAGTTCTCAGAACTTATTCCATCCACTCTTGCAATCACATTAGCACCTGCTCCACCCTGTGCTTCAAAGGTATCACCAATGTAGCAAAACTTGTCAGCAACCTCAATAGCTTTACCATCCAAATATACTTTATCCACCTATGAGTTCTCATCAATCTCCATTGTCTTCTTCTTGCACACAAATTGTTTATACTTGTAAGCCTACCAGTAATTCCACTGACTTCTTGTGTACCCTATGCTTACAGGTACCACAAAAGATTGAATTGCACCCAACTCCCTTTCCACAAACTAAGCAGGAGATTTTCCTCTTTTTGGGAGGTTTCCAACACTACAATCAATGATCATAACTTTGGTATTGGTAGCATTCACTCTCAGACCTTTACTTTCCATAGAAATCCTTCAAGGCTTTAACGTAACAAGTAGGTATTCCATTGTTTCACAGGTAAGGAGTAGATAATCACCATAAATCATCTCTTCTGGACTACCCATACAAAACTCGCCGGACATTGCTTCTAAGATGCAAATGAAAAGTAACCGACTCAGTACAGCATCCTGATGTACTCCTACTTTAACATTGTGTTGTTAATTCTAACACGACTTTGAGCATTTTTGTACATAGCTTGAACAAACTTCACCAATCATTCATTTGCTTCTAGTTTGCGCAAAGCCCACCACCACTCTATCAAAAGCTTTCTCTAGATCCACAAAAGCAAAACACAGCTTCTTATTATTATTAAGGCATTCTCTTGCATTTGTCTCAGTGGTACTTTGCCCAGGCATGAAACTAAACTGTATTTCATCTATGCGTATCTAACTTCTTATTTGTGGCTCAATTATTCTGTCAACCACTTTAAGGACCTGATCCATCAGCTTTAAGTTTCTGTAATTACTTCTATCAAGTGCTTCCTCTTTACACCTGTAACAATTCACAATTGTACTAAGTTCCAGTCTTTCGGGATAATCTCTTCTTTTATGATCTGATTTGTCAAGCTCATGTCAATGCCTGTTTCAGCTGCAGCCTTTAACATTTCCGCAACAACGCCTGAGGGTTATGCAGCCTTACCTTTCTTCATCTTACTCGCAGCTTCTCTTACCATTTTTTCTGTGCGACCAGATCAGTCTGTCTGAAGATATTGGCTTCTTGGGCCAAAATGCAGCAAACATTGATGTTTTATTGTTTTTTCTCTTTGCAAAACTCAATCATGTACTGAAAACCCCCAAAACAAAAACAATTTCCTTCCCTCTCCTCTCCTTCCTTTCCCTCTTCCTCCTCTCCCTCCTTTCCCTCCTTTAAATCAACCAAACACGCTGAACAAATACTTGAACATGTAAAGAACTTCAAGCATAAAAACTTTTACCAAATTGACCGCATTCAGCATTAAATAACTTGAAAAGGGTTGATATGCCATAAAACAACCTCACCAAACACACCAAATCTCTTAACATTTCTTTCTCAATTCCTATATCTGTACCGGATAATGTTCCTGCAACTTTTAGATTTTCACGGTTCCATGGAGACTCAGTATTCAACAATTTCTCATAGTAGCATTTCCAAGCATCCCTCTTGTCCTGTTTATTTGTTGCTAACATTCCATTGTCATTTCGAATGCACTTCTCTTCAACAATATCCATATTTGTCTTTGCCATCTGTTTAGCCATCCTAAATACTTTGCATATATTTTGTATGTATGTGTATACATTGTGTACATTTTTTATAGATTTATATTTTGTCATATGCGGCATATTTGCGATAAACAGGTTAAGATCACCAAAGTTAAGCAATGTTAACCCTGATGCGAACCTAGATAGGTAATCATTTGGAACTAACAGGTGCTGTATGTAAAACTCAGCCCTTGTGGTCTTACAAGTTGTGGGCTTGCTACTTACTTGCAAATACAACGAACACAGACAGTCCTAGATCATTCGTTCTTATTTGTACTGACCAGACAGATTTCAGTTGTTTTGACTGTAACACTAGTCAATGCAAAAAAGTAATTTATATTAATGACCTCTTATAACATATAACAAAACGTATCCTTGTATTTTTTATTGTCTGTAACACCACACGGTAAAAGTCCAGAATAGTTAATAGCTAAGAACATGCAAATTAAAAATAACAACAAAGTGGAAACTGTAAAGATTTTTATTTCAACATTTTATTTCGATGAAGGCTGTCTTATCGACACCTGGAAATGCTTAATTTCGGTTAATTTGCTTAACTTCATGTTGAAATGTAGTAAAAGAAAATAAATTTACTAACCCTAACCCTAACTCCGAGTGGCTGGCCCCCTCCCCCCAAACAAAATTCCTCATAAAACCACACGTAATCGCTTAAGTTTAGCAAAGTTAAGCGATCATCTTGGCCACCTTTATTGGTTTTCGAGTGTCGATAAAATGTCTAAATAAAATTTTTAAATAAAAATTCTTACAGTTTCCAAACATAAAAACTATATGAGGTCATTAGTGAATTTAATTCTAATGCATTTGCTATAAATTATTTGTTGTTGTTTACAAGTTCTAGACTGTTAACTATTCTGTACTTTACCTAACCTCATTAACCAAAATGTAATTCATATGACTCAGAATATCTGGCATTTTCACATGCGAGCTTCTATTGTTAGTATTGGTTTCCCTTTCTTTTTAGAATCAGGTATTCACAGGATAGACGACGGGAAGCTTGTCAACTTTCATAATGAAAGTGATGCTGTGGAACTGACAAGACTCAAAGACTGATCGCCAAGTCTGTGCCAGTTTTCACTTCACCCTCCCATATCGTTAAGTAGAACATAGAAAGACATTCCTATATTACTTGTTTAGCACGCCATGAATGAAACCCTAACTAAAAGTCGGAACCCCAACTTCTTGCCCACTCATAAAAATTAAGTTACTTGAATAATGATTGATGTGTAATGTGGAGTCTTAAAGAAAGGCTTAGTTCTGATTACCTCAGAAGAAGATTAAATCTGGACAATATAGGGAGATGTGTGGAGAACGGGAGACTTTGATGGGATGGGCACGTTAAAAGAATGGATGAGAGTTCTTGAATTAGAAGATGTATAACAGTTGAGGTAGCAGGGTCAGTTCGTAGAGAAAGGTCAATGAAAACATGGGATGGACTTGAGAGAAAGAGGGATAATTAAAGACCTTGTTAGTTTGGAAGTCAATTTCTACAAATCGTTAAACATATGCCAGCATGTAAAGCGGACGTTAAACTGAATAGGAATATGATGATGCTGAGCTGCTGCTGCTGCTGCTGATGATGATGAATTAAACACAAATTGTTATAATTTTATTATTTTCTTTTTCAACAATAATTACAATAATATATAATGAACTGGTTTCGTGTAAATACCAGTTTTACCTTAATTAGTGCACAGAAAATCCGATTAGTGCAAACTTAATTAAAAATGAAATTAAACAAAAAGGAAAATGCTGTTCTTAGTTGAATCAAATTATCAATGGAAATAGACGAAATTTGTTCAAGTTTTGAATAATTACACGAATTGCATAATCTATAGTTTGATATATTTTCGCTTATGTTGAATTATTTATTCGTTGGGAGGTGGCTGTGGTGAAGTTGCTATCAACATGGACTGGCGGCTTGAATGTGCCACGTTCGAATTCTGTTGGTTGTCTGGCAGCATTTTCACTATTGATGTTTGCAACCTTCGTGTAAGTACCCGATTCTAGAAAGAACTGGGAAAACAAATGTTAGTAAGAAGAATCGAGCCGGTCAAAAGTCATACCATCCTGATTCATACGATTTACATTGTTTTATTCATTATAAGAAAATTCTTCAATTTATGAAATATCTCTTCCTCAAAATGAATGTCAGATATATTGTTGTATTAATTCTTTAAAGAATCAAATGAAAAAGTATTTCATAGAAATTAGAATCAGATGATTCTATTGCTGGCATTGGTTTCCCTGACATCTTTCCAGTTAGAATTCTTTTTAGAAAAACATCGGGTACTTACATTAAGGACCACATGAAGGTGCCAACATCCTAAATGAAAGTGTTTCTGTGGAACAAACTGGATTCGAACTTGGCACACTTAGGTTGTTATGTCGTGTCATTAACCACTGAGCCACCGTCACCTCCAATGAATGAATAAATGAATGAATAGAAATTAGAATTTTATTGGTAACTAGCAGGACCCATGCTCGGCGTTGCCCGGGATAGATTCAATATGAGCACTAGCATTCGCCACCGGCTCTTCAGACTACCTGGGAACCACATTTATTGATTGTATATGGAACTTTTTTTTTCTTAACAAGTCATTACTTATAAAGGCTACAAACCACTTGAGGACGAGGGTTTATAAAATAGATAGATTGACAGGTGAATGAAAAGGATTGAAAATATCTATACACCACCCACTCAAAATAACAGCCGACCCAGAAGGTAACAATGTTTCCTCTTTTATCAGAAACATCTCTCATGGAATGTGAGGACTAAAGGACAAAATAGGGGAGCAGCATTGAAACTATTTTGCTTCCCTCCTATTTAGTACTTTATTTTCCAGATTCCATGAACAAAAGGAAAATTGCTGCTTTGACCTATCAATCCATTTATCTCATTAACCATTATCATCGAGAATTTGTTAACTTTTGATAAGTTGTGACTCATTAGGAAAAAAAACAGAATTATTTTTGAAATCATTTGATGCATTTCCCAGGTACCTGGTAGTGAATACTGGCACCCATATTAAATTCTAAATAAAACCCCACGCTATATCCTTTCTCATCATATTCATTTTAGTTTTTAAAATCTTTCTTGTCAATAAATTACCGGTATCCAGAGAGATATTAAAAAAATGTTCTATATTTAGAAATCCTGTTATTTATTTTAAAAAGTCTAAATTAAATCACCCCTACTTTGTCTCTCTAGTAAAGTAGTTAATCCTAAGGATTCCAACCTATCTTTATAATTGAAGTCCTTTAATCTTTTTATAATCACTTTTCTCTGTACACTTTCCAATCTTAATATCATAACCGAAAATATGCTCTCTGTGGTCACATATTTTTGTTAATATATATGACGGACGAACAAACTACACTGTCACCCCAAAAGGAAGTGGTAATGCCTGTGAGGATGGTTTCATAACGACAGAACACATGCTACATTACACCCCCCCCCTAAATTTGAGCATAAAAAGATAGTAATAGTATAGTTTTGGCTTACGGCAGACAGATACCCAATCTCCATTATTAATAGATATTTCAATTCCCATGTCTTGCTACTAGTGCCTAGGATTGAGTACAATATTTTATATGAGGCTTTATTAAAGTCTTACAAATACATTTTCTTCGCTTGAAATAACATTTCTAATCATCCAATCAATCATTGCATGTGCCTTTGAGATAAAAGACAAAATTTGATTGAGATTTAAATTTATTATTAAAATTTAAATTCATCATTCAAAATTCAATCACAAGTCACATTCTTCAGTTACTTTTTATTTTTCTTCTGTTGTTACATTGGTATATATATATATATATATATAAATGTTTCGAGGTACAAAATTTATAAATACATTTAAAAAGAATACGCGGAAATCTCTCTAAGGCCCTTTCGACTATCATCTCGTCAGGAGAAAATCGATAGTTTTAATTAATAATAACGTCGAAAGAAAGAGAAAAATGGGGAAATTGAGTGTGCCAAAATTAACGTTAACGCGATTAAAATTCAATTTAATGATTTCGTTAAAAGTCGATTTCGACGTTATTATTAATTAAAACTATCGATTTTCTCCTGACGAGATGATAGTCGAAAGAGCCTTAGAGAGATTTCCGCGTATTCTTTTTAAATGTATATATATATATATATATATATATATATATATATATATATATATATATGGGGTAAGGTACACGATAATTCATGAAAATGAAGTGTCGTGATGGACAAAATGTGTGAAAAGATAACAGACGAAAAACAAGTCAAAGTGCAGGAGAAAAACAAAAACAAGAGATTTTTTGACCGGTTTCGTTCGTGGGGAACGTCTTCAGAAAATTGAAGACGTTCCCCACGAACGAAACCGGTCAAAAAATCTCTTGTTTTTGTTTTTCTCCTGCACTTTGACTTGTTTTCCGTCTGTCATCTTTTCATATATATATATATATATATATATATTAGTTTTTGTTAATATTTTATATCAAATAAAATTATTGACAAAACGAAATACTTTTTCAGTTTTAAGTGCTCATGAGAAACAATCTTTCCGAGGTACTCCAACAGTATTCAACCCCACCTTGGTGAGAGCTTTTGGAAGTAGACAATGCTGGCACTGGCCGCCACTGCATCTAAGTCTTAGAAAAGATCACTACGTTTCTATCTTGTGTTTGGCCACATGATAGGCTGTAAATTATATCCCTATTATTAGATGTCTGCCTCGATTCTGATAACATCTTGACAATATAATTTGCAGTATAAAGGTATCCATTAACTTTAGTGTTGATGAGCGTCTTCTATTCCTTCAAGATCTGACTCAGAAAGAGTAACACCAACATGTCTGGTGCCGAAGAGAGTTTTGATGGGAGAAGAATAATCGGCCAAACTTCTGATTGGCTACAAGCTGTTTGCTATTATTCAGACGTCTCATCTTTCGCTACACTGGTGGCGAAAATTATTTGTCTACATATGAATAATTACAGACAATCGTGTTTACTTCTCAAACGAAATGGATCAACACCATAACGAAATTACGCTTTGGGGGAAGGGTTCAGTAATTTAGGAAATTATGATGAAAGGTATACCGATTATTATTATGTACTCACTAGGAGTTCTCACCAAGGTCATCAGTGATTGCTCACTGACAACCGGTGGTATTCCCTGGAGTCTTAGTGACAACAAGTCTCCCCAGATTTCTAGTATTCTCCACCTCTTTTCGATAGCCACCACAAATAAACTTGCAGTATCACAACAGCCGTTTACCATTCATTTCTCGCTGGTAAGGACCATTGGTCTTCTCTGGGATTTGTGGGGCAATAAGCCTCCCCAAGGTCCCAGCAGTCTCTGCAGTGGAGGTCTGGTTTGTGTTGTTTCTCCTCGGTCTTCTCATCCTTCTTGACATCCTATGCAAATATTTTGTGTGGTGTCAGCCTAGGCTGGTACCATTTTATTTTAATTTTCTTTTCTTTTTTTTTTTCATTTTATTTTCAATTTTTTCAAATTTAAAAAAAAAATTGGGGGGGGGGCGGAGAGCTGATGGTGTTTCTTGCTATTTCTGTTCATTGGTTCATTTTTGTGTCGTGTCAGTTGAGGTCGGTGTAATTTATTGGACGGGGAGGAGCTCATAAAGTGATGTTTATTGTATTTTCTGTTTGTTTGTGATGTGTTCTTTCTGTGGTTTTGTTTTCTTGTTGTAGTAGATCCTGTGTGACCCTTCGTAACTTATGCGGCTTGGTTTCCGCAGTCACTGATTTTTCTTAAGGTTGTAGCTGTTTTGATCATTGTCGTTCTTTGTATAGTTACGATGGTCCCTTTGATTCAAATTTCTCCTAGTTTTTTTTCCAGGTTTTTTGGGATTGTTCCTAGTGCTCCTACAATTATTGGTATTATATTGACTTTCTTCATGCTCCATATTCCTTTCAGTTCTCTGGCTAGTTCCGTGTATTTGCTTTGTTTTTCCGATTCTACGATTTTGCAAGATTTTTCGTTCTTGTTGATTATTATAACATCCGGTCTCCTTGCTTGTATGAGTTTGTCTGTTTGTATATCCATATCCCAGATGATTTTGTGTTTTTCGTTTTCCAGTACTGTTTCTGGTTTGTTTGTACCATTTGTCTGCTTATTTGAAATTCAATTGTTTGCACAGTTCCCGGTGCACTGCTTTCCCCACACAGTCATACCTGTTCTTGTATTCTTTTTGGGATAGTTAGCTACATTCAGTTATTATATAATTTACTGTTTCGTCTCTTTGTCCACACAGTCTGCATTTACTGTTTTCCTGGATTTTATCTATTTTAGCTTTAATGTAGTTTGTCCTAATTGCATTGTTCTGTTCAGCCATCAGTAAAGATTCCGTTTCTCTGTTCAAGTGTCCTTTTCTTAGCCACACCCAGCTATTTTTGTTTTGTTCTTCTTTTGTCAGTTTTCTGAAGCGTCCATCTAGTTGTTTTTCTTCCTACTTTTCTTTTCTTGTCGTTTTGTTTCTGGTTTTGGTGCTTCCCGAGTTGTTCGTTGGAACGGTGTCTCTTGATGCAGTGATAAGGATTTCCATGTGTTGAGTTATGTATTTTTCCAGCTCTTTTTTTTAGTCTTCCATACAATCTTCTATATTTACAAGTCCTTTTCCCCCTTCGTTTCTTTTCACGTAGAGTCTGTCCGTATCATATTTTGGAGGTAGTGCATTGTGCATGGTCATTAATTTTCTAGTCTTCTGGTCAAGGTGCCTGAGCTCTTCTTTGGTCCAGCCTATGAATGGTCCAGAGTATCTTATTAGTGCTACTGCCCAGGTGTTTATTCCTGTTACTAGATTCCTGCTATATAATTTCGTTTCTAGGAGTTTCCTTGTTCTTCGTAAATATTATTTTCCAATCTTCTCTTTCATTTCTGTAGATTTGATGGTGTCTGCTTCCAGAACTCCAAGATACTTGTAGCTATCCTGTTCGCCTAGAGCCCTCATTTCCTCTTTGTTGCGGAGTTCCATGCCCTCTGTTGTCTCCAGTTTTCTTTTTTTTATTTTTAGTAGTGCACACTTTTCCATTCCGAATTCCATATTATTATTATTATTATTATTATTATTATTATTGTTATTGTTATTGTTATTGTTATTATCATTATCATTATCATTATTATTATTATTATTATTATTATTATCATTATCATCATTTACTAGGAATTTTGACACTGATCATCATCAGTGATTGATCACTGACCATAACCGGTGGGGTTCGCAGGAGCCTGAGTGACAACAAGTCTCCTTAGATTTTTAGTACTATCCACCTCTTTCGATAACCATTGGAAATCATTTTGTGTTATTGTTGATTTCTCGCTGGTAACAACACTTGGTCTCCTCTAAGATTTTAGTGGCAATAAGCCTCCCCAAGATCCCAGTTCTCTCTGCACCCTTTCAGTGGAGCTCTGGTTAGTGCTCTCCTTCCTCAAGTCTTTTCATCCTCATTCATCCTTCAGCCGAGGGTGGTGCCATCACATTTTAGAGGTTATGAGATTACTTGCAGTTTCAGTTCCCTTGGGTTCTACATGTTTTTGTTTTATTCCTATTATTATTTTACTCACTAGAAGTTTCCACACAAGTAATTGATTGTTCACTAACAATAACCAGTGGTGATCCCCTGGAGTCTGAGTGACAACAAGTCTTCCCAGATTTCCAGCATATTTTTAGTTAAAATGGAAAAAATAAAAAAATGCTCGATCCCCCCCCCCAACCCTTCCCCCCCATAAAAAATATTGGAGGCGCCTCGGTCACATCAAAGAACCAGTTTTGATACTCATGTTTAAATATGCTATTGGAGATGCCTACGTCATATCAAAGAACCAGTTTCGTTATTCTTCCAAAATGGTCACCCATTTAGTAATGGCCGGGATATTCGTTGCTTAACTCCGACTTACAACAAAACACCTTGTCTTAACGTAATGAAAATAAAGAATAATAATGTGAAAAAATCCTCTCACAATGACGTCATTGTCAGGATATGCATACATTAATCTGATATAGTATATACTATACTATTTCATAAGTGCAATAGTCTTAAATAGTATATAGTAGACATAGTAAATAGTAGACATATACATAAACTCCATTATTAATAGATGGTATACATTTTATATTAGGGGCTTTCACAAGACTATCAAAGGGTTTGCATTTGTGCTGGACGTTTTCAAGCAACACAGACGATGTTTTACTTTATTTTATTTATATCTTATGAATCGAAAATTACAGAAATTGAAAAAGTAAAAATAAAAATGGTGCAATGTTATTTAGGGTTGGACAGCAGAACTATACAGTGGTCCTTAATCATTCCAGGGTAACGTCCAGTGTGTATAATGTGTGTATAATATAATAGTAAATCTTAAGGCGGCTAGAACTTATATATACCTAACATGAGAATCCTGGGCAAAGTTTGGGCAAGATTGCTGGTAGCCAGCATAAGGCCGATGCTATCTGTGGCTTGATGCTGCTTTTTGTTTGTTTGTTTTTTTAGCAAGTCAGACTTCTGCATAAAACTTACAAAGATCATGCCTCAGGATTATCTGGTCTGTATGAAGTCCTCATTTTTGGTCGCAGTTATTTTTTAACCTGTAGGATTGTAGGTATTTACCCCAGACAGTTAGAGCAGCAAGACTCAACAGTTGCATGTGAAGTTGTGTATGGTTCGGTCCTGAAAACACAAAGGAGTGGTGTAGAAACAACGTTGCCACTCTCACTATATTGATTTACAGTTTCACGCCTGACACCTCTTTGCCTGCCACACATAGAGACAGAGGCGACCAAAGGACAATGGATTCTGATGCCGGCCTCTCCTAGATTTTCACCAGAGCCTTGTTAGCCAGGTTGCAGTCTTCATACCGCTTGGTGCCAAAGAAGTCCACCATTGGTGACCCTGCCAGAAACCATAGTTCCAGACTGAATAGCTCTTACACTACCATGTTGCCATCGCCCCTACCATAGTGAGCAAGGGTTAGACTTTAAGAAGGGACCTAGATCAGTTATTCCTGTTAATCTTCCATTACCGTATGTACTTCCATAAAAGAGGAGTTGAAGTCTAATATTGGCGCTTTAATAAACCGATTCTTAGATGACAAACAATTTATAAGTTCATTGCATTTCAATGTCATTAATGAGCAAAGTGGTCGCTAAAATATTCTTAATTTCATGGCATTCAGTTATTTTCCATTTTTATCTCAACCCAACTCTAATTGCAGCTTTTGATTACAAAGAAAGAAAAGAGAAAGAAATTCCAGTAAAAGACAAAGCGATAAAATGTACGGCTTTTAACTAACTTTTAATTTTTAATGAATTCAAAGAATTTCTCATTGCTTTTCAATTGCTTTCTTTAGAGATGTATAATTGGTTTAATAGATATCATTGCAGACTATGGAATCGTCTATGTCGACTTCGCAATCTAGTGGAAGAAGGGTGATTATTAATATATCCTACTGCCTCCACAGACATTTACTAGTCTAATTTGTCTAATGGTCTCCATCAATTCGCTGTTTTGATATTTCATTATAATACAGCTACATATTCCAGTAGCTTCTTTCCAAGAACCGCAGGCTTGTGGAACTCTACTCCTGCTGACTGTTTTCCTCCTACCTATAATCTTGGTCTTTTCAAGACTACGGTCAATAGGCATCTCCTGTCTTTGCGATAATCATATTTGTTCTTGTTAGCTCTTTACATCAAGTGGCTTCATGACTTGTCTGTAGCGATTTCCATGAACATTTTTTTTTTTAATTTATTTACTTTTAATCACCAGGCAATTAAGACATAATGGACTTCTGAGATTGTGGGCCAGATTTATATGAAGCATCCTAAGACGAAATTCCCCTTCAGCAAGATGTTTGTTCACATTACATTTAAAGTTAAAAACAGGGAGCAGGGAGGGAATTCCAAAAGCAAGGAAAGAAGCTATCAGAGTAGAATGCTTTCCGGCATTTGAGGACCTCTTCAGTGAAGGAGTGAGGTTTTGCTGCTAGTTGGGTTGGTCGGAGGTATTTACGTTGAGAGGGTACAAATGCAGTAAGAAAACATTCCTTGAAAGTACTTGTAAAACAAGCATAAGGATACAACATTGCGGCGATGGGACAGGGACTGGAACTTTGTAGACTGTGCGGAGCCTATTAGGTTAGAGACTCTTTTTTTAACTCTGTCCCAGAGGGAGAGACTCACGCCCTGAGCAATCAGCATGCCTACGTTAAATAGTCTCAACTTTTTGTATAGCCATTCAAGGGAAGTAACTCATCTATCATCTGACATATTAACAGTGATCTCTTCTCTCCCCTACCACCCTTTTCTCACAGAAGAGACGTGGCTAGTTTTTCTCTACTTTATCAGTATTTACATGGAAGTTGCTCGACTGAGCTCCAATCTCTGGTTCCTCCTTGTAAAACTTTTAAAGCAAGAACGCGTCGCACTACCACCATTGCAAAGAATTTTGTTATTCTTCCCCTGTGTGCCTAACATCAAACAGAAGTAGAAGTTCACTTGACTATGTGAAAGATGTGAGAAATGTATATGAAACAGTTTTGGTATAATTTCAAATAAACAAGTAAACTTAGATTTTTATTTTATCCTTTTCTTCAATTCTCTCTCTCTCTCTTTCTCTCTCTGTATATATATATATATATATATATATATATATAATCAGTGTCTGGCAGCATTTTCTCATTTATGCAAACATTGTTTAAAATAACAGAATTCGTCTGTTTAATTATACCTTTATTATTTTTTCAATATTTCTAATGGTCTTTTTTGTATTAAAATCAAAAAAAATAATAAATGTCCCATAGGTATCACGAACGTTTTCGATTCTTCGTTAAATCATCTTCAAGTGTCAAAAGCTAATGAACAAAATGCTGGAAAAGAACAGTTTTTTTTACAAACGACAGTGTGTAATGCCTATACTGAGAATGCTCGGGATAATAATAACAGAAAAATGTCAAGCCCATATAACTTCCAAGATATTGACAATTTTATAAAAAAAAATTGTAAATTTCACTTGACCAAATATGAAAAGGTTAATCAACTAAATAAAAAAAACTGCCTTTTTTGGTAATAAACAAACAGTGAAAGGGAAGAAGTCAAATCAAACACAAATATCACAACTTGTAGAGATGGTGGTAGTTGCAAAAAATACTCTCCATAAAAACATAGTGATAATTATTGTAATGGAAATAATTTTGTTTTATTTTTAACTTTCGACAACGTACAGAAGTTTCTGGACAAACCAAAACGTTATGCTATATTTTATCTAGTTTACCGTCTTGGTTATCGTGATATATAAAATACACTGGTCCACTGATATGGTTCGCTATTAAATCCATGCTTTAAACAAAGAACAAGAAACAGTGGTTTATCTCAATCTCAATATATATAAGGCAAAAATCTGTGTGTATGTATGTCTCGCTAAAACATGACAAATGCACAACAAACACCCACAAAGTAGGTATTATCTTAACTGGCATAACCCTTGGTAAATAATATCGAAAAATTACAAAAAAGATTAATTTCTGGGGTGTCAAATGACCATTTTTTCTTTTAATGCGTATCACACTTTTTAATGTTATCTTGACGTCATAGTGATTGGTACATGACGTCATAGTGATATGTTTAGATAATATTTTTACACCATCGTCACATGATTATTGTCTATTTTTATTACGTTTCTCTTCGGATTGTCTTCATCAAAGACAGGGAGGAATCAGAAAGAGTGGTTTTAGTATAGATCTGGGGGCGTCCTTGATCTTATATTTATCGAAACAAGTAGATAACATTAAAAATGTTGATCACATTAAACGAAGAATTGGCTATTTAACTTCTTACACTTTTTTTGTGTGTGGTCCCGGGCAACGCCGGGTAGCCCTGCTAGTTTATAATAAAGAACAGTTTTGGGCTGTGTAAATAACAAAAGATAGCAATATTACAATGTCTAATAACATAGCTATTCCCACTTAAATTATAATAATATTGGTGTAGGTGTGCGTGTATGTGTGCGTGTGTGTGTGACTGTAAGTGTATGAGATGGAACTAATGATCTTTTATTTCTTTGCAAAACAAAGAATTCATCTATCTTGACTCTTTTACTTTGCTTCAAAAGTTAAAGCATTATATTTGGGTTGGGAATATAAGGACGATGTTTATGAAAAATTGGTTAAACAATAAGATTCTGGTTTATGGACTCCGGTTGTCTTGTTCAAATACCAGTCGAGTTGTTCTGTTAATTTCATTAATATCTCCTCCAATCTATAAGTGAAATAGAATAGTCGACTAGACTTTCAGAACCTCTGCAACTAATTTAGGAGAAGGAAAACTCGAAGTCAAATGAAGCATTGAACTCATTTAGTGGGACAGATATGTAAAAATGTTGAAAAGACACCTTCACTCTACGTATGTTCAATAAAACATATTAGGCTATGCCAATACTCGCACGTTAGTTGCAGCCTTCATGTTTGAATTAAATAAACAATAGATTTCAAATCCATCAGTATATATATATATATATATATATATATATATATATATATATATATGTGTGTGTTTGTGTGTGTATAGTAGTAGTAGTATAAAAATATATCTATGTAGCTTAATTACTATTGATATATTTTCACACTACTACAACTAAGTTCTACTCACGGACTGAACACTGAAAATCTATACACAATATATGAAATGAACTTACAATATTTGTGTATATACATGGAATAATCTCTATTTATATATATATGTATTCTTTTTAATTCATAAACTATACATTTATGTGTCCGTGATAGGTGCCCAGGTTTCGTCCATCAGATTGCCAGGATTTATTTCAAAATTCCGGTTTAAATTGACCGTATGGGACTTCGGCCTCTCTTAAATGTCTGATCTGGAAAAACTCCACTCGAACCGGAAGTTTAATTTTTTAGATATTCACTTCCGACGGTGCAAACGTTATTAGGTTGTATGTGGGAATATCGCCCGGTTGAAATTTTTCAAGCTTCTCTCATCCCAGAATGGTCGAAGTAAAACGATCAAGATACTCGAGTTATTTAAATTTGATTTACTTTTATCTTAAAATTTCTGTAAAATACATGTGTTTTTAAAATCAGCAATAATTTGAGTAAACAGTAAACTTTTATTTTTCCATTCAGAAAATGGCTAACTATTTACTTAAAACCGGACACAACTTAAAAAGGAATATTTGTTCTCAGTTGGTCAATCTACCTCTGTGGATTAAATAAAGGGTTAAGTTCGAACTTCTGTATAGGTTCCAGCGTTTGACACAAAAGATCCCCAAGTTCGAAAAGATGCACCTAAAGAAGGTCAGAGGTCAGAGGTTACAGAAGGTCAGCCGAAACGTTGTGAATAAAGCAATCAAGATTAGAAAAGTAGTCCGAATAAATAATACAAATGATTAATCCTCATCTAAAAAATTATGTAACGTGTATGCACATATATGAAGTATTCCTGAAAAGTAATGGAACTTGATGTGTTTTGTGAGCTATGGGGGAAAGAGAGATAAGCAGATTGTGTTATCATCTAACATGATAGTTTGAGGGTATATAACTTTAATCTTAGCTTTCTGTGACAATTGGAAGAAAGGGAGGTACTATGCTCGCTGTTCTATTCCAGGAAGAGCGACAAACGACCTCTACATTTGCTGCTACTACCAACGTCACAACAACGTTGGTATTACACGACACGTCGAGCATATTTATTGATAAGATGAAGATTCATTCGCTATGGTACAACAGAGCTGATATTGTTACATCTTAATTTTTACAAAATCCTATCAAACTTTCTGGTCTATGGGCGAACGAGGGATAGGCAAAGTGTGTTAACATGTAGAATGATATCTTGGAAGTATACAACTGCAATCTTTTTTCACATGCTGGTGTTTATAACTTTTCCTCACCACGACAATGCACCTGATCACAACGACCAGAGGATCTGGTCGTTCATGGTTGAGAAGAACTTTGCTATACTGAAACACTCTCCATATTCACGTGATATTGCTACGGGTGACTTTCATTTTCTTTTCCTCGGGCTCAAAGTGATACCAAAACGTACCCGTTTTGTAGATGTGGAGATCGTCAAGAGGATTGTAACAACGGAGATGTTGCTCATCCAAGAAGAATCCTTTTAGTAGTTCATAGAAACTTGATGCAGAAGGATTAAAAAATGCATTACAGTCGAGGGTGTTACACTGAATGTGGTGGGGCCACATTGTAGTTTGTTGTTCGGAATTTCAATAAATAGTTGTTGTTTTATTGTTTTTTTTTTTTTAGATCAGTTCCGTTACTTTTGAAACACGCCTCATTTATATAACAGGTGGGGATATTTATCAAAAAATAAATGAACGTTTCAACTTGTGTAAATAATTAAACCTAACCTCATTATTATGTCCAATAAAAAGAAAAACTATTCCTACATGAATCACAAACGTCCGTTGTTGAAGGCGTTTTGGCATCTGCCGGTGTCTATAGAGCCTTTATTCCTTCATGAAAAACAAAGAATTCTCCATCCTTCGCTTTTCCTTGAAATTCAAAGCATCTCATTGTGGGTTTGAAATATCAAAAGAGCCTTTGTGTGTGCATGTGTTTCTTTACAATAACAGAAATGAACTTGAGATTGAAGTCTTCAGCAGACTTTACGCTTCAATTTTGACGGCTCGCTATCCTTCGCACAGTTCGCTACTTAAAATACTTAAAGCATTGATTTAAAATAATAAACATTAAATTCTATAAATTTGTTGTAAACACGAGACAAAATCTTTCTCATTTAATCATATAAATATACATTAACATTTTGGAAATTTCGATACAAATATATCTATCTTTTAAATGTGGCCGTAAGGAAAGGAAAAGAAAGAAGAAATCAATGTGGCTTTTCGCTTGTAATTTAAAAATAGATAGCAAATTGGTGAAAATCAAGTCGCTTCCTCTAAAGAAAGGAATATTTGAACACAAACCACAGTAGCCCCTTATGTCTCGGTGGCAATGTGCCTTGTTTAGGGTAAAAAGTTATATATATATATATATATATATTATAATGTCCAGGAAATCAAGCAATATTGCAAAACAGAACTATTTGCTATATTAAAATCAAAACATTCATTGAATTAAAAAACAATAACAAATAATAATTAATAAAGTCCTCTCTTTTTCAAAATCAGTATGCAAATTAGTTTCCTTGCAACTGGTATCGCATATACATAAGCAGTATATAAAAAGGATGGTGCGTCTATTGTGTAAAGTTTAATTAACTTGAAATAGAGCATTTTGACCTTACCGGTAGTTTGAGAAATGGACACGACTTTTATATTTATTCATTTAGATATATAGGCTTTCCTTTTCTCTCTTTTTCCTTTTGAATTTTAGACATTTTTTTTTATTCTTTATTGTCTAAAAAAATTGAAATAGGCTTTAATCAACATTTACATGTGTGCACTTGTAACATAGCACGTCACCAAAAAGAAAAGTGTACTATAGAACCTTACCTTTATTAAAAAAGGACCGAATTCCGGGAGACTGTTTGTAGCTTTTATATATTGTTGTGTTATTTGCTATGCTCGCTTTGTTGCTTTTTGCTGTCGTTGTAGTTCCTTGCTTTTTGCTGTGGTTGGTTCGCACAAGACACAAAAGAAAACACGTACAATTATCTTTCTGGTTTTAATAGTTTTTCTTTATTTCGGTAAACACGAAAACGTAGATAAACTGCCCCTCAAATCTTTGCGAACGCGTGTGTGTATGTTTGTATGCGTGTGTGTATTTTGTATGCGTGTGTATGTTTGTATGCGTGTGTGTGTCTGGTTGTGTAAATTCGTCTGTCTTTCAGTATCTGCTCTGTCTTTCGAATTCCCCCCCCCCCCGTTTGCTCGTCTCTTATTTTCTCTGTCCTTCTGTCTTTCTCTCTATTTATCTATATCGCTTACGCAATCACATCCTGCGTATTTTCCTTTATTTACAACCCAAAAGATAATTATTTCACCGATGGTTGTGCTACTGCACGTCTTGTATGTGATTTTTTTTGTGTGGAGCTGGTGTATTATTATTTACTCAAATCGAATTACAATTTTTGCAAACAACATGCTGCAACGATCAGCAAGAAAAACTGACGAAACAGAATCAAATATTGATTTTGTAGGAAGAAACGTTTCAATGAGAAACTTCAACAATCAGATTGACATCATTTTATGTATTAGATTAATTAAATATTTATTGAAATCAAAGATGCAATAGCATAAACTAAAAAGACATTTTAAGAGATGTTCTTTCCTACTTGATTTACTCCTTTCTTCCCTCTGCTCGCAAGGCTAACATAGCCAGTCCCCCCTCCCTGAATTCGTCACATAATCAGTACTTTCCTCTTTATCGGTTTGCTTTCTAGTTTGGCACTCTATCTCTGAAAGCTTAGATAGAGCACTCTCACTCGACTCGAATACCCAAATACATGTATTTGCGGATTTTAATGAATACCACCATGACTGGTTGGGATTCTCCAGCGTTACTGATGCAGATGGGAACTCTACGTTTAATTTCTCCTCAGCTCACGACCTCTCACAGACTGTCACTTTTCCGATCCGCCTTCCTGATCATGCAGACCAGCAAGCCTCTCTTCTCGACCTGTTCTTGACCTCACTACCCAAGGCTTGTGTGGCGAATGCCCTATTTTTATCAGGAACTAGATTTTCCCTACATTAAAACCAACCTTGTGTCGAACTCTGCCCTTGTGGGGAGACAAGTAAATAGAGACACCTCACTTTAATGATCTGAAAATGCACAAAAATCAATCAAATAGAAAAATGAAAGCACGCTATATTAAACATCGTAGAGTGGCAGTTCGATGTGATTTATGTCCGTGTGAGGAGGTTAAAGTAGACGTGCAGTAATGTCTTCTTTTTTATGTTTTTACTATTAAAAGCTACACCATATTTTTTCTGACATTTTAAGTTATGAGGTAGGTAGCAAGGATGATGGTCTGTGACTTTTTATTTCTTCAATGCTTTTTTATTTATTTTATAAGTTGTATCTGCTATTGAAAACCGGTTGATGTTTTTAAAAAGTCTGTTTGGGATTATCTAAAACTTCCCAAAGACTAAGTGGAAAACAGCAGAAAGTATTGAAAAGGTCACATCTCAACTGACAAAGACATTTTCTTTTTAAAAAACCTCTTTGGAGAATCCAATATGTTTCCTTTTAAATCAATAATCTTTTCCATACAAGATGGATCTTCATTTAAGAAATGCATTTAAATATATTGGATGGTTTTTTTTTCATATCTCAATTTATTTTTTACCATTCGTTTATGTCTTTAATAGACATTTTAATGGTTTTGCTTATTTTTGTTTTTCTCCTATTCCTTAGTCTAGCCAAAATATATTTATGTGCTTGTGAAAAGGTTACAACTATAATTTATGGAAGAAAACAGATAATGGATACTGGCATGATCATCGAATCAGCTAAGCTAAGTTTAAATATGTTTGTTTCTATCGCAATAACTTCTTGCATGTTGGCCATGGCGGCAAAAAGTCAGTTTATCCATGAAACTCTACTATTTATGTTGGTTTCGATGTGCCATTTCTCGAGGTCATCGTTGACTGAGTCAGTCTAAGTCTTTCTAAGCCTGCTTTTTCTTTGCTTACCCTTAATTAAAATGTGTGTACATCTGTTTATCCAACCACTGCTTCGTTCAACATGTCCATACCACCATAAGCGGTTGCAACGCAGAGCTGACTCCAGTTTGGGTACCCTTATCCTTAATAACAAAGAGTTAGAACTAACAATAACAAATGTCGCTTTTGAATTGTAGAAAATCTATGTACCCAAGAAAATGTTTGCCTCGGAGTGTAACAAAAATAGAAATTGGCACAGTGTAGAAAAATATCTCCGTCATTGGTGCATTTTTACTGTCATTTTGTTTTATCTCGGGGTAAAATATGTAGGTGGTTCTACATAATTTGAACTGAACAGAACCAAACCGAAGTAAACTTAAAAATTAGATTAGGATAAGTTTAGAGTGTATTTAGTGTTCCCAAAAAATCGAAAAACCTAAAAAAAACAAAAAATACAGTTTGGTTCAAATTCTGTAGAAGTACCAAGATTTTTATTTTCTAAATAAATAAAACGTAGAATTATTTTTATATTTTGATTCTTAAGTCTTGTATTTGTTTAGTTTTTAAGCGATTTGTTATTATATTTGTTTAAATATAAGTTTATTTAAATAAAAGTTAAATTTATCCGTACAATATTATTTAGGTAACTGCCTTGTAATTATTACATGTGAAATTACATAAAACAGACAAACGAAATTTTAAAAATAATCTCATAAAAAAAACTGAAATGCCTGTTTACCAGCTATAAACTCAGAAACCGATTTTGATATGGTGCAAGACTATGATTCAAGAAGTATCATAGGATATGTAAAATTGAAACTACTTTATCTAAAAAATGCCGTTCCTAAATTCTGAAGTTTTGGGATATATTCAGTTTTTAAGCTATATCTAATGCTCAGAGATTGTATAAAAATGTTTGCAGCAACTTTTTTCAATATATATTTAATACATAAAATTAAGTTAGTCGGATTGTAGAAGTTCGACTGTGTTAGCTTGCGTCCTACAAAATCAATATGTCATTCAACCTAATCCGTCTTAATCTGACAAAAAAAAACTTAAAGTGTTGCGTTCTCAACTGTTTGGCTCTATTTAACCATTTACAGGTGGGATGTGCTAATTTCTCTTTAGGATCGAACACACGTGAAAAGAAGGTGGTGTTTTGTTGAATTCTTCATTTCATGGAGTTCTTAAACACCAGCCTTGCTATATCTTAACAGTCTCCTGACACTTACAGGTGAGAGCACAGCTTGGTTTATCCCTCTTTTCTCCTCGGTGTTCGATTGGTCAATCTCATGTGCCGTCACAGCCACATACGCGTTTCCCTTCAAGTAACGAGGATCCACACGTTAACTACATAGTACACTCGCAGTTGTCTACCCTTGTTATTTAATGGTAGTCTTTCATCTTTGATGGTGGAATCCATTCTTTGGGACAAGCATATTTATAAGCTGTGCATGGTTCCTGATCGGCAGCTGATAAGAAAATAGTGGAAAGGATGGAAGCAGATAAAGACAACTTTATTATTTTTTTTACAGAGATTCCATCGAGTCTTTGTTGATCTAAATATACAAACGGAGAAAGAACTTCTATCAAATGTTGTATCTTTTTGTTAGTCCATAGATGAATTCTTTTGTGTGCATTTATCTATTTTTAAATCTTTTTGTTGACAGCAGATAAACGGGATATGATCGTTTTAGCTCAAAGAATAGCAAGGTTCATCTAGTAACTAATTTTTTTTGCTTCATACCATTGGAGTGAAGACACTCGCAGTGGTCGACCCTTTACCAGAGAAGGAAATGAAAACAGTTATCTCTTCTTGGCTCATTTATGAAATGACTAACATACAACACCATTTTGAGGGAATGCTAAAATTATGTTCAATAAAGCTTTCTTTAGTCATACTCTCACTTTCCATACTCATTTTATTCATTTTAGTTTAACCTATCAGCACACAGTAAGCCCCGATTAAATAGTTAAATAATCTGAATATTTAATCAAACGAAATTAAATCAAATTTATTTGGCAAATAATATCAAAGTACAACAAGATATGTAAAGAGACGGGTAGAAAATATTTACATCCGCATAGTCAGAATGTTTGTCCGAGACTGCTTTAAACCTGGATATGGTAGTCATCGTTACGACCTCTTCTGACAGGCAGGTTGTTCCATGGAGCAAAAACATGGACATTACTTCTATTGAGATGAAAGCGACATTAGGACATCTTTTGCGGTTGTCTCTGGAGATTGCGACTTGACGCTGGGGTGAAAAACTCCTGAGAAGGTAGATTTAAATTACGGTTGATGTATGCCAGAATCAAGTCTTCTTGCATCCTCCGCTGCTTAAGTGAGAACAGATTAAGTCTTTGGAGCCGCTCTTTGTAGTTAAGCGTGTAGAGTCCTATCCCCATCCTGGTTGCCAACAGTTGAACGCGCTCCAGATGTACGCTATTTTTTTGTAGATAATGATTTGTTGCTTGTCCGAAGCAAACAGACGCACACACATTGGTGTAATAGATATTATTGTAGACTGTGGAATAAAGGTCCCAATTTAAAGCCTACTTTGGATCTATTGTGTTGTATTATACACTAATTATATGGGTAAACTTAAAAAGTAGTCTTCAATTTATCATATACAATAAATCGTTTGCAATAAGTTTTGTATTTCAGCATTAAATAAGCAAAACAGTGTTGATATGCCATAAAACAGAGGAAGCAAACAAAACAAAAGTCTTCTATAAGTTTTGTCCTTTCTTTCCTCTGTGTGTATGGCTGTGTCTCGCACTTTCTGTTTACATTAACCTTGATTCATGTGCACCTCTGTTCATGTCACTCGGCAAATACTATGGATGTTAGTCAGAGAGGGAGAAGTAGAAAGAGAGAGGGGCGAAAATAATCGATTAACAATTTCTCAAGTAAATATTCAATAAATTACAAAATAGATTTCACCAATTTGATCAATGGATAGCCTGACAGGATCTTGTTTTAATAGTAATTTTATTCTAGTTTCACGGTTTGGCATTACCATAGAAAACAAAAATTCAAACTTCCTCGTTTATATATATAAATATATATATTTATTTATTTTTGCCGAGTGTTTTTATATACACGGCTAGCTAGTTAACCAATTAGATTCTGTGTTGTTCTCTCAGCCAATCGTTGGGCTTCCCACGAACAAAGATCTTGTTAGTGTTACTTCCTATATCCTGTTGTATTGTTCTGTGTTCTATAGATTGGCCTATATCTTGTTTCCTTTGTTGTGTCAATATAATAGGTGAATTTATTTTAACACATGGTTCCTTGTATTTCTACTTTAGGTTTTAATTTTTAAATTGTTAAGTTTTTGTTTAGTTTACTATTTTTACTTATTTATTTATTTATTTATCGTTAGCCTAATGTAAATTAATTTCTGTGTAAGCAGCTGTTTGCTATCTCACTTCTACAGTTCAATAGATTTCGGGGGTCTTTAAAGTTTAGGATTTCAAATTCTTCATTCAGGCATAATCTACACGGGTTGTCTAAATTTCTACATGTACTGGCCTGTCATCCCTACTGTTTTCTCCAGTAGTGGCTACTACTTTCCTCCCTTCTTCCCATAATGTCAACCCTATAAGTGCACGTACTTGCATGGCATTTTTCTTTATATTATCATCCCGATGAAGTCTTATAAATAAAGACGAAACGTTGATGTACACATAAAAAACATCCCTTTTTGGTTTTCCTTTTTCATTTTCCCATATATTTGTATGTATAGAATTCCATCTTAAACTGATTAACCGATCATAATCTATGTGAAAGGAGTCGTAATGGGAGCTATATTTGGTTCAATTTAGTTTAATGCAAAGAGGTAAAAGATATGAAAATTCAGATACCTTCGATTTTTGTGAAAATTTTACAATAATCATCAGGCATCAATATTTAAATATTCTTCAAATTTCAGTTTCTTTGGTGTATGTTAAAGGGATGTTAGGGGGTATAATATCGGCACAACATCTTATTTGAAAATTAAGATATTTCAGATTTTCATTAAATTTTATCCATAGTTATAGACACGAATTAAGCAAAATTCTCTTAATTTCAATTTCTTTTTAATACTCCTTAAGCTGTAAACTTTAGACATTTTCTCGAATCAAAATCATGTAATGGATTTTTTTCCGAAATTAAAATGAGGTTTAGTATCATTATGGTATTCCTTATTATAGTATAAATTTTATATTTATACGAACATTATTGGCTGCATATGTGCATACATGTTTTAACTGTGACTATTCAAAGACCAGCTTCTTCGGGCCACTTGAAGCAAACAGTTTGGTTAAAATGGCCCGAAAAAGCTGGACTTTGAATAAAGTCGCAGCTGAAACATCTATGCACATATGTAGCCAATAATGTTTGTATGAATATAAAATGTATACTATAATACAGCTCTACCTGTTATTAAGCACTATATTATAAACACTACAGTTTCATTGGATTAACATCGAGGAAACAATATTCATACATGTACTATATATATACATAACACCTAGAAATATAACTATTAAATTAAAGGAATTATAGATGACAAAATCTTAACCTCCTTTGTGAACCTATTATAGGATCTGTGTGAGACGAACATTGTTAGATAAAGCCAACAGCATTAACTAACAAAAACCCAACACAAATCCATATTGCAATGATAGTTAATTCATTAAATATCCTTTAAACAAACCCTTTCACTGATAAAGATATATCCTCTTTCAACATCCAGCCACTACATAGCAATTAATCCACTCAAATATAGAACCCCCATAATTATACCCTTTTAGAAAATACAAAACTATGAATAAGTAAACAAATAACAAACTTAATAAAATAAAACACCTAATAAAATAAAATAAAACATTAAAAAATTACTAAACTATAAATAAACAAATAAAAAATATATGAAATAAAAAACTTAATAAAAACACCTAATAAAGTAAAATAAAACATTTAAAAAAATACAAAGCTATAAATAAAAAAAATAAAAAAATAAAATAAAACACTTAATAAATCCCACCCAGCAAATATATAACTCTGACCCCGGTATTTTCTTCAAAAGGGACGCTTCAGCAATGCACCGTTAACGGTGAATTCAAACGCCATTTCATTACAAGACGTTGGTGATTCCTTATAGGCGATAGACGATTTAAAAAATTTTTTTAAGTCAGTCCATCAGGATGAAACCACGGTACGACTCTGAAATATGTAACGTATAGTTTTTTAAATAAATTATTTGTATTTACCTCTCACTTTTTTGCGATCGAGCACTTTATTGATTTCTTTTCAACATAACCTGACACACTACATGCATATATATATATATATATATATATATATATATGTGTGTGTGCGGAGAGAGAGATCAGAATCAGTTATGTATGTATGAGCTAGAGACTGCATAAAATACACATTGTGAAACCAAGTATCATAGTAAATTGTTGGGAGGAATCAACTTTTGATCGTTCTTTGTAAGGAAAGACAGTTTTGAATGGTAAAGCAACATTTGAAAGGAATATCATCCATCATGAGAGACTCAAGAGAGATGCACGCAAGAAATTTGGCATCATTCCAACAGAATCTGTGAGGCCCTTGACTGATCTGATCTGTAATGAATGTGGAAAGATTTATCTCCATGAAAGTCTGAGAAACTATCAGAGAAGTCACAAATGCTTGGAAGCTTTTCACTATGGTTTGAGTGGGGTTTCTACATACCGAGCACGTGGAAAAAATTGCGTTTTTGTTGGAGTCCTTAAACACCACATGCCACCAGAGTAATCAGGAGACACTGGGCTCATGAAAAAATATCTTAAAAGAACTACCTGGCGAATATATCCGGTGAACCAAGTGCAAGAGAGACCCAAACAATTGCACTAAAAGGGTCGGGTAGAACCCTAAAATGATCACTCGGTTGGAGTCTCTGAAATAGTGGGTGAATTTCTAGCATCTAGTACGTAGCTCCATCTTCAGCAAAAACAGAGAGAAAAGAAAATTGAAATAAAAAAAGTGATGGTTCTACTGAATACATATTTAGTTGTTGAGAGAGTGTAAAGGCTAGAAACTCACATTTACTGTTCACATATTTGAGTTGTAGCTATAATCACATGTGAAATAATAGGGTAGACTAGACTCCAAAGCATTGGTATAGCAACCAGTCGAGAAGGAAAATAAAACTTGCGACCACATAGATTTCTATCACGTTGCATACCTCATGCATCTATATCGTCATTAGTTATCTGGTGGACTCAAAATAAATTTTTGTTTGGAGGTCATAAAAATTTGTCATTCATCTCAAACAAGGCATATTGCCACTGATACCTAAAGGTCTACTGGGATAGAGGCCAGACTTATAGGGGGCAACCTAGGTGGGGAGTTGGGCAGCAAGACGTTTGTTCACATTACATTTAAATTTCTGGGACCTCTACAATGAGGGGTTGGATTTATCTGTCAGTCTAGTGGGTCAGGGGGGTATTTTCATTGAGGTTGTACAAGGGCAGTAAGTTCATCGGAACAGATTTCGTGGAAGTACTTGTAAAACAAGAACAGAGATTCAACATTGCAGCGATGCAACAGGACTGTGCTTAGCAAAACGGGGCGGATCTATTAAATTAAAAAGTCTTTATTGCACCTTTTCTAAGAGGGAAATACTAGTTGGTGCACTAGTCTAGATGTGGCTTCAATACTCAATGCATGGGCGAATGGTGGCTTTGTAGATATATAAGATACTGACAGATATGAGAAGTTTTCTAGTCCGGTAGAGGGAGCTTACCTTTTTTGCAGCAAACTTGATTATTTGTATTGTCGTTCAGTCAGTGGGTTTAGCAATGAAAAGGCTATTTTAAACTTAAGCGTGACAGAGGAAAGAAAACGCTATTTCAAACTTAAGCGTGACAGACCAATGAAAACGCTATTTCAAACTTAAGCTTGACAAACTGACCAATCAACAGATAGAACTTCTTATAAGTATGCAAGGATGCATCTACAAAGGAAAAACAGCTGGAGAGTGGGTGTTGTGGAAATGGTCACAATCCTACAAAACCTTGTGGAAAATCCAAAGAAAAGCAACACCTGTGACTACTTCTTGAATTACTTGATGAAACACTTCCTTCTAAAAAGGAAAAAAACGTCGTCCTCAATTACAAAACAGCATTTTGTGTCAATAATGTTTTTATTTTACCTGTGTCCACACCTGGTTTCAGATAAATGGCCACGTGTTTTTGAATATCTCTACAAACAATATTGAACAGCCACTATCGATTTCCATTCGTATTTATTTACTTACCATATTTATTCTATTTATTTACACAACTCTGATGCCATTTTATCAGCTGACCTTATTTCGATTGAGTGCGGGATTGGCCTCATTGGCCACGGCCTGTGGAATCGGCTATGCCGAGGTAAAAATTTTAGCGGATCAATTGTGTTGATTTATTCATTAATACAGTTGGGAATGGTTTGAACATGCAATTCCGCCCCCTCCCCTAACCATCGGTCAAATAACAACTTGTGTTTAATTAATCGTATACGAGGGATCGCTTATAATAGGCGTTGTGTTTCAGCATAAAATATGGTTAATTCATGGCGAGTCCATTAATATGGACATGAAAACGCTATGGAGTCATGCATGTGTTTTGTTACCATGTGCAATTTAGCAAATTAGCTCATGCAAATTAGGCTGTCCCAGCTGTCGGACCAATCAGTCATTTTGCTGTGATCGATATGAGACGATTAGCGAATGCTGAAGAGCTGAATCAGTCAGGCTGAGAATTGTTGAGTGCGGTGAAGGCTATGCATTTTGATGACGGTCAACTGTTTGTTTAAAGTTACCTATTCATTGAAGATTACACGTTCGGTGAAGAATATCCATTTGTTGAAGGTTATCCATTCGGTAAAGGTTACCTGTTCCATTAAGTTACCCGTTCCTTGAAGGCTATCCAGGATGGGTGATTATTTCGTTGTTTGACACTTCAAAAGGATCGATTTGCCGTATAATCGACATACCACTTTATTTCTGTCATGTATGGATTACAAGTTACTGTGAGGTTTGCGTATCAGGTTCGAGTTCTGTTTAATTCACTTCTGTCAGAGGTTGTCAACCATTTTTTTAATAAGATTGTTTAAGTATTGAGAACCAACAGGCAACCTTGAAGTCATCAGGAACATCAACAAGAATTCTATCTGAAAGATTAGATTCTTTAGTTGAAACGATGTAGTTTCTTGGACATTATTCTGGCCTCGCTCTCACTATTTTCTCCCATATCTCAGTTAGGGATCACATTATGGATATTAGAACAGCTTTTCACGGATGCAGGTTTGAATCCTGTTGGTCAATATAGTACCTACTAAAAAGGGTACAAATTCTTAATAGAAATAATTCAAAATATGAGTACATTTTTGTAATACTGGCATGATAATAAAATAAATTAAATTTTTTTTCTTCAGATAATATTCAATTAAATAATCCTTTATCTCAATGATTTTTCATACCAATCTGAGCACATTTATAAGTACTTTTTGGAGCCTATAATTGACAAACAGACAAAAATACTCATAATACAGATTACTAACTGTACTGACCCGGCGTTGCCCGGGATCTATTATGTTTAAATTTGTTTTGTAAATATTTCTATGTTTTATAACAAAGCCTTTTTTGTTAGGCTAACACTTACTAAAAGATTAAGTTATTTCCTTAATTTTTCCTTTCATATGTTTATTTAAAAATGTCTCCATATTATAAAACTGCCGAACCAGATTAAGTTTTATTTTTTAATAAATTGTAGCAAAGTATGGTAGTTTAGTACATCAGATGGTACAACAATAACAAATGAAAAATTGGCTCCTCAGAATCAAAGTTTTATTTGTCAGCTTAAATGCTATTTAGGTCCAACTTTTATAACTTCATATGTTAGATTACTATAAACAGTAAAGTATTGCTTGTGATGTGAATCAGTAAAACATTTATTGAAGACAGTGTAGCTTTCTTGACAGGATTCGAACTTGTATCCATTGGGTAAGGAGAGGAGTATTTGCTTTATAGACAGAAGCGCTTTAACCATCTCTGCCATGAGAGACGATTAGAAAAACAAACTCCATATAATTCTTAAGAGAAGCAAGCATTCTCTTGTAAGACTACCCAATGATTTATCAAGCGGACATTCCAATCATGAGAATTATCCAATGCATTCACTCTTCAGACAGCTTGAAGGCTATATCTGAAATCTTAGAATAACATTTACCTTTCCCCAGTCAATCGGATTAATGTTCCAAATCCAGTCAGGCCTGATTATTTCAATCCAGACTAAAATTAATTCAAGTTGTTTCTTTTTTCTTTATTTTTAAAAGTTTTCTTTTAACAACTGTTAAATGTGGCTAGCTTTTATTTTTGGGATCCTTAATTAAATCTTCTCACCTGTTTGGCTACTATAGCTAATACCTTTTATCTGATTTCTATGTCAAAATCTCTGATTCATTTTTTTTCATTCTAAACTAGCAGAGAGAGAGAGAGAGAGAGAGAGAGAAAGAAAAAGTGAATTTAACAAAGAGGTAAATAGAGATTGTGAGAGAGAGGGAAGTTAACAAAGATTAAATAGAAAGTACGATAGTAAGAGGGTTAAAATGAGAGAAACATTTAGAAAGAGAGAGAGAGTTTAACAGAGTGATAAAATTTAGATGGGAGTTTGACAGCAAGAAATTTAAGGAGAGATGTTGAGAGCAAGAGAATTAGGGAAAGTAAGAGTTTGGGAGATTGTGAGAGAAAGGGAGAGTTCCTATTTACTTGCCTCCCAATAAGGACAGAGTTTGACACAAAGTCGGTTTTTAATGGGGGAAAAGTCCAGATCCCTCAAGAAAGGTTCACTCAGGATTGAGACAAAAGTTAAAATTTCATAAGTCTAGAAGGATTTTTACTTCACTGACCGAGGACAGAAAAGATGAAGTGTACTATCAGAACAGATACTACACTTTTCTCCTTGCCAAAAAGCCAATTGTTGGAGGGGAGAGATTTAACAAAGATTTAAAAGAGAGTAAGATAGTAAGTTAGTTAAAATGAGAGAGATTCAAAGAGAGATAGAGGGAGAGAAATATTCAGAGAGAGAGAGTGAGAGACAGAGAAAGAGAGAGAAAAAGTATGAAAGAATGAGTTAGAAAGAAGATGAATGATTTAAGAAAGAACTGAATGATTTCAGACTGTCTTGACAGACTAAAAATCGATTTCGAAATCAAGTGAGAGATGTCCTCTTTTCTTCTCTACAGCCTCTTTCTCACAGAAGAGACGTTGCAAGTCTTTCTCTACACTATCATTATTTTCATGGTAGGTGCTCGACTAAGGTTCAATATATGGTCCACCGTGTAAAAAATTCACAACGGAAACGCGTCTATCTACAACCACTGTAAATAATTTTTTTTTCTTCTCTCTGTGTATCTAAAACTTAACGGAACTTCCATAAGCAAAGTTTCTTTCCACGAACTACTCGTCTGTAGAACACAACACCAAGAGGCTGTTTCTCAACTGACTACAACATGGTCGTTTTCAAGTGAAATGCAAACAAATTCTTGTTGAGCCGTCCTTTTAAATAATGAAATTCTGCTCTGTTTCAACCATCGTCATCAATCCTCAGGGGGTTGTCTCACTGTCAACCTAACAAACTCATTAACTCTTATTCTTGAGTGGCCTTTGGACCTTGATAAGCGATGATTCATTAGTACAGTAAAAGAATGAACTGACAAGAATATTTTAGATATTCTCATACAATCTAATACTGGCAAGTTCACTACCTATCCACACAATCGTACAATACATCTGCTAGATGCTCTTCGTTCATCATCAGTGATGGGCTGTTTTCATTGCAGGTTTCGGGTTTTAAATCATCAGTCTCGCTCAACCAGCAACCCAAGCATTTATCAAAATAAAAATGCTTTCTTCTTGAATGTCACGTCGTGCTACGCACCTCATAAACATTGTAAACTAAATAGCCTGAGAGAAATACAAACTATATGTGACACTGACGCTCAGCATCAACCAATGAAAATCATTAAAGCAACAAAAATGTATGCCTACTCAATTTTCAAAGCGAATGCTCCCATAGATATAAAACGGCCATTATCAAAAATCTCATTTATCTCTCTAAAAATAATTCCTCTACTCAACTAATATTTTATGAGGCACTAGATAACATATCAACAAATTAAGAACACCGTAGCAGCCATATTTAAAAATACTAACAGAAATAATACCAATCGCATAAATTTAATCTCATGTAACGAAATACACCTCAATTAGAGATTGGATGAAAAGGCCATAAAAACATTATACAAAGATATATCTCACCTGCTGACAACCCCTCTAAACTAGTGTTATCATCTATTATGAAAAATCTAAAACCAAAAACCTACGCATTAAAAACAACCTTGTAACACTAACCTACATACTACTCTGGTATTATGGCCACCTCATTCTATAAATGCAAACAATATTATGCTTTTTCAGAGCAATTAAGCACTCTGGCCATTTTCTTGTTCAAATACACATTATTTACTATATACAGGACCAGCAGCACAGTTATAAAAGTGGGGGGGCTCTCCTAAAAAGTATGGGGGTCCGGTTAAACACATGCATAAATAACTTCATTATTGATGACCGTAAAGTGGGGGGGGGGGAAGTTGGGGGTCTTGGGCCCCCCGGTGCCGCCGTCCATGATATATATATATATATATATATATATATATATGGAAAATAAAGAAGGAAAACCAAAATTATTTATGTATTCTTTTTCCATTTTCCATCACGTTGGAATATTATTTCCATATTTATATCATATATGTATAAATATTTATATGTATATTTAGGCAGCAAGTCATTATTTATACACGTCTGTTTGAAGACCACATAATTTTCTGAGTTATCTTCTTGAAACGGCGAGCAAGCTTTTGGATCTCTGGTGGTAATTGATATAGTATGACTCGGAGGGTTCTTTTTCGGCCATCTCAAGCGCTTTCGATCATTTTGATCATCGTCAGAAGTCTACTTTTTCATGAGATTGTCGTTGTAGGTTTTTTTGTTGTGTTTTATTATTTTCTCTGATGTTTTGGCGGGAGAAAAAGCGAAAGAAAAAAATAAAGCGTCTGTTGTTTATTTGTGTATTTATTGTTTTTATTAATTTTGTTTAGTTATATTATTTATTTTTTTGTATATTTATTTATTTATTTATTTATTATTTTAATTATGGAATACGTTTAATACATTAGTACCAAAAAAAAAAGGCATAATAAATAATTTAAATAATTTTGAAACATAAATGACAAAGACATTGGTCAAGTTATCTTGATAATAAGTCCTAAAATAGCAGCATTTTTTATTGGCACGGCACGAGCTTTAGGTTGTTTGAATAAAAACCATGAAATGATGATTTCTTTGCTGAAATTATTTCATTTATAGCATCTCAGAATTGGTACAAATATTTGCAGAAACAGTATTTTGCCATTCCAGGTCTTAGTCTTAAAAGAAAATCGAAAAAAATAATCGTAAGAGCCACCCATTCAATGTACACGTTGCAGCATGACAGACCAATGGATGGACATATCAACTCATAGAGGATATGTAGGGACGCATTTAAAAATGCTATTTCAAACCTAAGCGTGACAGACAAACTAACAGATGAAGCTAACAGTTATCTGTCTTTGTAATAACTTCCTTATGAGACACTATAATGAAAATGAGTCTTAAACAGTAATGAAGGTTACCTCACACAAAGTAAGTAAAGAAAATATTTTAAAAAGTTTTCTTTTTAAACTAAATAAATTGAAAGAATTCTCCAGTAAAATGTATATATATATACATACATATATATATATATATATATATATATATATATATATATATATATATATATAGTTGCATAAAAATATATCTATTGCAAGTAAGTTATAGAGAGGTGTCAATGTTTCATTCCTGCAGGAAATCATGAGGCTAAATGTGCAAATCTTTTGTTACCTGGTATTATTGTTTGCCACATAATTGTTGGCAGTCACTTGAGCTATCCAATTTTACAGTCCAAACCTTTTTTAGTTTTTCTAAAGAAAATATATATACAGGATGAGACATAAAAGTCTCCACCATTTTGAATTGATATAAGAAAAGAAGACACCTATATAGTAAAAGTACATGAAAAATAGTTGTTTTAATGATTTTAAAAAAATGATGTCAATAAATGGTAGACGGTGTTGGCAATATATTGGAGTCATTCCCGGTAGTTCTTCATGAATCTTTGCGTCCTTATTTACTTGCCTCCCCACGAGGGCAGAGTTAGACACAAGGTCGTTTTTTTATGTGGAGGATATCTTAATCTCCAAAAAAAGGGCATTCTGGATGGGACATGAGGATTTCTCCTCCTCTGACCGAGTAGAAGACAAATACTACACTTTAATCCTAGCCTGGAGGTCAAGAAAGAGAGTCGAGAGTCTATCGGAAAGTTCTTTCTGTGTTTAAATATCTTGCTTAATAAAATATGTATAATTTTTTTTCTTTTTCTTTATTTTTCTTCATTATTTTTTTTCATCTTTCTTTATCCCCCCCCCCCTTTTATTATTAGTACCTTAATTTTTTTATGATTAGTACCATTACGACATCATAATTTTATAAATGGTGTGACTACAATTTATTTAATTATAAGTTTTATTTTTAATGATTTATTATTTAATATTTTTAGAAATATATTATTACATTAGCATATTATTTCAATATAATTTTTAACTTAATATAAATTTATTTTTATTTTTAACGTTATCTCCATTTACTTTCGATAACATATATAGCGTCTCTATTAGTTAAATTTGAATACTTTCCATAACGGGCTACGTAATTCCACGCACGTGACAATTTAAACATGCTAGGTTCCCATCTGTAAAACTGTTAACGTTATTCCCATTTAATTTCTTGCTTTTTCGATGTACAGCGTTGCTGTTGTTTTGATCTGAAACTTTTCCATAACTGACTACGAATATTCCACGCACGTGACAATTTTAAATCTGAAAGTGTTCCATCTTTCCAACGGACAATATTTTGAAATTCCTGGCGGTTGTTCTCACTCATTAAGCTATACGACTCCGCTGATGAAGGTCCGATTTTCTCGGATCTGAAACCTTGGTCCGGATGTTGTTGTAACACTTTATTTAATATTAATAAATAAAATATGTATAGTTAGATTGGCCAGTTATGTGCTTTTATCATTATGATCTACCAGACTATTGTGAGACATGTTGCTTTGTACAGCTCCAAGTGTTTGCTGACAATGAGTGAGGTGGAGTGAAAATTCGCTGTTAGGGAAACTAAAATGCTCTGTTGAATCTCTGGAATTACATTGCTTGGCCACGTATATGTAAAGACGCTATTCAAAGATGTTATGGCATCACGCTGATCGAGGGAAAGATGAGGAAATGGCAGCTCAGATGGTATGGACATGTGCTGAGGGCCGATGACGACACCATCGTGAAACTTGCTTTTAAATTTGAAGTTGCTGAGAAGCTACCGAGAAGAAGGCAAAGATGACAATGATCTAAGTAAAACCAGTCTTCACCCGGACCAAGTCTGTGATAGTGCCAAGTAGAGACAAAAATCCATTATTGCAGATCCCACCATAACTCGAGAGTAACGCAAATACAAAGAAGTGCCTGTATCATTACTACCTTATTAGGAGATGCATAGTTGGTCAAATAGATACCATAGCAAGCTATGAATTTGGTTATGAGTTCAAATCCCATCATGATCATTTACACACTAATAATTCTAGGAAAGGTATGAACCCTGCAATTTCTCTCCAGCTATGGATAAAATAGCAAGTTCTGCTCATTTAATCGTTTATAATGAATAATGAGTTTTGGCATTAAATAATCGCAGAAGTGATTTCGAAATTTTTAGATGAGTATTGATAATTTGTACTATTTGGATTATTCGGACTACTGTTTCCATCTTGGTTGTTATTCTCACAACGTTTCGGCCGATGTAACATCCGATCTTCTTCAAGTGGTAAGTAATATTTACTAAGAATATAATTAAGAGTTACTTAAGACTTGTACCAGGTCATGGCTGACAAAACGAAAGCAATCTACCCCCCCCCCCGTGGATTAAATAAAGGGTTCAGTTCGAAATTCCATACTGATTCCCGAGTTCAACAAGATACACCTAAAGAAGGCCGGAGGTTGCATCGGCCGAAACATTGCGAGAATAACAACCCAGATGGAAACAGTAGTCCGAATAATCTAAATAATACATATAAGTGATTTATGATAAAACACGTAAACAAATGAAACTCATTAATAAAAGTTAGAGAGGGTACCCTGGTCTAATGGATGTAGATTCATACTATGGGAACGGATAAGCCTTGTTTAATTCCTATTGGATCTATTGTATGCATTTACATTGTAAGATAGTGTGAGACGTATGAGCACTTCTCCCCATCTCTGGGTAAAATAGCAACTTGTCTTCAATGAAACGTTAACAATGAATCATTTACAATAGGTACTGTGGCTCCACATTAAATATCACCAGAAAAGGGGGTTGTATGCTGTAGAAACAGAAAGTAAAGCATACCATTGAAAGATGAAAAGAATGGTAAAACGCTTAAGGTGTATATGTTGCTAACGAAGAGTAAATGAAATATATGAAAAAGGTCCCTATTCATTTACCTCCTGATGACGGTAAAGTGAAACACAAGGTCGCTTTTTTAATGTCGGGAAAATGCTGCTCCCCAAAAACGAGAGACTCTGAATTGGGACAAAAATAAAAATTGCCTCTATCTAGAAGGATTTCTTCTTGTCTGACTGATGAGAGAACAGATACTACATCTTGATCCTAGCCCAGAAAGCCGGAAGGATTTCCAAAAGGTCTTTTCTCTCTAAGTATGAAACAGAAAAATGGAGATTACTTCCACGTCGACCTAATAGTATCAGCTACAGAAGCCAAATCTGTGCTAACTAAAATGTGTGTGCAGTATGCGTCGTGCGGATCTAGATTCGAGATTCTACATCCTATTCGCTCTCTTTCTTCCCAGATGCTTGTAAGAACTGCCGCTGTGGTGGCTGCTGCCATATATCCCCCCCATCCACCCTCCCCACCCAATCTTCATCACACACTGATTCTTGGAGCAGGAAGAAGATGCTTCTGCTGCCGCCGCCGCCGCCGCTGCCACAAATATCCCATGTCTAGCTTTCTTCTTGGAACCGATCTATTTATAGTACAGTAGCCGGCTGAAAATAGATTCTGGATTCCATTTTTAGCCTGCATATGCTTAAATAGGCAACAGAGGAATTGCAGTTCTTTTTGCAGACTTGGAGACATCTTCCTTTTTATGCCTTTTGCTTTTATTCCTTGGCTTTGACCAATCGTGAGTGAGTTGGTTTGAAATGGGAAGATTCTTGCTTCTTTCCATTTCTATGGGACATTTTCCCTTGGCTATCGTGTCAGGCAATATATAGCATATATAAGCGGATCGACCAAAACAATTCAATCACATTAACTCATATGCTGAGCTTTTTAATATTTTTATTTATTATCAAAGTCTATCTGCATTTTACACACACACACACACACACACACACACGCATAAATATATATATATATATATATATATATGAAATGGGTGGATAAAATCTGACAAAATATAGAAATGAATTAAAAAAACGGATAAAATAATAAAATCAAATTTATTCATGTGGTGAGATTTTATTTTTTCATATTGGTAATAAAGATTTTCTCATATATATATATATATATATATCTATATATATATATCTATATATATATATATGGATAGACCTTGAAAATAAATAAAAATATTAAAAAACTCAGCATATGAGTTGATGTGATTAAATTGTTTTGGTCGATCCGCTTTTCTAATTGCTCTCTACATAATATATATATTGCCATAAACATATTTTCATAACTTTATATATATATATATTACTATTTCATGTATCCACATAACATTTTATAAGGAGATATCATTTTTTATGTTTCAATTTTCAGTATTTACTTCAACAGTGCTCGACACGTAAGAAGAGTTAAGTAGTAAGTTATGAAAATATATTTATGGCAATTAAATAACACTCAAGATGAGAACAGCAGTCCGAATAATCCAAATTATACAAATTATCAATCCTCATCTAAAAGAATTCAGAAACACATTTAAACATATTAATATTTTTATATATATATATATTAACATATTTTAACATATTTTAAACCATTAAAGAGCATCTATACAAGCGTGTTAACTTTCATTGAATTAGATATTTAAAAAACAATTTAATTTTTAATCGGAATTGTGACTTCATTGAGCTGCATAGCTTAAGATCAGAAAATACATTTAATATATATATACTTTAATTTGTTTATAACGACTTTATAATGTGATTTTTTGTATATCTCACTTAAAAATAATTAAAACAAAAAATTTTAATTATATATATATATATATATATATATATATATATATATATATATATATATATATATATATATAAGGTTAATACAACAAAAGATATAAGAGGCAACTAATATCTTCAATTAGTGAACATCCGGATAAAAATAAAGCTCAATATACTGGATAGAGCATTAATAGCAATAGATAAAGTGAAAGAATAAAATTAGGTACAAATCAAATTTTATTACAATTCAAAGTTCAGGCAAAGTTCTTTAAAGTCCTTAACTCATGAGTTTTCTCATATATATATATATATATATATATATATATATATATATATATATATATATATATATATATTTAAAAATACAGTAATATAATGAAAAATATCTCATATAAAATAGATATGTACGATTTTAAATCAATGATTCATTCATTCATTTCGTGTGAAGCAGATGATTCTAGTGTTGGCATTGGTTTCCCCGATATCTTTCTCGTTAGAATTATTTCTGGAAAGACATCCGGTACTTACGGGAAGGACCACGTGAAGGTTGCTAACACTTCTAACTAAAAGTGATACTGTTGAATCGATTTGATTCGAACTTGGATGCCCCAGGTCTTCAGTCCGTGTCGTTATCCACTTAACCACCGTTAACTCCCGAAACCAATGGCGTTAAGTCACACTTATTATTATTATTATTATTATTATTATTATTATTATTATTATTATTATTATTATTATTATTATTATTATTATTATTATTATTATTATAATAATAATATAATTTAATAATCATCATCATAATAATAGTGTTTAGTTTTGAGAAAAGGATCAAGCACCCTCCTCTCTCCTATATTATTGCATTTCTTTTTTAAAATGAAAGCATGGATGTATAACACTGATTTAAGGGCTTGTTCAAATATTTAGAGTTGGTCCTCTTTGAAAAGTATTTCTGACAAGTATTTGAACACCAGGTTTTTTTATTCTATTTTCATTATTGGTTTGCCAAACATATTAGAGGATTATTATGAACGATTTCAATCTCCCCCTCACTCTCTCTTTCTCTTTTCCTTAATGCCCTTTCATTTTCTTTCTCTTTATTTAATTTCAAGTTCTCGCCTTTTTAGTCTATCTCGCTCTTTCTATATCTCTCTCTCTTTTACTTTTCCTCCCTCATCTCTCTCTCTCTCTCTCTCTCTCTCTCTCTGCCTTTTCACCTTGCTCTCTCCCTCACTTTTTTTATCGCTATTTTTCTCTACTTTGATTTCATCTTTATCTTTTCGTCTTAGTAATATGTTTGATTGTTTTTCTTCCCCAGCCCCATGTTTTAATTTCCTGATACCACATAAAATCTAAAGACTTAAGGAATTTTTTCATAAAATAAATTTCAATTCTTAAACAAATTAATTTTTTTCTCCATAGTTATTTTCTTTCTTAGTTTCCAATTCTTAACCTTCTTCATGATTCACTCTTGCTATTCAAATGCTGACAAAAAATGCTCCTCTTACATTACCTTGGTGATTTGCCTCCTCCATTTTACAAACGACACATTTCAAAGGACAAACAATTCATCAAATTTTCTCTTAAAAAAAAAAGACTCACATTCTGAAAAAAAGAATTTGTACTCAAATTGTTCTTCTTTTTTTAATATTAGATATTTTTCATCCTGAGAATTTTCAAAGTTTATTGATAAATTTGTTAAAAAGATTTTAATATCTGATTTAATTTTTTAGTTTTTAATAAATTACTTTTTCACTTATGCTTCTTCAACTTCTTAACTATACATACATTATATATATATATATATATATATATATATATATATATATATATATATATATATATATATCTTGGAAGGCTTTAAACCTTTAAAACTATATATATAAAGAATAAAATAAATAAAAAACATTTATTCCCAAGCCCTTCACTGAAAAATTCCCTAGTTTTGTAAGTCAATCAATCTCTTGTAACCGCTCTCAAGAATTTATGCTGGAACAATACTCTTAATATTTTTGTAGGGATCATCAGTTGTTTACCATGAAAAACTATTTCGGGGATTTATTTATATATATATATATATATATATATATGTATATATAATGTGTGTGTGTTTTTAATATTGGAAATGTATTTTCTGACGAATATATGGCATACGATCGTTTCTAAAAGAATTTGAAGAATTTAAATTTTATATTATACTTTAGATGATTCCAAAAGGTTTCTTCATCAGCGCCCTTATAATATCACATATAGAAATCACGCAAGAAAGACATCAAATGTTAGTATTATTTAAAAACTCACTGGATTTTGTCTTTTTATTTTTATATTTCACTAGCTTTGCAAATTGACCTTTTTCTGATTCAAACAATCTAACCTGAACAAAATAGGTTCCTCTAGTATATATAGATATATATATATGTGAATCCATATATATTTTTGTTGTAATTGAAAATGTATTTCTTGATAAAAATGAATATGAAACTTTTATGAATAACTGGACATAAGATACATTTAAAAATCCTTTTTTATTGCAACATATATCCAGTCAATATGGGAAACAGAGCCTCTTATCATGCAATTTCACATTACTTCATTTGTAAGATCAATACTGATAATAGTAATTAAAATATATAGGATACAGCAAATTTAAATATTTAAATACAGAATGAATAAAGTCGAAAAATAAATAAAATAATAAAAATAATAATAATAGAAAATAAATGAATGATAATGATAAATAATGAATAACAAATCAAATAAAGTAGCGGTTACAACAAGGAAAAATAAAAATAATTTGAAAATAAAAAATCTATAACAGTGGATATACAAATATGCAACGGAATAAATATTAAAATTATAAGGAAAAAATATACGGAAATTATAAGGAAAAAATATACCATAATAAGAAAAAATAAGAAAAGACGTAATTAAATGAAAAGAAATCTTCGGATTATTATCGATTAAGTCCCACATTTTCAGATGTTGAAAAAAAACAAATTTGGAGAAATGATTGTTCAATTTTAGAGGCGGATTCAGTTTACTATGTAACTTTAATGCAATTATTGGATGTAAATAGATTTTTAAAAAACATTCAATCGCTTACTACATGTAAATTTGCTAAAATTTTAAAGCCAGAAATCACTTTCTGTTCGACAGTTTAAATGCTTCCAAATTCCTTTCAAATTTCGAAGAATCACAAAGTAATTCATTATTTTTGTTTTAAAGATTAAAATGACTGACTGGTTTAAGAAGAAAAGAAATGCATTTTGGTAGATTAAATTTTATAATTAATTTTTTTTTTAAATAGGATTTTTAAAAAGTTTGTTTTAGTTATTTACGCTATTACATTTTGATTTCAATGAATAATCGAGTTATAGTAAATATAATTAATAATGCGTAAGTCATGAAAATGCGAGAAATATACATACACAGACACACAAGTGATCACACAGTTTTATTAATATAGAGATTAAAACAATTCAGCTAGAATGTTTGAAAGTGTCTGGAGATGTATCTTCAATTAACAATACACATATTAGCTGTGTGTGTTTTTATCATTTAAAGGTGGTGTGAGGGGGGGGGGGGCGAAATTTTCGAAGAAAGAATCATCTTCAATCCGAGAAAGGTCTTTCAGGCATGTTTGTTGTTTGAAAAGTGAACCCCTAAATACTTGTATATTGAAAACCGATCCCCTTACTCATAAAGAGGAACAAGGTGACTCGAATTTTTTTTTTGACTATGGTAGGGTGAGGGTTTTATAAGGGAAAAACCTGAATTTGATTTTTCCATGTAACTGGAATCACATTATTATTTATTCACTTAAAGGCAACTGTTCTCTTCCTCTTTTTTATGCCAATCCCAAAACAAAATCAAGCTTTACTGACAAAGATTCTTTTTATTATGGCTATGGCCTTGACTCAGACACAAGCAACCACTTTTTTAATACTATATCTGACTTAAGCAGGAAGCAATATGTCATTGATGACGATGACTATGATGATTGTTATTATTATTATTTACTCACTAGGAGTTCTCACACATGTCATCAGTGATTGCTCACCGACAATCGGTGGTATTCCCTGGAGTCTGAGTGACAACAAGTTTCCCCAGATTTCCAGTATTCTCCACCTCTTTTCGATAGCCACCGCAAATAAATTTGCAGTATCACAACAGCCGTTTACCATTGATTTCTCGCTGGTAAGGACCGTTGGTGTTCTCTGGGGTTTGGGTGGCAATAAGCCTCCCCGAGGTCCCAGCAGTCTCTGCACTTCCAGTGGAGGTCTGGTTTGTGCTGTCCCTCCTCAGTCTTCTCATCCTCCTTGACCCTATGCAAATATTTTGTGTTGTGTCAGCCTTGACTGGTACCATTTTTTTTTTTTTTTAATATTATTTTTTATTTATTTATTTTTTAAATTTTTTTATTTTATTTTTATTTTTTTAAATTCATTATTATTATTATTATTATTATTATTATTATTATTATTATTATTATAATATATATTTTTTTTACTCACTTGGAGTTATCACACAAGTAATTACCAATGCTATGGAAAGAAAACGTCTGTGAGTGTATGTTACCAAGACCAAAGTGATGATCAGTGATTGTAGTGTTGGAAAACCTTCAGAAAGAGGAAAGTTCTCTTGCCCAATTTGTGCTAAGGGAGTTGTAAGCAATTCAATTTTTCGTGGCACTTGTAAGCATTCGGTACACAAGAATGCAGTGGAATTACAGTTCGGTTATAAATGATAACCAGTTTGTGTGCAATAAGTGTAAGACAATGGAGATGAATGAGAAGTGTTGTTACCTTGGTGATACCATTGGATCACAGGGAGGAGTTGGTGGAGTAGATGGAGTAGGTTCAGGGTACTGTTGCCATTACTAACGAGCAGATAAAAGGGGCAAATCTATCAGGCATGTGTGTGTAGTGTGATGATGTATGGTAATGAAACCTGACCAGTGAGGGTTAAAGGCATGTGTTGCATGGGGAAAAATGATATGAGAATGATACGATATATGTGTAATGTGCATCTTAAAGACAGCCTTAAATCTGAACAGTATAGAGAAATATTTGCAGAACTGGAGACTTCATTAGTTTGGTCACATTGAAGGAATGGATAAAAGTTCTTAGGTTAGTGAATGTAGAACAGTTGAAGTAGCAGGGTCAGTTGGCAGGGGAAAGCCAAGAAAGACATGGGAAAAAGTTACAAGGATAAATTTAAGAGATAGAGAGATAAATAAAGACCTGGTCTGAAATGGTTTGGAAGTAAATTTCTAAAAACCATACGAAACATGCCACCATGTAAAACAAACATTAAACCGAATATGATAATTATGGTGATAATGATTATGATGATAGTAGAAGCGTTTGTGAATGAACCCTAAATAAAGATACCTGACAAATTTAGAAAACCATGATTCGATATCTATTTTTGAAAATAATTTGTTCCTGGAGATCTGATATTTTTTGCTAGTTGACATAAAAGATACATTAGAAAATTACAGATTCTAACACGTAATTTAAACAAGCAGAACAAAAACAACAACTGGTGACGACGAGCAGGTCTATTTTAGTTGGATTATAATCAGTGGTGATCAAATGAGAAGCCAATCTTGTAGGCCTCCAGAGGAAATGAAATAATGTTGGCATGGTAACATGGTATACACATGCCTTTTCCCCATCCCTTCTCCCGCTTTTCTCTTTCACATGTCTTTCAACCATCTCTCTTTCCTCTTTAGTACTTCAAATGACAGCCACAGCATCAGCATTGGTTGGAGTTTACTCTTTCCACTTTTATGAGGAGAGTTGACTCTTCATGCGGTGACACTCCAAGGTAGTCCAGAGGCTTTAATTAACCTAAAACAGTACCTGTACTTATAGTATTTAAGTGGGCAAATCACACACACACACACACACACACATATATATATATATATATATATATATATATATATATATATATATATATATATAACAATAACAAATTATACTTAGCTTAGCAGTTTACTGCTGTTTCACCATCTTACCCAGAATCTACCTATTAATCTCTAACATCTGTCTTCACTCGAATACAAACTCAAATATAGCTCTATTTGAAAGGATATTGATCATCAGAAGTGTATCCGACTGGCAAAAATCAATTTTATGCTAAGTCTAGTTATGTTCGAATTCAGAGATTGGTTTTCTAATATATATATATATATATACATATACACGCGTGGTTCTAAATGTCGGGATTTGAGTTGTAAAATACTCGAAGCCCGGGGTTTCGAATTGCGCGACTAGTAGTCAATAGTTATATCTCTATGCTGACGAGTCCCGATTAAAAGGACGAAACGTATACGTACATAGATAATAAACAAAACAAATATTTATTATTTGTAGCCCCTAGAAAAACCCCTAGATGGGTACTGTAAGTGTAGTATTAACACAGCATGACGTCGCTAGCTATAAATGCATCGTTCCTTTCATTAAGTTGAACACTCTTACGACCTCAAGCCGCCGAAATAAGTGTTAAAATTATCACTGTTTATCTAGCAATTCAGCGGTGGCCATGTGATTCTAGATGTCCGGATTTGAGTTGTAAAATACTCGAAGCCTGGGGTTTCAAATCGCGTGACCAGTAGTGAATAGTTACATCTCTATGCTGACGAGTCCCGATTAAAAGGACGAAACGTATATGTACATAGATAATAAATAAAACAAATATTATATGTATATATATATATATATATATATATATATAAAAAGTTGAGAACAACAAAATTGGAACATTTTTCTAAGAATTCAAAACCAACGAATTATATGACGTACGATCGTTTCCAAGACAATTTGAAAATATTTTATTCAGTCTTATTGTTCTGAAGACTCGAAATCGTCTCTTTGTCAATACCATTAATAACATCACATACAGAAGTCTCTAAATTAAACATCAGGTTCCAGTACTATTTGAAAAAAACACATACACAGGCAATACTGGAGACAAACCACTCTCATCACATAACCACATATTTTTTTATCAGACACTTAAACAGAAGATACATATGTATATATATATGGTGATTGCCTATTGTGACAGATGATTGCTGTATCTTTGTCCTTAGCTGTTGTCGGTACCATTACCGTATGACTTTGAAGACCAGCCCTTAACCTGCAAGGCTGGAAACATAAGTGGCAGATGAAAGAAGTAGCTTCGACTGGATTGATTTGATTGCGTTGTGTTTGTCTACTACCTTTTAAGACCTAGTACTGATTTATAGATGTTCCCACACATTACACACGACAGAATGTTTGCCCTTGGAGGGAGGGTAGATAGTAACCCTGATCTGGCATGAGACTTCAAATGATTGAGATAGCCAGCCTTTGATAGAAGAATACAGTCACATTTGTCACACTTCCAGCTCTGTGTGCCTTCATAAAATGTTGTTTGCCAACCTTTGATAGAAGAATACAGTCACATATGTAATACTTCCAGTTCTGTGTGCCTTCATAAAATTTTGTCTGCCAACCTTTGTGCAATCTTTGCTTCAGTCTTTCGTGCTCTATGCGATTATTTTCAAAGAATGCACAACCCTTCTTCACATGTGTTCTTCCATGACACTCTTTCTAAGGTCAATGTTTCTCAATTCTTAGAGTCCATACCTAGTCTATTCAGGCTTTCTTCGATTCAGTCTTTGTACTTTCTGCTTGGCTTGTGTTGTGGTCGCTTCCTAGCTTGCAGTTGGCCGTAAAATAGCTGTTTACGAATTCTATCATTCTCCATGCGAAGCATCTGATACATATATATATATATATATATATATATATATAAGAGGTGTACTAAAAGCGAACTTTTAGGAAAGGTAAAACCTATTGTGAAGAGTATACAGCTCAATATCCAGGATAGAGCAGGTAGATATGAAGAAGAATGGAAAGGAATTAGAGAAGCAAAAGCCAAATCAAAATTCAATTCAATTGCTCAGAGCAAGGTATATTCCGTAAAAAGGCAATTTATTCAAGTTAAAATTATCCTTAAGCCAGGCTTTTCAAAGATCAAAATCTAATCATCAGAGGAAGTCGCTGGGATAGATAAGTTGGCAAGTTTCTTTCCCTACAACTTTTATTTCATTTTTTCAAATTTTAAATCTTGCCCATTGCCAACTTATCTATCCCAGCGACTTCCTCTGATGATAAGATTTTGATCTTTGAAAAGCCTGGCTTAAGGAAAATTTTAACTTGAATAAATTGCCTTTTTGCGGAATATACCTTGCTCTGAGCAATTGAATTGAATTTTGATTTGGCTTTTGCTTCTCTAATTCCTTTCCATTCTTCTTCATATATATATATATATATATATATATATATATATATATATACTAGCTGATGCGAGCCGGCGTTGCTTCGGTGTATTCATAATTTCATTTGTATGCAGACTCCATACTATTACCCTTAAACCCCAACGGATAAATAAAAAGCAAAATTGGAAAAAAATATTGAAATGAAAAATAATTAAGAAATGCGAAATGAATAGAAGAAAAAAAAGATCAATATTGTAGGCAATATTTTATGAATATTATTGTTGTCACACTATGAAAATATTGATTGAAGAATCTGTTACATTCGGTATCTTTAGCTCTGCGGGCTGAGTTTCCGATGTTTCTGTGAAACCAAGGGTATCGATTGAATATCAAAGTAATGTATACTTTCAATTGAAATAATGTGTGTGTGTGTGTGTGCGTGCGTGCGCGTGTGTGTGTATAAAAATATTCTTATTGGTTATGAAAACTGTTTAGGGAATGAGATGATATTCAAAATCATTTTGTTTATTGCTGGAAACTGTTCGAGCAGTAAATAGCTGAAAGAGGCGGGGGGGGGGGGAAGGGGGGGGGGGGGGGAAAAAACACCCCAAAAACAAAGGCAGAGACTGAGTCAGTTCAGAGTCAAGGTAAAGCTTCAAATCGTTTCCTCAAATCACAGAGAAATATTTGCCAAGAATTTTTATCAACGGAAGTCAGAATGACTTTGAATTTCTTTTTTACCCAGCGGCCTTTGAAAATGGTTTCCTTCAGATTGAAAGCTTGAAAATGAAATAAAGTTTGACAGTCAGTTGCACTTTGGTTTTTATTTATTTATTTTATTTGTTATGCCTCTTTGGGCATCTCTTGTTTTAATCAATAATTTAATTTAAACTTTTTAAATGAAAACAAAACCAGAAGCACTCTGAAAGGTATAAACCTCCGCCAATTACCTCACCTGGGTCGAATTAAGGTGAATGTAATAAAATATAATAGGATCACTCAGGAGAGTATAAACCTCCACCAAAACCCAGCAATTACCTCAGCTGGTTAGAATTCGGGTGAATGTAATAAAATATAAGAGGATCACTCAGGAGAGTATAAACCTCCACCAAAACCCAGCAATTACTTCAGCTGGTTAGAATTCGGGTGAATGTAATAAAATATAACATGAGCACTCGGGAGAGTACAAACCTTAACCAAAACCCTAAAAATGACCTAGCCTGGATGAATGTAATAAAATAAAATGCGATCACTCTGGAGAGTGTAAACCTCCACCAAAACACAACAATTACCGTAGCTGGTTAGAATTAGGGTAATTGTAATAAAATGTAATAGGATCACTCTGGTTATATGAGTTTCTGTACTCAAACGTTTTTCTTAATATTTTAGCTGTTCTCATCAGTGTCGTGCTTTGTATGGTGTTTACCCTTTCTTTGATTCTAATTTCTCCATTCCAGGTTTTTCGGAACAGTTCCTAGTGCTCATATTATTATTGGTATTATAGCAGTCTTCTTCAGGTTCCATATTCCTTTTAGTTCTCTAGCAAGCTCCATGTATTTGCTTAGTTTTTCTGATTCCTTGTTATCAACCCTGTGTACTGTTAAGAAGTTGATTTTTCATGTTATCGATATATATATATATATATATATATATATATATATATATATATGGAATGTTTAGTATATGGAATAGTGGATAAGTATGAACAGACTAGTAAAAATAATAACAAAGATACCTCTAAAGTCAACCTATATTTCGGTCGTGTTAAACGGCCTTAATCTTTATATATATATATATATATATATATATATATATATATACAGGGTGGGCAAAAATAAGGGTCCTATTTTTAAAAATTCATAACTTTTTTATTTATTGATTTTTTTTTTTTTTTTTTTTAGAATAAGTAAAGGACCCCTTTCCGAAGCAAGCATGAGCCGTATTAGCCCTAAGGAACGTACCCTCCTTTAGAAAACATTATTTTTGCTTAAAAAACTCAAAACAGTGTAAAAAACAATACTTTAGTTTTTGTAAGTTTTAAGAAGTGTTTTTCGGCTAAAATTTGTTTTGTTTATTTCAAAAAATCTCGGAAGGGTCAGTCTACACACACATAAAGTTTGGTGAGTTTAACTTTTATTTTGTGGAAGTTATTCAAATTCAAGTTATTCAAATTTAAAGATAGGACACTTATTTTGGCCCACCCTGTATATATACATACGAGAGAGAGGGAGAGAGAGAATTAGATTGAATAAAATAAGGTGCGAATCAAATTTTATTACAATTCAGAGTTCAAGCAAAGTAATTGAAAGTCCTTAACCGATGGGTTTTCAAAGAAAATTCTTTGAAAACTCATGGGTTAAGAACTTTCAATTACTTTGCTTGAACTCTGAATTGTAATGAAATTTGATTCGCACCTTATTTTATTCTTTCATTGTATCTAATGCTATTAATACTCTATCCAGTATATTGAGCTTCATTTTTATCCGGATGTTCACTAATTAAAGATATTAGTTTCCTCTTATATCTTTTGTTGTATTAACCTTATATATATATATATATATATATATTGTTTATACACACATAAAAGTAATCGTTGAATGCGTTTCATAGTTTTACTAATCATGCTGACGATTAGTAAAAGTATGAAACGCGTTCATGGATTACTTTTATGTATGTCTAAGTAAAATAAATAATATAAATAAAACCAAATAATAATAATATACGTCCCATTATGGAGGCCGACATAATGCAGTAAAAGGCATTTAAACAGGGAGCTAACTCTGTCAACGCTTTGGTAGCGATATGTAATTAAAAGAGCGTTCATTCGCTCACTAGTGCCTAAGAAAAACAATAACAATATATATATATATATATATATATATATATATATATATATATATATATATATATGTAAGTAAATTACGTGTACAACAGAATGGTAGGATTAATTTTAGAGGAAGCATTATTAAAATCAATGAAAAAGACGAGTGGGAAAAAAAAAAAAAAAAAGGAAAATTGTTAAAATTATCTTAAGGCCTTGTCGTCTGACCCTCTGAGAGGAAACGCCAGAATGGTAAATTAAAAACTAAAAGTCGAATGAGAAATGAAGGGGGGAGAAAAAAATTTTTTTTTTTTCTCCCCCCTTCATTTCTCATTCGACTTTTAGTTTTTAATTTACCATTCTGGCGTTTCCTCTCAGAGGGTCAGACGACAAGGCCTTAAGATAATTTTAACAATTTTCCTTTTTTTTTTTTCCCACTCGTCTTTTTCATTGATATATATATATATATATATATAAGGAATAAAGGACTAACAGTAACTTCTGACAGTGAGGTTAGCCTCCAAAACTTAATTCATAAATCTTACAATTTTCAAACCAACACATCACTTTATTGAGATGGCGAACAAAGCTAAGTGGGTTCTCTACTAAACTTAACAGCAAACGCTTTCTATCCCCTTTATATATATAACCCTGCTATGACCCATTCTTGAGTATATTGTACACCTGTATCATATGCAACAGTTGGCAACGAAGATGGTGAAAGGATTCTCCATGCTTATCTACAAAGAACAGCTTAAAAGACTAAATCCGTTTTCACTTTAGCAGCAAAGGATGCGAGGGGACCTGATTCTCACATACAGCATCATCAACGGGAATGTAAATCTACTTTCAGGGGAGTTTTTTTTATATCAACACCTAGTCATGGCCCCATGGTCACCGAAAGGTGGACCATCATCGCTTTCATCTCAACAGAAGAAAGGCAGCATTCTTTGTGTTTCTGCTATCTGAAACAACTTGCATAAGGAGGTTATGATTATGCCTTTCATATCTAGGTTTGAAGTCGACTTGGACAAACATTTAGACGGTGTATAGATGAAATATCTTCTGCCTTTTTGCATGGCTTGCTGCACTTTGCTATTTTTTGCCAATAAAATTGTTTGTAAATCTACCTTCAGGGGAGTATTTTTTATATCAACACCTAGTCATGGCCCCATGGTCACCGAAAGGTGGACCATCATCGCTTTCATCTCAACAGAAGAAAGGCGGCATTCTTTGTGTTTCTGCTACCTGAAACAACTTGCATAAGGAGGTTATGATTATGCCTTTCATATCTAGGTTTGAAGTCGACTTAGACAAACATTTAGACGGTGTATAGATGAAATATCTTCTGCCTTTTTGCATGGCTTGCTGCACTTTGCTATTTTTTGCCAATAGAATTGTTTGATTGATTCAATTTTAAAATTACCATCTTATTTGCTTCTCCTTCACACACCACTGTATCTTCTGCTTCTTTCCTGGTTGTTGTGATTGTTTATTGCTAATTCAGTAAATCATATTTCAGTTCTCTCCAACCCTGTCTGCTTCATCTACCTCAACGGAGGCAAGACTTGCTCTTCTTTTGATAGGCGTAAAAGCAGCGATGACCTTTGATGACCTGTACAGCGAAGAGCGCGGATTTGTAGAGGTTTCATGCACTGACAAAAGAAGACGATTATTGATATCGGATATTGGTTGTGATGTTTATTCGTTTGCATAAGGATTAGATGTCTTTGTAAAAATAAATACATGAACTAAATAAATAAATTTTAAAAAGGAAAAGAAAAAAAAAGGGAAACTTTATACCATTCAGGTAAATACAGGTTAATCTGATTAATCTTATTTAATCAATACAACATGTGTTACGAAGTTGATTTCAGCTGAACAGTGATTATTGACGACAAAGGATTAAGCACAGATTAAACAAATCCAATGCTTACGTTTGTGTAACTTTGAGAATTATCATTCTGCGGGCTTTTCTCTGATTATTGAACTCGTATATTGTTGAGGAGGGTTAAGGTGATAGTGTTAAGAAGGTAGACATGGCTATAGAAAATGGAAATGAAATCAAATACACTGGCAATATATTCAGAACTAGCTGTAGTACACGTCTATGGTGGGGTTCACACATTCTAGTGGACCTTAAAGCTAGATTATGAAAAGTCCTCCGATAATTAGTGGCAAGTTTTGAAAATTCCTAAAATTAACACATTTTGAGTATCAGCAATAGATACGGTGCATACGATACGTTAAATTCAGTTTTGCTTTTGAGCCTTATCAAGGCTGACAAACCACTCAAGGATAAATTTTAATAAGATTGTCAGTTGGATGATCAACAATACTATAAGAGGATTTAAAACGAAGTGTTGAATGGGCAGAATTTGATTATTTAAGAGAACGGCTTGACAACTATTAGTTAAAACTGGACTGGAAAACGACCATGTTGTGGTCAGCTGAGAAGTCCATTTGGTTTTAAGTACACAAAGACAGAAAGGAAAACTCTTGTAGCAAGACGAGTTTTTGCTGTGAATGTTTAACAAAGGGGAACCAAAGATTCGAAACTCAATTGAGCATCTACCGTGAAAATGTTGACATTTTTCAAATTGATCGGTAATGCAAAGGTATACATTTTAATATGAAAATTAAAATATTGGTTAAATAAAATTTTTAAAATGAATGTTATTTTTTGGCACAGGTGAAAAGAGATAATGATGCTCCTTGCTCTTTATTGGTCCTAAAGTCAGGGTCTGGTGTTTTGATAGAAAATCTATCAATGGGACGATTTAAGAGCATATTTGTCTGAATTGTTTTTTGCTGTAAACGAGGCATTCGGGTTCATTTGTGTTGTGATGAGGGGTGCACACGACTAACTGAAGTCGCTTAATAAAAATGAATGCAGAATATTTTTGTTACGTCGACTCAGAAACATACACTCTGCCACATAAATGATTTCACGAATACAAAGTGACAAAATAGTTCAGCAAAAGCAAAATATAAAGAAATATCAATCAGTAAAGATGTGCATGTAACAACAACCAATAAATTTTAAAATCAATTAAATGGGATATATCGTTTTTAAGTGTAAGAAACCTTCTAAATAAATAAAAGTGTGCTGTTTATTACTGAACGATGCACGTTTATCCGGCTTAAATTATTAAAAAACAGAAATTTTGGCCGTGTAATAATGAAATGCAATATCGTTTATGCAGGCCACAAGTGTGCTTGCAAAGAGCTGCCTGTTTGATATGTCTGCTGTAAATTATCCTCATGGTACAGTGATTTATATTTACTATGGGTTTTAGATCTCTTCTATTAGATAGTGAAAGTGTGAATATCAGACAGACAATCAATTTTGACTTCGAGATTATATATATATATATATATATATATATATATATATATATATAAAGTATATATTTTAGTTATGTAGTCAAACTCAAGTGTAAAGGTCAATAGTACTATTTTTAATTCCAGAGCTAAGATATTTTCCCAAAAAAAACACAAGATCTCATACAAAGCAAAATTGTTTTTTATCATTAAAAAATTATGATCGTTTCATTATTGCTAATACAGAGACAATAAGAAAGAAGAATAGAGATTTTTCGCAAACAATGTCCAAAGTTCGTTTTTTTCTCTGAATCTGAAGATTCATTTGTCAATAAACCTCCGGCTTTGTTTTTATAAATGTCTCGTCTGTATTAACAATCGTATTTTTGGTGATAAAAAACAGTTTTGCGTTTATAAGGTTTTTTTTGTTGGAAAATATCTCAATCGAGATATTTTCTTTTATTTCATTTTACTTCACTCGAAGTTCTTAGAAATCAAGGGGCCCTTCCCTGGGCTTACACTTGATCTCTATATGAGATACATAGATATTCGAATATTTCATTAAATTCCCCATTTACCTGTCAAACGTTGAATTAGTAAAGAAGTTAAGAACATTAATTTTCCTCTCCCAATTAAGTATGTTATAGTATATCTTTCTTATGGTCTCTTGGTCTAACCGGATTCCAGGACAATAATTCAACTAGTCTGGTGGAGTATCCAGCTTAGTACTGTGACTCTAGGCAACATCACTTAAAGGTGCACTATTTCTCATATAAGACAGTGTGGAGTAGCCATACCGAGAAGATCTTATATGTGCTGTGAATACTATGTTATTTTGAATATTTGGTCAGGGTTTACTTGTAGGGTGAAGTATCCTCATGTCAGGTTGTCCTGACAAACCCCTGTCATGAGAGACCGAAGACACTCGAGGGTGGTGTCTAGTAGGTAATTCAAACTCTCCAGTAGGTAATTCAAACTCTATGTGTGTGTGTGTGTTCAGAAAACAATAATCGCTGAGTAAGAATAATTTAAAGTGGCAGATGTATATGACACATTCGCACGACCACCTCTTAAATATTTGTCATTCAATTTTTTTTTAAATCTTCAGATTATTATATGTAATAACCAAATTTCCATATTATAAATTTAAACGTTGTTCAATTGTGTTTGTTTCACGTAAATTAATCACTCTAAAGCTATTCCCACCCCCAGTAAAATTATTATTATTTCATTCTTCAGAGAAAATTCTACAGATTACGATATCGATTAAACACAGAATTATCGTGATGATCACCATATTCGGTTTAAATCTCTTTTACATGCTGGCATGTGTTGGCCAGCTTTTAGAAATTGACTTCCAAACTAATCTATCTGTAGACTGGTTTTCATTTACCTCTCTTTCTCTCAAATCGATTCTTATCCTTTCCTTCCATATTTTCCCTACATCTACTAATCCAAGAACTCTCATCCATTCTTTCAAAGTGACCAAACCAACGAAGTCTTCTGTTCGACACACACCCATATATTTTCAGATTTGCCCGTCTTTTAGATTTGTATTAGACATCCATAATATCATTGTCATGCGAGGCTAAAAATACTAAATGAATCTTTTCTTCAGTCGATGATCTAACCTGATCCCCTCTCTCTCTCGATCTATCGATCTATCTATCTATCTATCTATCTATCTATCTATCTATCTATCTATCTATATATAAAAAAATTGCTATAGATATAATTTCATACTATTACTCAGCTCTACTCAGATATTGAGCACTGTTGAAGTAAATACTGAAAATGTATACACAATATATTATATCACCTTAGAATATTATATGTGTACCTACATGACATAATAAATTTCTCTCTCTCCTTATATATATATATATATATATATATATATATATATATATATATATATATTAACTTGTTACAAATATCCAGGGGGTATGAATCCGAAGGAAGTTGAAACCGGGTTTATAAGAGTGCTCAATGAAAATTCAGAGCAAAATATATATTTTTTTTATTTTATTCCATTAGTTGCGACAAAACAAGTGACGAATTGGATGCTATTTGCGCCAATGAAACAGAACTTGTTTTGTCGCAACTAATGGAATAAAATTTTTAAAAAAATATATATATATATATCTTGTTTTATCAAACGAAGAAGAAATACAGGCATCTGCTGAAATATGAAAGTAAAGAAATTGAAACAATAAATGAAAATTATGATTTTTGGATTGATTTTACCTTTTTTCATTGGAATGCAACTATAAAGTATATATGCTTTAAAGCTTGTAACACGACCTCATTGATCTTGCAATTTCAAACATTTTCAGATATTATAAGGAGTATATTCTTAAATATATATTTTTATAAGAACTCACAAATATATCTATATGCACACATATGAACACATTTCTATATATATGTTTGTGTGAATGTGTGTTTTATATGCACAATTATACATGTGCTCAAAACCATTTCAATTTGAAACTTTGAACTAGAAGACATTCCATTGGGCATGAATGCCAAATTTGTTTGAGATGTGCCAATATTTAATCTATATTTCTAAATAAATAATCAGAAAGAGAAATATAGAACGTATCTAGAAATAGATATTCTAAATCGCGCCTTTATTTGCTTGGCTGTTTGGTTTGATGTGTGCGTTGGATGGTTGTTAGCTATCAGTGAAACTCAATTCCGTTAAAGTTCATTAGCATGACCAATCATTCAAAGGAATGATGTTTGGCATAGGATTATCGAACACTCACACACATATATGAATATATATATATATATATATATATATATATATATATATATATATATATATATATATATCTCACTATTCTAAATATATACACTTATAAAATAGTATATTAGATATATATGTTTAAGTAATTACTTCGACAGTGATCAATGCATGAGTAGAGCTTATTAGTAGAATAAAATATACTTATGACAAGTAAGCTACAGAGCAACGTTTGTATTTCACTCCCAAGGGAAATCATCAGGCAATTATCCTGATGATTTCCCGATAGAATAAAATACAAACGTTCCTGTGTAACTTTCTTGCCATAAATATATTTTCATACTATATATATATATATATATATATATATATATATATATTACTTTAAATTCACACAAAAAATGAGTCAATAGCTCAATAGTGTTTAGATTACTAGAGCTCAAAATAAATAATTATTTAATAAATGTTCCTAATTTACCTTTTAAAAAACATGTATTCATACAGTTGTTTCTGCTTATTTCAAAACACAATTTTTTCTGTGTTTAATTTGATTGGAGATAATATTTCAATGAGGAAGCTTTTTGAAAACATATCTTTAATGTATTAATTATCAAGAAAAAATGGGTTTTGAGATGGGCAGAAACGATTACACAAATAAAGATTATTTTTTAAAGTAAACTCGGAACATTTATTAAATTATATATATGGGAAAATGAAAAAGGAAAACCAAAAAAACGTCCACCCAGTAGTGGCCATTCTTTCATTTTATTTTTCCTCCCAATATGTCTACCCTACATGTATCTGTACTTGCATGACATTTTTTCTCTATTTTATCATCCTGATGAAGTCTTATAAATAAAGACGAAACGTTGATGTACACATAATAAACATCCATTTTTGGGTTTTCCTTTTTCATTTTCCCATCACGTCGGATTACCTTCATCCTTCTCTTCCCATATATATATATATATATATATATATATATATATTCAAACTTTAATTAACCGCTTGCTATTTCAACTTTTATTGTTTTTTTTGTCCTTGTTATTGTTTTTCCATGACTATCTTCAGATTTAGCTCTGTGTGATATATTCAAAATGGCGGCTTGATTAGAATTCTGTCATCTTATTATCGGGGGGGGGGGGGAATCACGCGTGAGTGTTGTCTGCTTTCTGTTTTTATTTCATGAACTTTCTGCACAATATAACATCCTTATAAATACCTTTTATCTTGATTTCTGAAGAGCAGCATGTGATTGCGTTTAATTATAGCATATTGCATGTTGCGAATCAATTGTATGGTCATCGTCAATTTTGCCATTGCAAAAATAAATGATATGAGTAAAGACTGAATTTTGGTCATTGGAATTTAAAGTAATCATATGTGGTGGGTGAAATATAATTTCCAAAAGCAGATTTTACTAGAAGATCTTTGGTATTCTGTCCAATGTAATGTCTGTGTGAGCATTATCATGATGACAATTGATATTAGATATACAGCACAAAAAAAACCAGAGATCTTCTAGTAAAATATGTTTTAGAAATTATACATAAACTACCATATTCCCTGAACCTCACACTAACAGATTACCAAGTTTGTAAAGAATGAAATTTTACTTGCATTTTACATGCAAGCGATCCTAGCTTTTGGGCTGGGATCATTAACATATTCTGTTCTTGCTAACTAGGTTATCCTAGCAGGTGTTGCTTCCTCCTTTAGGTAAGGAGGAATAGTTTTATTACCTAAGGCACCCCAACCAGGAAATGCTGACTGGTTAGAAAATAGCTATTTTTGTACTCTTCCAAAGTACCCCATTTTCGGAGGAGCTGAACTCCCCACGTTAAGTCGACCTTGTATCCTATCACATATTGGTGTGAAGACAGGTAAATATTACTTGCAGAAGGCCTCTTGTGTGTCTAAGTGTTCTCTGGCAAAGTTTGAATTATCAGTTTTGTTATTCATTGATAGCAAATGCTTCCTCTATTGAATGTCATGTCCATTCAATCGAGATGCCACTAGAGAGACCTGCAACTCTCTCCAGGTGATGTGTTAGTAGATGGTGCTTGTTTTATTTGTTATATCTTTTTTTCAGTATTTCTAGGCGTTGGTTCTAATTGGTATCAAAGTCTGTTGAGTTAAATGCCCTCCATTTGTCAATGATCTGTCTTTAAGTGGATAGATGGATCTGTAATAATCTTTTTTGAAATCATCTTCTAGCTTTCTCAAGACTTACATATTATGTTCGTTTGTCCTGAATATAACACAAACATGAATCAGGTGATGTGCACTCAATTTAGGAGACTTTTTTAGTGTGGAATATCCTGTTTAGATGACGATCCAAGATAAAAGATAAGAAACATACGACCAGTAAATTGTTCTACTTTTCCTTTTTTATTACCATTTCAAATATGCTCTGTGGTATCTTAATTGTTCATGTATGTAACAAGAGATATATTCACATCTTATTACAATGATATCTTATATAGAACTGTGTGTGCATGCATATATATATATATATATATATATATATATATATATATAGTAGTAAGCTATGAAAATATATTGATGGCAATTAAGCTACACAGACTAAAATGCAGGGAGTTATTTTTGCCGGGTGTTTTTATATACACGGCTAGTTAGTTAACTAATCAGATTCTTTGTTGTTCTCTCAGGCAATCGTTGGGCTTCCCACGAACAAAGGCTTTGTTGGTGTTACCAAAATAACTCCATGCATTTTAGCCTGAAGATTCCCTCCGGGGATGAAACGCGGAAGCCTCTGTGTAGCTTAATTGCCATAAATATATTTTCATAGCTTACTACCTAGCTCTACTTACGTATCGAGAACTGTTAAAGTAAATACTGAAAATTGATACATAAAAAATTATATCTCCTTATAAAATTTTATGTGGCTACATGAAATACCATTATATATATATATATACTTATATTTATTTATTTATTAATTTAATTAAGTTCACAAGATGAACTTAAAACCAATATTTTTTCAACAGTGCCCAATACAAAGTAGTGCTTCATAAAAATATACTTATGTAAACATTAGAACAGACTATGCGAGTTAATCAGCGTTTCAATGTGAACACATTTCCTCGGGGCTGCAATATCAACTCTTGTGTTAACATTGAAATGCTAGTTAACTCGTGTATGTTGTTTTAATGTTTATATGAGTTTATTTATATATATATATATATATATATATATATATATACATGTGTGTGTGTATATATATATGTGTATATATATATATAAATGTGATCCAGGTAAGCAAAGCACCCCAACAAAAAATATGCATACACACACAAATCGTTGCCAAGCAAACAACTCAGTGAGTATTCCTCGCCTCTATCTACTCAGATTAATTCTATTACAATATCAAATTCCACCATAATGTACTTCTGTTCAATCGTACACAAATCAGGCATTTTATTATTTTGTTAAAATGTATATTACTAACAAAACCTCTACCCAAAACAGGCAGTGAGTATCCCTTTAAAACAAAGTTCTCTCCCCTAAAAATATATATGGGCAAAAAAAATACTAAGGAAATAAAGGTTGATTAGCTCATATTTAGTATAATAATAATAGATCAACGAGTGTTTTTTCTACTTTTCCGGTTGCTGTTTTACATTAATATCATGGGGTCTGCGTTCGTGACAGACAACCATAAACAGCAATTAATTCAATATTTCAAGGTTAGAACCAGGAGTTTTTGAAGAAACACCGAGACACAGGTCCGCTAGTATAATATATAGATCGATATTTGTATTTTACATATATATGCATGTATCATGTTATTATGTATATATATATATATATATATATATATATATATATATATATATATATATACATTCTCATGTGTAGCAGATTTTATATAAGATATTTTTGTTTGTTTTAATTAAGCGATTACCCTATCCAAAAAAAATCACCTTTCATTTTATTAAAAGTCCAAACCTCTTCTGCTTGAAGAACCAAAATCCTTTTTTTCTCTTGGATGTAAATTCAGCAGATCAAAGGACTAATGGCCTGGCTTGGAAACTAATTAGTGCCTTGCAAAATTCTGAATCTCTTTCTGGTCTTCAAATCTGGACGTGTCTGGCTAAGTTTTTTTTCACACCTCTGCACAAAGAATACAGATATCAGATTCTGAAGACTTTTTAACTGGCTGGTGTCACAGCGTCTGGGACATAAAAATCAGTACAGATTCCCACCTCTCCCCCAAACCATCTCATCACTTTGGAAAAGATAGAAATTAGGAATGTTGTGGAACAGTCACGTGACTGAAAGTCCTGAACCATGTGTGCTGAGAGCTGATTCATCGTGGGAGTCGATCGTTTTTCTATTAATAGAATCGACACCCAGAGTTTCTTCAGTGTTCATGCTGTCATCAGAAGTGTGAGTTTTACTGCAAAGTCATCCGTTAAAACTTTCTGAATATAATCTTCCATCTATTCCGAAAGTCATCAACCAAGATGTGTTCAACATCATCTAAAGCAATAAAACAATAATGAAATGAGACTAATTATTCACTTTGGCTAAGATCAAAGTGTAGTATCTGTTCCGATGGATACTGCACCCCATACTGGTGTTGTCTTGGCCTTCGGGTCTTGATTTACGCCGGTCAATGGGTCTGTCCTGTGCAGTTCAGGGAGGTCCACCTTCCTAGGCCTTGCCTCCCCTCTTTGGGGAGGAGTAAGTTTATTGCTTACTGCCTGAGGCGCCCCTACCGGGGAATGCCGACGGAGCTGCCCAGGCAATTTTTAAACCCCACTTTCCCGACCCGACCTTGGGTCACATCTTACTTGTGGGAGTAAGATAAAAACTGGCCTTGTGCCTAACTCCTGGAGAGGAGTAAATCAATATTCACTAAAACAAATATACGACACAAAATCTTGTACTAACAAGCAACTCCTCCCGAACTCCAAAAACATTAGAAATAACCAATATTATTTATAAGTTCTGGTTCCCTTTTGGGTGAGTGCAACTCCTATAATAATAACAATAATAATAATAATAACAATAATAATAATAATAATAATAATAATAATAATAGCTACATTGGTTTTACTACCACTACCTTTTACCGCAGGCTCACCATGCACATGCTAAACTATAGCTCAATTCACACGCATTTAAAAAAAACATAACTGCCCTCTCTTTTATTTCAGGCAAATTTTAGTAAACAACACAAAAATAATACATTCTGAAACTAATTTTTTTTAATTAAAAATACTCGAAGCTACCTTATTATAAAACCCATCAAACTACAATAAATAACATCATGTATGAAATGCGTAACAACATTTTAAAATGCTTAACGTAAATACAATTTATTCTGTGACGCTAATTCTGGCATACCAGAATTTAAATTGTAAACGTTCTTCTGGAACTGCAACAGTTGTTTTTCACGTCTGAGGACGTCACCTATGGCGCTCTCAGCTGCATTTTGAAATTCTCTTTCTTTCTCCAGTTTTGTGTTCATTTGTTTTTTGTCACCTGAAGATAATTCGACAAAGAATCGAAAATGTTTGTGATACTTATGGAACATTCATTAATTTATTTGATTCTGACACAAAAAAGTTTATAAGAAAAATTGAATAAAAAGGGTATAATCAAGCAAAAGACTTTCTGTTATATTTAACAATGTTTATATATATATATATATATATATATATATATATATATATATATATATATATATATACATTTTTTTTTATTATGTATTACTTCCTGCTTTAGTTTTCAACATGAGTCATGTTTTATGAGCGTTTATGTTACAGAGAATCTCGAATGTAAAAAGATATTTTTTTATTTTCTCACCATAAAAATATATTTACCCATTTTTTATTTAATTCTGACACTTTGCGTCATTCTTCTTCATGATGGACACATTTTGGAATTCAGACAAAGTGGCAAAAGATGTTGATTATTTACTGAAGAATGTAGCAAAGAAGCAAGGATGTTGACAACATCTGATGAATGTCTGAAAAGTAGCGGGACTGGGTATGCAACATGCTGCGTAAGCTATGGGCGAAACAGCGATATTAGGATTGTGTTATCATCCAAAATATCTTAGCAGTGTATAACTGTAATCTTAGTTTTCTGCAACCATTGCATTTTCTAGCTGAAAAAATCATCATCATCATATAGGAACAGCCGCCCTATTCGCAGGAACTTGCTCCATGTGACCTTTTCATTTCTCTATTTTAAAAGTGTACAAGCCCTCAAGAGGGTGATAATGACAGTGTTATGGGGTATCCCATCATCATTCTTTCAGCAGTGCATAGAAGCACGTCAGAAGATGAAAAAGTGCATTACACTCGACGGGATTACTTTGAAGGAAGATATCATGTAATTTGTTGTTTGTAACACCAGTTCTATTGATGTACTGAAACAACCTCCTTATTCACCTTATCTTGCCTCGTGAGACTTTTTCATTTTTTCCCCCGAACTGGAAGGAATCATCAAGTGGCCATTCTGAAACTCTAGAGGCTATCAAGAGTCGTAATTATGGAGCTAAGTATTATCCCAGAATAATTTTTCCAGCAGTGCAAAGAAGGATGGAGAAGTGAATAAGACTCGGCGTTGGGGTTATTTTGAAGAGGGGAACCGTGTATTTTTTTGTTTTGTTTGTGACACTAGTCCCTATGGTTTTGCCGACATAACTTGTATATTCTTGCCTATCTGAAATTTTATTTCGTTTATCAGTTTTATGTCATATCAACCCCTTTTGTGTTAGTTAAGGCTAAAACACAATACTTATGTATTTCTTTGCCTCTTTAGGGATATTTTATTTTAATCAGTAACCTCATTACAACTTTCAATAAAAATTCTTTTAAAAATAACTCACATACATATATCATCATCATCATCATCATCATCATCATCATCATCATCATCATCATCAGTTAACGTTTGTTTTACATGCTGGCATGCGTTGGACAGCTTTTAGAAATTGACTTCCAAACTTACCTATCTCTGACCAGGTCTTCATTTATCCTTTGTCCTCTCAAATCCATTCTTATCACTTCCTCCAATGATTAATTTGGTTTCCCTTTGTGAACCTACTATGTCAACTATTCTACACATACTAACCCCCAAACTATCATCCATTCTTTTAACATGGTCATACCATTTTTCTCCTTTTCTGATCATATCTACTTATATTTTCCAGATTTAATTACATTAGACACATACATATGTACAATTATATATACTAGCAGGGGTACCCGGCGTTGCCCGGGGCTCCCCCATCCGTTTGCTTCCCCCTCTCTGCAGATGTAACAATCTCTCTCTTACTCGGTTGCCCAGGGCAAAAGCTGTGTCTTCAGCGGTCGCCTCCTCATCCCCACCCCCTCACCCCAGTCGCATCCCCTCTCACTTGCCACACTGTCTTCCCGCTCAACCTCTCATCCCCGCTCCTCCCTCCTCTCCTCTCCCCTTACCCCCTCTCCCTGTTGTCTCCCCCCCCCCTTCAATGTTTATTAAGGTCACCGTTAAAAAATAAATAAATAAATCTCCGGCGATCGAGCGATCCCATCTTCTTAAAAAGGGGTGTCAGAGCATGACACAGGTAGGTAGACGCTCGCATATTAATATATATATATATATATATATATATTAGTATACATAATACCACGGGACTGCTTCCCTGCTGACTATAACATGGTCATCTTCAAGTTCAGTGTCAAGAAATATCTGTTGGGCCATCCTTTTAAACAATCAAATTCTGCTCTTTCCACCCATCGTTTCTAATCCTCTTATAGTATTGTTCATCATTCAACTGATAATCCCATTAAACCTTATATTCGAGTGGCTTTTGGCCTTGGTAAGTAGTGACTCATTAGTATGAAAAAAATATGTGTAAAAACAGATGCAGACAGGCAACAGCTATCTTGAAGAACATAAACTGATCAGTTATATTTATAAACATCAATAGACTATGCTTAGATCAATATACAGACTACTCCTAGAATGACAGACATGAAGAGTTCACGACTTTATCAGCAGACATGGACGACCCACAGTGTGATTGATGAATGTAGATAGCATATGGCTTGATCAATGGACAACCCATGGCTTGGTTGACAGACGCAGACAGCCAATGTTTAGGTCAAGTAATGTGGACAACCTAGATGTTGCTGCAGCCTTCGTCTAGATAAATGAACAAGGGCAGCCCACAGTTAGATTTGAAAGATAGGGATAGCCTATGGCTTGATCAATGGACACCCCATGGCTAGGTCGATGAGCACAGGCAAACAATGGTTATGTAGCCCAGAGTTGGTTAACAATCATGCTGAAACTTATATTTATATATATGTATATAAGGTGACGGCTGTAGTATAAAGGATGTTTACTGCAGGCCCCTCTCCCCCAACGAAAATGTAGATTTATATGTCTCTTCTAGTGAAGTCATCAATTAAACCAAAAAATGAGATTCGAACCTAAAGTAAATTTTTTAATAGATATGTGACATAAATAAATATAAGTTCCACTAGCAACTAAAGGAAAGTCTATCAGGCATGTGTATGCAGTGTGATAATGTATGGAAGTGAAACCTGGCTAGTGAGGATTGAGGACATGCGTTGCATGGAAAGAAATTATATTAGAATGATACGATGGATGTGTAATGTGAGTTTTAAAGATAGGCTTAGATCTGATCATTTCAGAGGAAGATTAAATCCGGAGAGTATAGGGAGATGTGTGAAGAACAGGAGACGTTGATGGTATGGCCACCTATAAAGAATGGACGACAGTTTTGAATCAGTAGATGTAGAACGGTTGAATTAGCAAATTGAGTTCACAGGAGAACTCAAAGGAAAATATGGAAGGAAGTGATAAAAATGGACTTGAGAGAAAAAGAGATAAATAGACCTGATCAGATAGTTTAGTTTGAAAGTCAATTTCTTAAAGCTGTCCAACACATGCCAGCATGTAAAACAGACGTTAAACTGAATATTATGATGATGATGACTCCTGTAAATAATATATATAAAAGCTGATGATCTTGATAGTTTGTACATTGAGTGTATTAGATAGTGGGAGGAAGGGCAAATTAAACCAGAAATAGTAAGAAGAGAGTAAGAGGATTACATTAATGAATAAATTACATAGATAATTGGTCAACTCATAAATGGTCGTCTGTCTGGTTAGTCGCCGTGGCAACAAGGGTTTTTATTTGATTATGTAAATATAGTTTTATTCAGCTTTTCAGATGGTAAAACCGTGTGTTATTTTTTTTCTCGTAACTGACATCTCAGACACTTATGCATGAAATCTTACTAATTTCCTTTTCCTTGAAAGCAGGCAGTAACTTTATTCTCAAATTTCTCGATTTACTTTCAAAATATTTATCTATTTACCTTAAGGATACAAATGTATAAACGAATGTACAATGTACCTACGTTGACCCAACGTTCATTAGTCGTTTAATAATTGATGAAAGGTTATTTATATACATTTTGAAACTGCAGCCCACTCCCTACTTTCTGTAGCCTATAGCATATACTGTGTATGTGTTCATATGAATATGTACATTGTTTAAAAAGTAATGTAAAATTGTGTTAAAAATCATTAGATCCAAAACTGAACGAACAAATTAGTGTTGTAAAACGTTCAAGATCCAAACATTATTCATCTAAGATACTTGGATAATTCCAGGGTGACAATTGTAAGAGACAGACAGCAAAATACTAATACTTTGTACATTGAGGAGTAAAAGATGGGGGAGGGGATATAGTTCTTGTGCGCCTGTGCCGTCATGGGCAAAAAGAGAGAAAATATCACTTTCTATCTGGTTTGACATAAAATGAACCATGTTTTACATGAGTGCTGGAAAGTCACCCCTCTGGCTTGAAAGGGGGCAAGTACATTTAAATTGGCTAGCAATACCATCGTTTGTGCAATGTTCTCTCTGTTCACAAAACCAGTAAGAAAGGACTCTGAACCATATAACGTGTTTCTGTGATCATTACAACAAAACCAGTCCAATTATCATTAGACAACATAAAGATGGCCGACACCAAAGCCACATTAAGAAAAACACAGATGGTTAGCTTTGGGCAACACTGATAGACAACAGGTTTTATTTTTAAATGGAGGGACGTAAAGAGAAAGGAGAAAAAAGATGATTTGATAGAGGAAGTCATTAAATAGTAACAGTTTGAAAAGCACTGCACAAGAGGCAATATTTGATAGTATGTCACTTCTGTACAAAAAATATGGCTAAACACATCAAAAAGACAAAACAATCTTTCTAAGCTCACCAACGAATTTAGAAAGGTATTTCATCTGGAAAAGTTACAATGAATCAGTAGCAGTCGGTGTATGTGTTTTTCACACCTGCTTGAATTCGTCCATGTTGTGAAGTCTGTGATTTTGGTAACATGTTTTTTAAGGTGTTTCCATTGTAGATTTGTCTTCTTTTCCCGTTTCCCTTTATTTTTTGTAAAACATGTTTCCTAAATATCCTTGTGTTTTCATTCAATTCTGTAAAGAGTTGCCTCATTATTTTTTTTGCAAAATTATAACTAGAAACTCTCTCATTCTCCATTTCATATTTACCTTAATACTTTATTTTATCTGCATGAATTACTTTAGTGCAATTTTTTTCTATTATTTTAGCTGTTTATTTTATGCGTGATTGAGAAAATGTGAGACCCTAGGCTATTTCACGTGTGAGGCTCCTCTCAATCCTCCGTATTTATTAATCCAGTAATAAAAGAAATTGAGTAAAGCCGATGATAATTGATGTGTAACATTCTGCAATTCATAATTCTTATTTAAAAACGCATAACCAATTATTATTAAATACTGTTGTGGCTGAGAAAAAAATATGTATACTCTACAATCATTTGTCTATGAAAATAAGACATTTATTATTATCTAAACCCTCCCTATAAAGTCTTAAAGGTTTCAGTTTGCAAATCATAAGTTCAATCCAGAACTAGTAATAGTCTCTGCTTTTAAAAATTAACTATTTCTCCTTATTTTTCGTATATCACATTCTACCATTCTTAGTTCAAGGATCTATGATTGATGGTTGTGTAGTTATTTTTCAAAATGTTATCCTTCTAGTGTGGTATAGTACAAAACCTTGAAAGCAGTCTCGTGTTGTCAACATACTTTTAAGCTCTTATTTACAGTATAAACCTTTCCAAACTCCCATTCAACTGAGGTTGATATGTAGCTGTATTTTAAGGTGTTCACTCTAGTTTTCTTTGACGCGTATTAGGTCCTCCATAAAAACTCTCCAAAGATGTGTTAGATGCAAGTGTTGCTGGTATTCTGTATCTCGAGAATAGGACTCTTTAAATGTGTCTTACATGAACATTGTCGATTTTATCTATTGAGCTGATCTCGATCTAATAGATAGAATTTGTATTTTAGCTTTATAAGTTTGAAGAACTCATGAGAATTCAAATACATGCAGCCATAGTAAAAACTGTGTGAGGATAGAGCTCACACGCGTGAATTTTGGGTTTATGAATAATTTTATTTAGTGTGTTGAATCTCAATTAGAGTGTTTTAAAATGATCAGAGCTTGCTCAAACTTTCAAATTGTCCATGCTGGGGTTTCATGTTCTTTCAGGAACTCCTTTATAAGAAAAATGATTAATATCCGCCCTCCACTTCGGACAATCTATGTAGGTAAATAATCATTTCTTACAAATCATTATTTTCTATATTCATTGTATTCGTACCCTTCTATATATCTATCTATACACTATTATTGCTTGCTTGTTTGTCCACATGTACACTGGATGACGTCATCGTTTTGAGATAGAGGATAATCGTGCACGGTAGATAATGTCATAAAATAATAACATCAAACCAAACATAGAATGAGAGGGGGGGATTTTTTATGACCTGACCAGAAGGATCTTGTTTGTATCTTGCTTGCTTATTTGTATCTTGCTTTTATGTTTGTATCTTGTTACCGTGCACACTGGATGGCATCACAACAAGAGTTGGATGACGTCATAAAGCTAATAAACACTTATTGACTACAAAACTATTAAATAGAATTGCACGAATTTTTTTTTCTACTCTTGTTCACCCAAACAAGACATATTGCCACTTTGACGTAAGGGGCTACTATTAGGTACATGTCTACATGGACAATCTAAGTAGTGAGTTGAGCAGCGAGATGTTTGTACGCATTACATTTAAATTTAATTAGTACAGTCAGGAAAGCAGGAAATGGAGGGAATTCCAAAGTTTAGCAGTTCGAGGGAAGAAACTACTAGAGTAGAAAGCTTTTCGGCATTTGGGGACCTCTACAGTGAAGGGGTGGGATTTTGCTGCTTGTCGGGTTAATCGGGGGTATTTACATCGAGAGGGCACAAGTGCTATGGGTTCATCAGCGCACATTCCATTTAATTACTTATAAAAAAAGCACAGGGATGCAACATTGCGGCGATAAGACATGGGTTGGAGCGTGGTCGACAGTGTGGGACCTATTAGATAGCATACTCTTTTTTGGACCCTGTCTAATAGAGAGAGACTAATGGTAGATGCAGTAGCCCAGATGTAGCAACAATACTCCATGCATGGGCGAATGGTGGCTTTGGAGAGATATAGGATACTGGCAGGTGTAAGAAGTTTTCTAGCATGGTAGAGGGAGCCCACCTTCTTTGCAGCAGCCTTGGCAATGTCTTCTATGTATTTGTTCCAATTCATAGTGCTTGTGAATGTCAGGCCGAGAAGTTTGAATAGTGAACTCTCAGGTAGAGTGTTATTAGCCATGGAAATCAGTGGCTGAGAAGGTTTCTTGTAATTGTTAATGGAAAGAAGCTTTCCATTATTTGGCATAGAGTTTCTGTTGGGATGCTGGATGTAATCAAATTAGATATTATGATGATTAAATAAAACCTCAACATCTCTTTACAGAAGCTAGACTAACAGTCGCTCGTTGGGTGGCTTTTTTGGTAGTGATTTGAACAACAAAAAAACATAATTAACATTTTTTTTTAATAAAATCCAATTTTCAAATGATAAATAATGTTTTGTTTTTTTCTCTTTTTAGGTAAGTCTTTTCACCGTTTGGAAGAAATATTCTTGTTGACATCAAATTTTCAAGAAATTCCAATGGATTAGGGTCGTTTTACAATTGGTGAGTAACGGATCCAGCATATTTTTATTTGTAAATCACACAGAATATTTGCTTCAAGGAAATAAATACATTTCTCCCGACCACCAAAAATGGTTAATTTCTATAGTTTTCGTATTATTAGCAACCATCTGTTTATATCTTGATTGTAGCCTTATTCATTCATACTATGGGGTATTTGTTGAGTATAGATGAAGAGAGAAACTCTATGGAATTCGAATCAAAATATAAAATTTTGCGAAAATTATTCAAATAATTTTTTTTTTTAATCTGTTGAATTAAATTTTGCTATCATTAAACACAAGCAGGAAACCCCGGCGTTTCTGGGATTGAATTTTCTTTGCAACCAGCTCATACCTTTTTAGTCTTATTTTTGATATTTATAATGTTCAATTTTTGGGGTAAAGCAAATGGATGTACTCAGCATTGACTGCTACCTCAGCTGTTCAACATTTACTATCCAAAGAACTGTCATCCATTCTTATAACGTGCCCATACCAACGAAATCTCATGTTATGCACACATATCTCTATTCTGTCACGATTCAATCTTCCTCTGAGTTCATCAGATTTAAGTTTGTCTTTACCGGCACAATTATGTTGTTGGCATTGGTTTCTTAGATTCTTTCTAGAATCAGGATTGACCCAGTCATGTGTTTTATGCAGAACTATCTTCAAGGCATATTATAAAAAAAAACCGTTCGTTTATTTAATTTAAAAAATACATCTTTTTTAAACTATTAAAAAGAAGTTCACCAGATTTGGTATAAAGAACACCTGGAATGCTCAGTGTATCATAAGGAATCAAAAATATATGAATACTACTACTAATACTACTACTAATAATATGCTACTAATACTGCTACTAATAGTCTTACTAATAAATAAACATTAGAGCCTCAACATGTATCAGACAGAATAACACTACATCTCTATGCAGTTAGATATGATGTGATATCATTGCTATCAAAACATCGGCTCAGATTTTCACTTGTATGATATCAAATCTTCATGTGTTTTATATAGAACCTACTCCAGGATGTATCATGAAAAGGACCCTTCATGTAATTCACACATTTATTTTGTTCCTCTCCTAGAATTATCAGATTATTTGTTTCAAAGAAATGAGTGTCGTCGATGAGCTGACAAGAACTGTCAACTAACAAATCTCTAGTTCCCCCCCCCTCCCATAAAATATTCACAGCAAGAACTCGTCTAACTACAACCACTGTACCTAACACCAAACGCAATTTCTATGAATAAAGTTTCTTTTCTAGAACTTTCCATCTATAGAACACAATACCACGGAGTTGCTTCACAGCTGACTACAACATGGTGGTTTTCAAGTCCAATGTTTACAAATACTTGTTGAGACGTTTGCTTAAATAATCAAATTCTGCCCATTCCACCCATCTTTTCCAATCCTCTCATAGTGTTATTCATCGTTCAATTGACAGTCCTATTAATTCTTATCCTTGAGTGGCCTCATAACTTCAGTGTATTAGTATTGAAAAAAAAATGAGTGGATACTAGATACAGGGTTACCTTTGTCAGAATGTGAATCACACTTTACTAACATTTCAATCTTTTCCGTTATTTCTCGTTGCTAGGTTTTCTGGCGGCGTGTAACATATGCTGAATAAATTCAGTCAGGGATATTCAGGTGGAGAAAATAAAATCAATTTGTAATGCCGCCACTTCCCCATCCATTCTTGGTAACAGCTTGGAAGCAAGAAGTAACTTATAACGTCTATGAAGGTTAGAAATATGCAGACTAAGTGAGGAGGAAGGGGGGGGGGGAATTAACAACACTTATCTCTGTGCGTCTATTTTTAGACAATAAGTTATGAAAAAGAGTGAAACATTTATGTTTGATTTGTATCATTTGGATGACTGTTCTCATCTTGGTTGTTGTATTCATAACGTTTCGGCCGATGTAACCTCTCAGTAATCTGAATAAGCAAAATAATGTAAATCATCAATTCTCATCTAAAATTTTTTGAAAGATTTATATTTGAATATAATTTTACTTTGTTTTTACTCTAAGAGCCCTTTGATAAAAACTTGGGTGAAAATGGCACTGTTTGCATTTCTTGGCCTTAGGGCTATGATCAAAGTGAAATACCTGTTCTGTGTTCATTCAAAATAAGAGATCCTTCTTCGCTGTAGCAATTTTTATTTTTGTCTCATTTAGAGTGTCCCTTGTATGGGGAGATAAATATCTCCCACATAAAAAACAACTTTGTCTTAATTTTTCTTCAGGGTGGTGGTGAGGGGCAAGTAAATAAGGATACTGTATGTATTTTCCACATAGAACGTTTTTGTTCAAACTTGTCACATTAATAGATGTACAAATTTTGATTGCTAACCACACACTGGCATTTTGAAATATCAACAGTCTAATAAAGGAAGATTCGCCCGGGTATATGTATGAAGTGTGATGATGTATGGAAGTAAACCTGGTGATTGAGGGTTGAGGACATGCGTTGCATGGAGAGAAATGATATGCGAATGATACGATAGATGTATGATATGAGTCATAAAGATAGGCTTAGATCTGATGACCTAAGAGGAAGATTAAATCTGGATAGTATAGAGAGATGTGTGCAGAACAGGAGACTTCAATGGTATGGCTATGTTGAAAGAATGGATGAGAGTTGACGGGTCAATAGATGTAGAACAGGTGAGGTAGCCAGGTGAGTTGGCAAGAGAATGCCAATGAAAATATAAAAGGAAATGATAAAGATGGATTTGAGAGAAAGAGGGATAAATAAAGACCTGGTCAGAGATAGGTTAGGTTGGAAGTCAATTTCTAAACGACGTCCAATGCATGCCAGCATGTATAACAGACTTTAAACTAATGATGATATGATACGGCATTTGAATCAATATAGATGAGAGTTTTATTTATATAACAATGGTTATGGGCTGGTTCATTCTATTACAGTAATAAATAATGTGAAACAGTTGTTTTTGCCTATAATTTTTAAATGATCTGTTCACCATTTAGGTACACATCTTACTCTCACTGCATAGTTATCTATTATCCTGCCACACATTAGTTAGGGCACATCAGCTAGGTTTTAAGGTTGTATGTGCACTGAAGGTACTTTGTTGAGAATTAGTTAAGTTTGGATTCTGAAATGCCCTGTTTTACAAAGATAGACCACTTGAATTTGTAGAAATTAACGACTGCCATGAAACCGGTTTCCCTGCCGACCAGAAAAGGTAATGATCACTTGAGTCAATCATTGCATTGGAAGATACAATATTTGGCCAAAAAGCATTTCTTTCAGCATAGTCTTTGAATGATATCATTGATTTAAGCATAATATCTGTTTATGCTTGAATCTACTGTCACTGCGAAAGTTCTATATTACTCGTTCAAACATTCTTTTTTGGGGAGATTGCCCTAAAAAACTGTAATTCCTTCTTTTAACTACTGTAAACTCTTTTGGGTGAACAGTGAACAGATTTTTGTCGGCATATTCTCCAAGAAACACCAGAGTGAGATCTGTAGAATGAGGCACCCATGAATTTTAAGTGTTTCTACAGATCATCAAACATGTCTTTAAGCATGTTTTAATGTTTTATTAGTTGTATGGTGTGTAGCTCATTTTGCATAAGTTGCTGCATCAAATATGAAGCGCCTTGACAATGCTCCAGAGAATTCTACATACAATTCTACAATTTGATTGTTTTCATAATCGTTAAAGCCTATCAAATCTTACGTGTAGAAATGTCTGACCAGTTAATCTCAACTAGAAAACTGACATAGAAGCCTAAACGTTGACTTTTTTTTAAATAGAAATCGCTACAGACAAGGCATTAAGCAACTTGATGTAAGGAGCTAAAAAAAATACCACTTCAAGGTCAAAACCGAGCCAACTATAAGTGTTATATGGATAAATTCTGACCCAGAAAACAGCAATTCTTTCCCCTTTGTCAGAAACATCGCTCATGAAATGTGAGCACTAAAGGACAAAATAAGGGAAGCAAGAGTTACGAGGTTGCCGAAAGTAAACCTAAGGTCTGCTTTCTACTTTCCTGAGAAGATTGAAAAGATTTATAAGTATGCTGAGACGTTCTATTATGCTTGGATGGGGAAGTCAATTTTATAGGGTTCTGACTGGCTGCTAGTTCCTGAGTGGATAATCTAATACATAAATATAACTTTATTTAAACACAAATGCCAATAAGTATCAATTTGATGCTACAAACTCCCTAATGTGTTTGGATATTTCAGGCAAGGTAGACCAAGTCTGTCAAAAGCAATATAACTGCATGCAACCGGCTAATGTCACCACTTTGGATGAATAACTCGCATAAGACATTGCCTTGTGTTGACCACTAAACAGTTCACGCTATTCGCTGCATCATAAATACTAAAACTGTATGAAAAAGAAGAGAGTATAGCTGGTCCAATTTACTGAAATGCAAAATCACAGTCATATTTCCCCCTTTCATATTGTAACTTGAATGTCTTAAAGTGGTGTCACTAGAAAACTATAAACAATAGTTTCAATATAAATTTTTGAGTAACCGTAAAGCCATTTAGATTTTCAAAGTAGCCCTCAATGATAGCTTTTACTTCTGGCTTGTCAACCATTGTCATTTTTTATTCATTTGTTCTACTTTCATTCACCCCAAACAAGGCAATTGGCACTGAGTAATAAGGGGCTACTGTGAATTAAGGGTCATACCTACAGGGGAATCTGAAGTGGAGAGTTGTGCAGCGAGATGTTTGTTCACATTACATTGAAATTCCTGCATGTTAGTAAAATCAGGAAAACAGGGAGTAGTCAAGGAATTCCAAAGGCTAAGAGTTTGAGGGAAGAGGCTATTAGAATAGAAAGCCCTCTGATGAATGGATGGGATTTTGCTGACTGACGGGTCTGTCGGGGTATTTACATCGAGAAGGCACCAGTGCAGTAAGTTCTTCAGAACACATTCCATTAAAGTACTTGTGAAAGCAATATTGTGGCAAGGGGACAGAGGCTGGAGACTTGTAGATAGTGTGAGACCCATTAGATTAGCGCCTCTTTGTTGGACTCTGTCTAAGAGGGAGAGACTAGTTGTTTGTGCACCAGTCCGGATGTGAAAATAATACTCCATGCATTAGTGAATGCTGACTTTATAGAGATATAGGATACTGGCAACTGTGAGAAGTTTTCTAGCTCGGTAAAGGGAGCCTACCTTCCTTGTAGCAGCCTTGGCAATGTTTTCTATATATTTGTTCCACTTCATGTTACCTGTGAATGTTAGACTTTTAAGTAAGATGGTATAGGGTTAGGGTCAGGTAGTGTTCTATTAGCCATGGCAATCGGTGGTTGAAAAGGTTTCTTATAATTATTAAAGGAAAGGAGCTTTGTCTTAGTAGCATTAAATTTTACCATGAATTTTTGTCCTCATTCAACTACAGACTGGAAGTCATTTTCTAAGGATTAAGCCATTGCCTTGGATATATGTGTGTTCGGTTTTCCCACATGTCAAGAATAGAGTGTGGTGCTATCAGCAAATATACCCATCACGGACATAATTGCATCAGAGAGGTCGTTGCTAAATATCAGGTATAATAAAGGTCCAAGGAGCAAACCTTGAAGTACACTCCATTAATGGCATGTTGTTTAAATGTATGGCCATCGAGGATAACCTGGATCTTTCTTTTGGCTAAGAACGACTTGATTATAGTAAATATTCGTCTAGTAATACTGTACAAATTAATTTTCATGAGAAAACCTTCATACCAGACCTTGTCAATGGATTTGAATATATTAAGCGCTATCGCCCAAGCTTCACCAGCTTTGTCCAGTGTATGATAAATGCATTCCAAGATGACTGTTTGTAGAACGGGCTTGCCTAAATCCACAATATTAGTCAGAAATGAGTTTAGCATTAACGAGGTGGTGGACTATCGCTAGATTAATTAATGATTCAAAGATTTAGCGAAGAGCGGGAGGAGACTGATGGGGGCGATAATTTTGCGGGTTATTTCTTTCACAAGAATTCATAAACACTAGTACCACAGAGGCAATTTTCCAGATATCAGATAAGCAAGATTCGGCAAGGTATTTGTTGTAGAATTTGGAAAGTACAGAGGCCAGATCAGCAGAGTATTTCTTTAAGGCAATAGCAGGGATAAGATCGGGCCCATATGCTTTGAAAGTGTTAAGGTTTTTAATGACATCCCGGACTTGGAAAGGGGTGATGATCAGATCATCTAGTATAGCTTCAGTCCGAAGTGTGAAATTTGGTAGGGTGTGGTTTGTGGAGTCCAAGGTGGGGTTCAAGCCGAACCGCTGGGCAAACAGTTCAGCCTTATCAGTTGGCGTTTAGGCGACATCGACAGGTTATCAATTATGTTAAGTTATTAATACATCATCATAATGTAGATGTAAAGACATTATTATTTTTTTATACTGATGGATCACCACTTATCAAGGCCAAAAGCCACTCGAGGATTAGGGTTAGTGTGATTTTCAGTTATAACAGTACTATAAAAGGATTGAGAACTATGATTAATTCACAGGACAACTCGACAGATATCTATTGGACATTGGACATGAAAACGACCATGTTGTAGTCTGTAGAGAACAACAGAGAAACGTGTTAAACTTGGGTGCTTGTCCAGATTAAGGTTTTAACGCAGAAATTTTAAATATATTTATCTTATACTTTTGTGAATTATAGACATAGAATTCATGTAATCTATATTATGTCATCATGAAAAAGAAAGAACGTACATTCTTTAGATTTTTCAATACAAAAATGTCACATGAAACTTAAGCGTGGCAGACCGACCGAAATGTCATTTCAAACATAAGTGCAACAGATCGAAAGACCCTTGCTCGAAGCAAAGTGTAATATCTGCTCTGATACTACACTTCATATGTTCTGCCTTTGGTCAGTGAAGGAGAAATCCTTCTTTACTGAGGCAATTTAAAGTTTTGTCTCAATCCAGAGTGCCAATTATCTGGGAACTAGATTTTCCCCCACATTAAAAACAAACTTTGTGTCTAATGCTGCCCTCGTGCAGAGACAAGTAAATAGGGACAGACAGAGCTTCCGATAAATATGCTTGGACGCATCTAAAATAAGATGCGTCTATTCAATCTACACGTTTAGTGATGAAAATGATGTCTCAAGTATAAGCGTTACAGACCAAAGAAAATGTTGTTTCAAACAGAAGCGTGACAGACCGACAAAACTGCTGTTTAAAACTGAAGGGTGACAATCTAACCAACGGACAGAGCCTCCTATGGAGACGTTTAGATGTATCTAATAACTTGCTCATTTAAGGGACAAAAATGCTATTGGCTGACCTACGGATAGACCAACCGTTGCAAGAACGCATATAAAACATCATGTGAGTTTTACTATAAGAATTATAGCCTTAGTTTTATGTTAATACTGCGGTCAAAATCTATGTACACTCTGACATAGATTTTATTCAAAACAGACTGTCAATAATACTATTCCCATGCAAAGTTTATTAGATACTAGGAAAAATAAATGTGACACGTTAGGTTATCCTTTGAGCTCGGCTTAAATTGTTTGAATCAGGAAAAAAGTGAGTTTGCCAAGCCATCTAAATATATAAAAATAAAAAGACAAAATCAAAACTTAGCCTCTCTCTTCTCGCTATATGTCACCTATCTCTCTCTTTCTCTCTCTCTCTCCCTATATCTCTCTCTTTTCAGCTACAGGTTAAATAGTATAACTACCTGTCGTGATATTCCCTATTGTTTATAATGAACTATTCCGATTTTTTAAAATTTTTTATTTCTTTATTAACTTCGACTGTTAATAAAAGGAGAGAGAGAAAGGGTGATGGAAGCGACAGTTATAGATAAAGTATGCAATAAGAGCGGGGGTCCATTATAAGTCATTGAAAAAAGGGTGAGATTGATTAATAGAAACTTAGTAAGAGATGATTCACTTGGTGAGTTTATTACCAATTGTGTACTGTGGAAGTTTTTTCTAACATAACTCAATCCCAAAACTGAGAAATATTTGAGCATGCATTTAGTGTGATTAAAATATATGGGAAAAAATATATATTAGGGAAAGAAACAGCTTTAGTATGATAGCAGATACAAGGTGTGGCATTAAGATCTCCAACAAACTGGTGTAAACGGGTACTTCAGCTAGTTTGACTACAAAAGAAAATGGCTGCTCAACGTAATCAAGAATCCATAATGCTTGCACTTGAAAAGTCAGTTGTTTTTTGGAACAGCTCTTTGCATTAATACAGTAGGGTTGGTGTGGTGGTAGAGGTTAAAAAGTGAATGAAGGTTGCCATAGTTACCAATGATAGATTGATCCATTTTGATCCGTATGGACAGCTGACGTGCATTTTAATGATCCTTTTTAAAACGCTTTGTCACAGTTATCTGCTAATGTAGTATAGACAACAATTGAATTACACAGAATTCAATAGAATGCATACAAAACAGCGAGTATTGTTTTATGATTCTTGTAAAGACTTTAATCACCTCGAATAATTGCTGCGGTGTATTCATCCCAATACTCTCCACGCAATCTATTCTTCATACCATAATCACAAAATCAGTCAATATTATGTTGTTTTTTAAAATTTATTATTGCGTCACCACTTATCGAGGCTAAGAGCCACTCGGGGATTATGGTTAATGAGATGGAATGATTATCAGCTGAAAGATGTGGAACACTATGGGAGTACTAACATTGATCAATGGCATGTGTTTAATTAATTATGACATGGTTTATGACAAGAATTTGTTGACATTGGATTTGAAGACGGCCAAGTTGTAATCAGAAGGGAAGCAGTCCTGCAATAATATGTTCCAAAGAAGCTCTGTACATAAATGCTATTAACACCAATTACATTATCGACATACTTCGACAACCACAAGATGGTCCGAAAGTCTTGTTACTCTTATCAAAAAGTAATAACAATAGAGGAACAAGTAATGCAGCAATACAAAACACCGGTTCTGGTTTCAGTTCATTCACTTTAAGAACACAGTAAAAAACAAAATAAGAACACTAGAAGAGCAAGTTAATTCGTATGAATCAGAATGGTACGATTTTGTTGACCGGCTTGATTCTGGTGTCGGCATTCTTGCAGTTGGCACCATGTAATGATGCCAACATCCCTAAGTGAAAGTGGTACTATGGAATCGACTAGATTCGAACTTGGCACGCCCAGGTCGTCAGTCTGTGTCGTTATTTTGCATCAACAACAACAACAACAACAGCAGTAATAGAAAAAAACATGTAATAGATTCAATTTATCTACTTTCATTGACACTGTTAAACATCGAGAAGGTCTGTATTAACATCATCATTCTCGTGGCACAAAAGTATGTGGCACCATTTCCTCTGGGATTGTTTATGAAGCTGTGCTGCAGTGACTTTTTGATAATTTTGGACCACCTTGTATACTATTTGAATAAATGAACGTTAGAATAAATCGACAAAACTCATGCTTACATTTTATAACTAGACTTTCTGACTACCCTGAGTTCTAGCATTTAATTACTATCTGAATAATGAAATTCCAATTTTTGTTAAGGTGAGCAATCAAATTGCCTGTTCTCTTTGAAATATTAAAAAAGAAATCTTGTCCATAGTTTTTATCTCTGATTAAACTTTGAAAGGATTCAACATTCCACATTCTAAAAGTGTCGTGATACTATTTTTTTTTTCCAAAGTATTCATACCCTCGGTAATCTTTGGGAACTTTCTTTCTACCAATTGTCTATCCAGAATAACCTTCCGGTTTCCATGATGCTGATTTGGTGCCCATAAATGATGACAGTATCCAAGGCGGTTCCTTATGTATAGGCTGGTACTTTATTTAAACATTGGATGTGGACTGGCCCATAAGATCATAAATGAGAGAACCTAAGAATACAGTGGGGAAGATTATTCAAATGGTTTCTCACAAAGACTAATATATTAGTGTGGTGCCAATATAAGTACATTTTGGTTAGAGGGTAACTGCATGATCAGCGGACGTTGTTCATATTTAGTAGAGTCAAATAAAGATTTATTGAGATGTTTTTAGTTTTTTTACACTTGAATGTTTAAATTTTAATATTATTGTCGAATAATAAATATGAGATTATACATTAAAATACCAGGTTGTAACGAAAGTTCTGTCCGTTTTTAAGGCTCAGTAAAATAATGAAAACCACAATATCAGATTTATTTAATCGTTAATGTAGTCTGCATCCTTTTCTATGACCTCTTTCCATCTGTTACTTTTTAATGCCATGTTCATACAATTCCTCAGGTGTTGTACGGGAAAAGGAAATTAACTCATTTTCGATTTTTTCCTTGAAATTATTCTCAATCTACTCAAATATTTTGAAAACTTCTAAATAAATGGTAATCTGTTGGTGTGAGATCTGGAGAATATCGTGGGTGATGCATAATTTCACAGGAATATATTTTAGGAAATCCCTGATCTTTTGTTCAGTGTGGGATCTAGTGTTATCAAGATTTACTTCAAGTGAAGTCGAAAATGAGTTATTTTTATTTTTCTGCTAAAAATCCAAAGCCTTTCATGGACATGACTTTAAAAATCTTATTGACAGATGGCAGATCATAGAAAAGAATGAAGACTATATAACGATCAGATATGGTGTTCTTTTATTATTTTCTTAAGCCTTAATAAACAGACAGATTTTTGCTAATAGACGAGCTGGCATACCCATCCTAAGACAGGGTCATAATACCGAAAGACACATGGTATCTTTAATAAGTTTAAAAGGCCAGGCTCTAAATACATGAAAACAATATTGTAAAAATGTGTGAATATAGAGTTCATACAATTGAATTTATAGACTTATAAAAATGTTAAACTTCAGTTGTAAGGTAAATATTGGGATTTATTTCTGACAATGTATTATGTATCACACTTTTTTTTGGGGGGGTGACATTCTGTTTGCATGAGTAATACCCTTAAATAAACGGTTAATTTAGCCCACAAGGTTGGAATAAACATAGAAAATCACAAAGAAAAAAATGAGACTTGTACACAAATCGAAATTGTGCCACAGGTGACGTTTTAACCACTTGGTTAACATAAGTTTGTCATTAGACAAGTAAGATTCCCTGAATTTAATTTTCTTCTTAAGACATTTTAAACTTAAGCTTTAAATTTTAGACATTTTCTAGAATCAAAATTGGAATAAGGATTCTAGACATAAGATTTAATAGCATTATATCTTGATTTTAATCTTCATAGGGGAACATAAAAGTGGTGCAAAACTGTTCTGTTCAGTTAATTAATTTTACACGTCCTGGGACGAGTATTCTTCTAGTATATATATATGAACACTACCCGATGTTACCCGGGTGTGGGGTATAACATATAAAAAAGAGTTCAAAACATTGTGTTTAATATACCCGGCTAAACTAAAACTTTAATTCAAGTGCATCAGAAATAGATGTGTAAGATGTTCAATCGTAACATGTTCTCCCCACTAAAAGAAAAGGAAAGGAAACAAGTCAAGTACATTTACATGCCTCTCCACGAGGGAAATGTTAGAGAAAACGTCCGTTTTTAATGTGTTGTATATTCAGCTCCCCTAAAAAGGGCACCCTGCATGGGAAAAGACATCAAGTATTTGTTAAATAAAAAAGAGGAAATTATTTGTTTGTATGTATAGTGTAAAAGAAACAAATACCTCTCTTTTTTTATTGGTTATAAAGTTAGGGATCTGCTGTCTAGATTGAAAATCGATCGATATCACAATGGAGGGAGTACGTAAGTCATAATTTGTTTTTACAATAAACAATCCTCTGGGTAGAATGGGTAATCTTTAAGAATATGCACCCATCTAGGCAGACATTTGTAATATTGAAGTCTTTTACAAACTCGAAATGAGTTTTCAATGGACGAAGATTTTTTGAATTACTATTAATCGAATATTTATTTAAATCAAAATTAAAATTAGGGAGAAGTAAAACAAAAAATGACGATATTTTGAATTTTCAATATGTTGTCCTTCATTACATTTTTAATTTAAGACTAATACATTTTATTGTTTCTTGGCACCGTTATTTTTTTTCAAAAAAAGTTTTTAAATTTAAAATCTGCTGAAACATCGTTGTTTTCTCTATTTTATTTTGTTGTTTTAAAAAAAACCAAAAATATTTATAGACTTTTGGAATAAAAAAGAACTGACTTTTCTTTATTCCATTAAAAACTCATTCCGAGTTTTTGCACAACCTAAATATTACAAATGTCTGCCTGAATGGGTGTGTATTCTTAAAGATTACCGTACAAGGTTTTATAATTTGTATGGATTTTTTGTCTGTGTATTTGATGGGAAAAACTGAGAAAGCGAACAGACAGGCGTTTTCTTTTTGTATTTTATATATAGATAAAGAAAATGGCAGAGCGTTTGCTTGTGCTAGTAGCTTAACAATTTATTTAATGTCAACATATTACGACACAGTATAATCCAGCCGTGAGAAGACTACTTCGGCTATTGATCCAAAAAAAGGCCACCTGTGATGTCACTACTCCTTTGAGCTCTACTGCCGCTGCCACCACCGCCATTGTCAATTAAGAAATGACAGACTCTGCTCTAAGTCAGGTGAAGGTCGGAGCGGGGAGTTTGGCCGTGTTGTGTTGGATACACGACAATAGGATCCCTGCACTGGGGGAAATTTGCGCTATTTATAGCTTGATTATTTTGCATTTGATTACATACAAGTAGCTGCACTGGGTTTGCGTGAATACGGCCGTGCGTCCATAGTCAGGTCAGGACAAAGTCGCTTGACGTTTGTTGCCATGATGAAAAAGCGTCTGCGTCCTGATTATCTCCGTGGGTGGTGAGGACTGAATCCCGACCGGCACAAAAAGTGTCTATTTAAAGGAAATACTGAGATTAATAAGAATAGCACATCCTGACCCTCCTTCCCATTTTTGAACCCTCTCTTCCCTCTCTCATCAGAATTTATGGAATATCCCTAACCCAGAGGTCTACCAAAGTTACCTATCTCTGAACCACTTAAGCGGGATGGGGTTAAGCGAGTAATTTCAGCTGTGCTCTGAAGGCTTCCTAACTTTAATTTATATTGTATTTTTTAAACTAGCAGGACTCGTGCACGGGTATTGCCCAGGAAAATTAAAGAACCTAAGAAACTAATGCTACAACCTCTTAAACCTCAAGTTAGTATCTGTACTCGATTTTAAAAAAATTATCTATAAAAAATAATTGCAGTGTTCTTAAGTATTAAATTATAAATAATAAGAAACATTTAAATATTTGAAGTATTTCGTAACTATGATAGAGTATCCTTGCAGCAACATACGTAGAGGCAATGGATTTTATTTTCGAGGGGGGGTAATAACTGTGTCTACACGCAAACACTGGAGGGAACGTAATATTTCATAAGAATAAGAGTATTAATTTTGAGAAGATTAGTGTTTAAGTAAAAGTATAAACAAATATTTTATGCAAAAACCGGCCTGTGATTTGAATAATAATTTATATTTCAATTAAATTAAAGCGCAAATTAAATAAAAAATAAAATGTCTTGAAGAAGAAATGAATAAACACTGGAAGGAAGGTACTATTTAATGACGTATGAACTCACAATTGACTCTGGTCTACGGGTTATATGGCAATTTATATTCAATTATATACAATAAATAATTTTTCTAATGTTGTGTTTCAGAATTAAATAACTGCAAAACTGTGATGTTTCAGAAATATTTAGATACATTATTTAGACTATTCGAACTACTATAGTCATCTCGATTGTTATTTCCACAACATTTTGGTCAGTGTAACCTCTTACATTCTTTAGGTGGTCTTTTCGAACTCGAAAAGCTTTATGTCGCACTCAAGAACATATATGTAATTTCAAATTGAACCCTTTATTTGATTTTTAATCCACATATGTAGATTATTCTTTTTCGGTCAGCCATGACCAGGTAGTCATTTTAAGTATTATGTTATTCTTAGTTATTATCACCTATAGTAAGGATTGAAACTTCGACTTCCAGGAGACTGTCACTTAGAACTGATTGTAAAACAGCGTTTTTAATCGTTATGCCACAGATCCATGTTCGAAATTTTGTACAGGTTCAAAAATAAGACATAAAGATTCCTTAGTCCGTAAGGATGCACATGTAGAAGGCCGAAGGTTATATCTGCCGAAACGTTGTGAAAATAATAACCAAGATGAGAATAGTTTTCCGAATAAATCGAAATTGTTGATATGCTGTCTAACAATCAAATTAATATGTATACATGAGAATTGGAATATAATATTACAATTAAAAAAACTTCAAAGGAAGGTAACTTAACTAATAATTATTAAAAGAGGCTGAAAATCTTGTTTAACTACGAGAAAGAAGAATGAGGGGGGGGATTTAATTTTGACCTTCAAAATAATCAGTTTTCTAAATATGAAGTACAGTTTTTTAATGTCTTTTCTCACATTGGAAATTTATTGGCAAGAAAGATGTTCAGAAATAAGTCTACGGTATATAATATTTTTGGAACAAATTACCTAATTAAGTTTTAAAAAGGTACTTATGCAGTTTACGAACCGCGTTTTCATCGGCATATTCTGGCAGGTTATGTAAACCGCCGGAAGGTGCCGAAATGCTTAGCCGACGAAAATTGCAGCAGCCAACAATTGGAAGAGCTTAGCCTTAGCCAATGAAATTTGCAGCAGCTGACAATTGGAAAAAGCGATGGAAATATTGCAGACATCTAATCGACAGCTACATGCGTGAATTTTTGTGGAGACAGAAATTCAGAAACAATCCCTTCGTCTCCATATTAGAGCACATTACTGAAGTGTACTCTGTCGTGCAGCTTTTTTCCACGTCCTCTAACCCTTGTTCTACTTTTCCATCGTCTGTGGTTAAGTCCACAGAAAATTTGCTAAAAGAAACAGTACCTAACCCTAACCTTAAAAGAAACAGTACCTAACCTTAACTCTAAAAGAAACAGTACCTAACCTTAACTCTAAAAGAAACAGTACCTAACCTTAACCCTAAAAGAAACAGTACCTAACCCTAACCTTAAAAGAAACAGTACCTAACCTTAACTCTAAAAGAAACAGTACCTAACCTTAACTCTAAAAGAAACAGTACCTAACCCTACCCTTAAAAGAAACAGTACCTAACCTTAACTCTAAAAGAAACAGTACCTAACCTTAACTCTAAAAGAAACAGTACCTAACCTTAACTCTAAAAGAAACAGTACCTAACCTTAACCCTAAAAGAAACAGTACCTAACCCTAACCTTAAAAGAAACAGTACCTAACCTTAACTCTAAAAGAAACAGTACCTAACCTTAACTCTAAAAGAAACAGTACCTAACCCTAACCCTAAAACCAACAGTACCTAACCTTAACTCTAAAAGAAACAGTACTTAACCCTAACCTTAAAAGAAACAGTACCTAACCTTAACCCTAAAAGAAACAGTACCTAACCCTAACCTTAAAAGCAACAGTACGTAACCTTAACTCTAAAAGAAACAGTACCTAACCTTAACTCTAAAAGAAACAGTACCTAACCTTAACTCTAAAAGAAACAGTACCTAACCCTAACCCTAAAAGCAACAGTACGTAACCTTAACCCTAAAAGAAACAGTACTTAACCCTAACCTTAAAAGAAACAGTACCTAGCCTTAACTCTAAAAGAAACAGTACCTAACCTTAACTCTAAAAGAAACAGTACCTAACCCTAACCCTAAAAGCAACAGTACGTAACCTTAACCCTAAAAGAAACAGTACTTAACCCTAACCTAGTCAGTAGGGTTCAAAAAGAATTGGCAAGAAAAAAATTGTTTGCTAAAAAAAATCATTAAAAGACTGTTTGCTATCAGTTGTTGCACCATATTTTCTTCACCAAACAAAAATAAATATTTATTCATGAAACTTACCACATATGATGAGTGTTTTGTTCCTTGATTTGAATTTTTTTCCTACATTTTGAAAGTTTCTTACAAATTTACGTATCTTTTTTCAACTTTTCATTGAATATTTTTTGTTGAAATTAACTTACTATGCCTGTTTCTAGCATTTTAACATTGGCTAGCATGTTCGACACTAAAAAAAGTTTTCATTCAGCACCTTCTAGCGGTTTACGTAACCTGCCGGAATATGCCGATGATAAAGCGGTTCGTAAATTGCATAAGTACCCCAAAAAATAGTATTAGTGTAAAATGTTTCAAGAATAAACTGGATGAATTCAGAAATTAAGTTAGATATTTTATTAGATAGATCTCAAAAATATTCTTGTAAGTTCATTCTTTTAAGAGAATTTGATCTAGATATATGTATTATATATTTCATGTTTCATTAGTTTTAGCCATTTTATATATATACAATTAATTTAACTTTCCCAAAAGTCCTATTTAAAAAATAATACTTTGATAAAAAAAATTCGGCTCTTAGCCTCTTATCTATATATTAATAACATTATGTGACCATTTATTGTGCGTCTCTATGTGTGTTTCTCACCTCTACGTGTGTTACGCAAACTATACACTGGATGTCAATCAAATATATTTTAAGAGACACCAAATTCCCATCCACATATGCATGCAAACAAAATGAAACAAAATGAATTTTAAAACTGAACACACACAAATCATGTCAGAATTCTGATGTCGGTGTGTGTGTGTAATATGCGTAAGATTTTTACAGACTGAGAAGGATTCCCTTTTGTAGTAACATAAAAATATACTTATGGCAAGTAAAATACACAGAAACGCGTTTGTGTTTCATTCCTGAGCGAAATCATCAGACAGCTGTTTCACTGTATCACGGCTCTTCAGAGTTACTTTTTTTCACACTGATTCAAAACCCGACTGAGCTGCCAGTAGTTGCAAACTGTTACAACTGTGGTTATCAGCTACCGTCACGTGTAAGGAGAATCTATAATGTTTATACTTTCACATAATCAGCTACCTAAAATGTGCTATTGAATTAAAACATTTTCTGTTATTCTCGGTTGAAAAAGTACTTTCAGGAATCATTATTAAAGTTCGTTTCTCAAGCTGCCGATGCTTGGCAAATATATTTTTGGAACGACACAATAGCAACATAGACATAGTTTACCACAACAAAGTACACATACGTATGTAAATAGAGGATGTACTTTATTTACACGAAACATATCTATTGTAAACCTTGTGAAACAAATGAAACCCTCGTTTCTACGAACATTTTGAGTTCAATCGGCTGCTGCTGATGCTTGTCGGTTTGTTTGCTAAAAGAGTCAGATTTTTGCATAGAGCTCACACAGATCGTGCCTCAGGATTGTCTGATCTGCGTGAAGTCTTCTTTGTTCATCACAGCTATCACTTAACCTGCAGGATTACAGGTGTTTACCCCTGACACAAAGAACAGCAAACCTCAACGATTGCATGCAAAGTCGGGGAAGGTTTGGCTGAGAACATACAAACGAATAGCGCAGAAACAACATCGCTTTGCAGTTCTACGCCTGACACGTTTCAGCTTGCCACATATCAGAGGCAGAGACGACCAGAGGACGACGGATCCTGATGTTGAATCCTCCTGGATTTTCCCCAGATCCCTGTTAGCCAGGTATTTCTGGCACTACCACATTGTCACCGCGGGGAGGAAGGGTTGGATTTTAGGGGGATGCTTGCATTTGCTTGAATATATATTGAGTTATCTCTTTTAGGGTTACAGACAATATATTAATACGTATAGATATTAAAACAGAGATATAACACATATTATTATGTTAGAGATAAGTCATTCCAATAGATTGTTTAGTTATAAATATGCTATTAATATTATTCTGAATGCTTATATAGGTTGAGGGCCCAAGTAACCTTCCGCGATAGCCAGACCAGCTAATAAGTTTGCGCAAATCAAGCTTTTCATGCAAACACACACATGCACAAAGAAACTAGAAGCTGCTTCAAACTTATAAGCAGTCAACAACTGTTACTATTGTTTTATCAGCCACTACCATGTATAAGATAAATCTATAAATGCGGATATATTCACATTATCGGCTACCTAGTGTGCTCTATTCTTTTGAGGTTTTTTTTCATTAACAGTTTAACTGGGATTATCGATAAAAATACGAGAGGCACAAAGAGACATAATAAATAAAGAAAGAATTTTCTTTTGCAAGTCATTCTTCTTCCTGTCGTGTGACCAAAACAAAGATATAATGTTTATTGGAAGACCTACCTAATACTGTTTACACAAGAACATTAGACTGCATTAGCAACAGCAATAGAATTCCTCCCACGGATGAGGTCGGTCATAACTAGTGACCTGAAGATATTGAGAGATAAATAAGAAAAACCCGAAGAGACTGTTGTTAGTAGCTCCAGGCACTCGAAAAGTATTAGCAAAATACGGCCGATACAATTCAGTTAGGGTACTTGCCAGAAACATCAGAATTACATTACCGATGCCAAAAGAAGATGCTATATCTTCGGTTCATTGCCAGGTCGATTAGATATTCTTTGAGAGTCACGCTGACTCCAATGAGTGGGTTTTTCTTTTTCTTCTAGGAATTTTGTATCTGTGAGAAGATTATCAAAAGTCTGTGAACTGGGCAATATTCTAAGCCTGATTTAAGACACTTTACCATTCCCATGAATTCTATTGTACATCGCATCCTACTGTATTTCATGTTCAGTCTACTTGTATTAAACCTTAAATGCTTTTTGTTTCCAATATGACACATTCCAAAAAGATGTCTATTTAATATAATATTCAACGAAAATGGGTTAAACTGCAACTTGTTTCAAATCTGAAACGAGCCTGTTGGCAAGTGTGAGTAGATATTAGTATGATGTTGCACCAGCACACATTCTAAATACGTAATCAGTATCTTCGATGTCATGGGTGAATGTCATCGGTGTGTCATCTGCCTAATTCAAGAGCTTAAACTTTTAAATCTGGTCATTATAATCGTAAGTAAAAATTATTTTATGATTCTCTAGTGTATTATCATTATTATATATTGTAGTGTGTTGTTATACATGTAAATTATATGCCATATGTTGCCCATTTGCGACATCGTTTATTTTTGTTCAATAATTTTTTTTTCAAAAATCATCTATACTACTTTATATTATCCCTTATGAAGTGTTTTTCACTTTTTTCAAACCAATATAAAAAATAAAGCATTTAAGGGTAATTAATATAGTATTTCATATACAATACACTTTATTTTTTATTAATTCTATTGTATTTTATATACAAGGCACTTTATTTTTTATTAATTCTATTGTATTTTATATACAAGGCACTTTATTTTTTATTAATTCTATTGTATTTTATATACAAGGCACTTTATTTTTTATTAATTCTATTGTATTTTATATACAATACACTTTATTTTTTATTAATTCTATTGTATTTTATATACAAGGCACTTTATTTTTTATTAATTCTATTGTATTTTATATACAATACACTTTATTTTTTATTAATTCTATTGTATTTTATATACAAGGCACTTTATTTTTTATTAATTCTATTGTATTTTATATACAAGGCACTTTATTTTTTATTAATTCTATTGTATTTTATATACAATACACTTTATTTTTTATTAATTCTATTGTATTTTATATACAATACACTTTATTTTTTATTAATTCTATTGTATTTTATATACAAGGCACTTTATTTTTAATTAATTCTATTGTATTTTATATACAAGGCACTTTATTTTTTATTAATTCTATTGTATTTTATATACAATACACTTTATTTTTTATTAATTTTATTGTATTTTATATACAATACACTTTATTTTTTATTAATTCTATTGTATTTTATATACAAGGCACTTTATTTTTTATTAATTCTATTGTATTTTATATACAATACACTTTATTTTTTATTAATTCTATTGTATTTTATATACAATACACTTTATTTTTTATTAATTCTATTGTATTTCATATACAATACACTTTATTTTTTATTAATTCTATTGTATTTTATATACAATACACTTTATTTTTTATTAATTCTATTGTATTTTATATACAATACACTTTATTTTTTATTAATTCTATTGTATTTTATATACAATACACTTTATTTTTTATTAATTCTATTGTATTTTATATACAAGGCACTTTATTTTTTATTAATTATATTGTATTTTATATACAAGGCACTTTATTTTTTATTAATTCTATTGTATTTTATATACAATACACTTTATTTTTTATTAATTCTATTGTATTTTATATACAAGGCACTTTATTTTTTATTAATTCTATTGTATTTTATATACAAGGCACTTTATTTTTTATTAATTCTATTGTATTTTATATACAAGGCACTTTATTTTTTATTAATTCTATTGTATTTTATATAAAATAAACTTTATTTTTTATTAATTCTATGGTATTTTATATACAATGCACTTTATTTTTTATTAATTCTATTGTATTTTATATAAAATACACTTTATTTTTTATTAATTCTATGGTATTTTATATACAATGCACTTTATTTTTTATTAATTCTATTGTATTTTATATATAATACACTTTATTTTGCATTAATTCTATTGTATTTTGTATACAATATACTTTATTTTTTATTAATTTTATTGTATTTTATATATAATACACTTTATTTTGCATTAATTCTATTGTATTTTGTATAAAATACACTTTATTTGGTATTAATTCTATTGTATTTTATATATAATACACTTTATTTTGTATTAATTCTATTGTATTTTGTATATAATATACTTTATTTTTTATTAATTCTATTGTATTTTATATAAAATACACTTTATTTTTTATTAATTCTATGGTATTTTATATACAATGCACTTTATTTTTTATTAATTCTATTGTATTTTATATACAAGGCACTTTATTTTTTATTAATTCTATTGTATTTTATATACAATATACTTTATTTTTTATTAATTCTATTGTATTTTATATATAATACACTTTATTTTGTATTAATTCTATTGTATTTTGTATAAAATACACTTTATTTGGTATTAATTCTATTGTATTTTATATAAAATACACTTTATTTTTTATTAATTCTATTGTATTTTATATACAATACACTTTATTTTTTATTAATTCTATTGTATTTTATATACAAGGCACTTTATTTTTTATTAATTCTATTGTATTTTATATAAAATAAACTTTATTTTTTATTAATTCTATGGTATTTTATATACAATGCACTTTATTTTTTATTAATTCTATTGTATTTTATATAAAATACACTTTATTTTTTATTAATTCTATGGTATTTTATATACAATGCACTTTATTTTTTATTAATTCTATTGTATTTTATATATAATACACTTTATTTTGCATTAATTCTATTGTATTTTGTATACAATATACTTTATTTTTTATTAATTTTATTGTATTTTATATACAATACACTTTATTTGGTATTAATTCTATTGTATTTTATATAAAATACACTTTATTTTGTATTAATTCTATTGTATTTTGTATAAAATACACTTTATTTGGTATTAATTCTATTGTATTTTATATAAAATACACTTTATTTTTTATTAATACTATTGTATTTTGTATACAAGGCACTTTATTTTTTATTAATTCTATTGTATTTTATATACAAGGCACTTTATTTTTTATTAATTCTATTGTATTTTATATAAAATAAACTTTATTTTTTATTAATTCTATGGTATTTTATATACAATGCACTTTATTTTTTATTAATTCTATTGTATTTTATATAAAATACATTTTATTTTTTATTAATTCTATGGTATTTTATATACAATGCACTTTATTTTTTATTAATTCTATTGTATTTTATATATAATACACTTTATTTTGCATTAATTCTATTGTATTTTGTATACAATATACTTTATTTTTTATTAATTCTATTGTATTTTATATACAATACACTTTATTTTTTATTAATTCTATTGTATTTTATATACAATACACTTTATTTTTTATTAATTCTATTGTATTTTGTATAAAATACACTTTATTTGGTATTAATTCTATTGTATTTTATATAAAATACACTTTATTTTTTATTAATTCTATTGTATTTTATATACAATACACTTTATTTTTTATTAATTCTATTGTATTTTATATACAAGGCACTTTATTTTTTATTAATTCTATTGTATTTTATATAAAATAAACTTTATTTTTTATTAATTCTATGGTATTTTATATACAATGCACTTTATTTTTTATTAATTCTATTGTATTTTATATAAAATACACTTTATTTTTTATTAATTCTATGGTATTTTATATACAATGCACTTTATTTTTTATTAATTCTATTGTATTTTATATATAATACACTTTATTTTGCATTAATTCTATTGTATTTTGTATACAATATACTTTATTTTTTATTAATTTTATTGTATTTTATATACAATACACTTTATTTGGTATTAATTCTATTGTATTTTATATAAAATACACTTTATTTTGTATTAATTCTATTGTATTTAGTATAAAATACACTTTATTTGGTATTAATTCTATTGTATTTTATATAAAATACACTTTATTTTTTATTAATTCTATTGTATTTTGTATACAAGGCACTTTATTTTTTATTAATTCTATTGTATTTTATATACAATACACTTAATTTTGTATTAATTCTATTGCATTTTGTATAAAATACACTTTATCTTGCATTAATTCTATTGTATTTTATATACAATACACTTTATTTTGTATTAATTCTATTGTATTTTATATAAAATACACTTTATTTTCTATTAATTCTATAATATTTCATATACAATACACTTTATTTTTATTATTCTATTGTATGCTATATGCAGTACTGATATCTAATATATAAAGCAAAGCCATTGTGAATACAATGTCACTAATAAACATTGTTTAATTCGAATATGTTCTGCAAAGAAATTAATTATATTGGCATTACTTATAACACATTACAGTGATTGTTATATATATTATTTAGTATATAATTTCTGAACTTTCACAGTAATTCATAATCATGTTTACACTAGAATTACAAAGTCAAAGGATTTTACAAACTCAAAATACATTGTGATGTCATAATAAGTCCCCTCTCTCTCTCCCCCCTCTCGTTCTCTCTCTTCTACCGATCAATTCTCTCGTTTTTTCGCTCTCTCTCTCTTTCTCTCTTAATTATTTACATCACTCCATTTCTCTCACCACTTCTCTTATTATCCGCCCTTTATTTATGTTATTCGCCTTTCCTCACACCAACTAAAACATGGCTGTACAGGTGAAGTGTGCACTAGGGTCGTAAAGTCGGAAGATATAAGGTGCTAAACTTTCAAAATATCTGACTCCGACTCATTATTTTACAGTCTTACAATATTCAGACTCCCTGTTGACCCTTAACTTCCTCCGACTCCATAACCCTGGTTTTAACTCTAGTGATAAGCAAGCAAGCGAGATCATAACATCATCGGAGTGTTTGGTAGTATATACATTGTATTGTATATAATAAATTTTCTTCATGTTGCAATGTATTGTCTTGTAAACTAATGTGTGAATTCTTTTTTAAGTTTGTGTATTTGGTCGTTGGTGTTTGACGACCTTTCAACCATTATAAGGCCATCCAATGTCAAACAGTTTGTTGGGGTTTTGTTTTCAGACTCAGACAGTGTTTACAATGTTTCTTTTTTGTGAAGGTATTTTTAGAGTCTTAGATTTGACTAATAATAATTTTTAGATTTTAGTATGCGTTTTTCCTTTTTTAGGTTAGGTTTATTATTTGGGCCATTCTTTTGAAGAAAGTTTTTTTTTAATTGTTTGCTTTGTAACGAGTTGATTAACATTAAGTTATGATACTGCACTTCATCTTTTCTATTCTCGGTCGGTGGAGAAGAGATCCTTCTAGACTGAGGCAATTTAAATTTTTGTTCCATTCCATAGTGCCCTTTTTGGGGGAGCTAGATTTTCCACACATTATAAACTGACCTT
>OY744515.1:25526053-25648553 GCA_963556195.1 Sepiola atlantica | reverse complement strand
ATCCACAGTCACATGTATTTCCTCATTTTTACCGGGAATCATCAGTATGGAGGGTGATTGCTTTGCCGGTCGCACAATTCGAAACCTTTAGACCCAAGTCAACATTTTAACTTTTGACTGAACGTTAAGAACGAGATATATATATATATATATATATATATATAATGTGTGTGTTTTTATTTTATATATATATATATATTTTTTTTTTTATTTTATTCCATTAGTTGCGACAAAACAGGTTTTGTTTCATTGGTGCGAATAGCGACCAACTCATCGGGCCGGCGAAAGGAATTCAAATGGCATAAAATTTTAACTTCACTTTAACTGGAGATTGAAAATTGAAAATACATTGGAGGGGGAGGGGGATAGAGTTGGGGCTTTGTCTATAACGGCGACATGGGACATGAGAGGGGAGGGGGGAGGACCCCAACAAGTCGTGTTTCAAATTATTACGTGGGAGGTTTTGCACGTGTCAGTGCTGTGACGATCTCAATCTCGGCCGGGGTGGGAGGAGGGAGATGGGGCGACGGCCAGAGTGAGTTAAATTTAAAATGAGAATAAAATTATGATTACAACCGTCATTCTTATTTTATTTTAATTCTAATAAGTAATTATCATGTGGATAAAAATGTTTGATAATTTTAATTTAGGGTATTAATTGCTACTTTTGCATTTTATTTATTTTATTTTAATGTTTTGTTTATTATTTGTAGTGAATTTTGTTGTGATTATATTTTTTTAAATTGTGATTATATTATACCGAGATCAATACTAGTGGACTCATTTTATAAGAGAAGTTTTCTGGTGTTACCAGTCTTATCATTAACAAAACCGATTATGACAATGGTAACGCCTGCCAATCATACCTACGATAGTCGCAGTGATAACAGCCTTATGTAAAAGCCTTAATCAAACTGCCCCCTAAATCAAAAGTGCCTATCAACCCAAGTGGTCTATGAGGCATCTATCTCCTCAACTGAAAACCCATCCCAGACTAACTATTATATTGGTCTGGCAGGCAACAACTTCAAGGAAAGATTCTACAACCATAAACTCTCTTTCAACAACCCAGACCATCCTGGGCAAACCGGACTTTCACTACACTACCACAAACTAAAAACCAAAAAAGAAACTCCCATAATAAAGTGGAAAATCTTGAAAAAATCCAGCACCTGCAAATCAATAAACTCTCCATGTAGATTATGCTTAAATGAAAAACTGGAAATTATCCGCTTTAAGGACAAAAACAAACTCTTAAATAGAAAACAAGAGACATCTATCAACTGTAAACATAGTAGACTCTACCTCCTTAGCAACCCACATACCCCACCTTAACCCCACACCAACCCTACTTAACTTCAACATAAAATTAACAGTTTTTTTGTTTTTGTTTTTTACAAAAATGAATGATAACATTAAACCCCCACTATACACTACCCCAAAACACACTATAACCCCCTACCCACCCACCCAAATTTACAACCCAATCCCACTCCAACAAGTCATGATGAATTTATAAATATATAACCACCCCTCTAAACTACCAATAATATCAAATCTCTACGTACTACCTATAATGCACAGCCTCAATAACCTCTCAGCCATACTACCAATTCTAACATAAACCCATAACTGGGACAGCTATCAACACTGATATCACTTAGACTAATCTCAATTACTTAACCCCTCGATCACTACCTTGAACACTTAATTATTAACTGGTACTTAGTCCTTGTCATTGGTAGTGGAATTAAAAAAGCCTACCATCACTTGTCGACTTATTTCGCCCAATGACTTCACAAGTAGCAAGATGGTAATGATGGTGATATTTATCAGTATTACTATTATTATTATTATTATTATTATTAGTATTATTATTATTATTATTATTATTATTATTATTATTATTATTATTATTTTTTAATACTATTATTATTATTATTATTATTATTATTATTATTATTATTATTATTGTTATTATCATTAATATTCTTACAAACTTGTTATTTCTATTTCTATTTTTATTCTAATTTTATTTATATTTATCTTTATTATTATTATTATTATTATTATTATTATTATTTTTATTTTTAATTTTAATTTTATTTTTATTTTTTATTTTTATTTTTATTTTTATTTTTATTTTTATTTTTATTATTTTTATTTTTTTTATTTTTATTTTTTATTTTTTTAATTTTTTATTTTTTTTATTTTTATTTTTTTTTCTATTTTTATTTTTATTTTTATTTTTTTTTATTAAGGCTTTTACATAAGGCTGTTATCACTGCGACTATCGTAGGTATGATTGGCGGGCGTTACCATTGTCATAATCGGTTTTGTTAATGATAAGACTGGTAACATCAGAAAACTTCTCTTATAAAATGAGTCCACTAGTATTGATCTCGGTATAATATAATCACAATTTAAAAAAATATAATCACAACAAAATTCACTACAAATAATAAACAAAACATTAAAATAAAATAAATAAAATGCAAAAGTAGCAATTAATACCCTAAATTAAAATTATCAAACATTTTTATCCACATGATAATTACTTATTAGAATTAAAATAAAATAAGAATGACGGTTGTAATCATAATTTTATTCTCATTTTAAATTTAACTCACTCTGGCCGTCGCCCCATCTCCCTCCTCCCACCCCGGCCGAGATTGAGATCGTCACAGCACTGACACGTGCAAAACCTCCCACGTAATAATTTGAAACACGACTTGTTGGGGTCCTCCCCCCTCCCCTCTCATGTCCCATGTCGCCGTTATAGACAAAGCCCCAACTCTATCCCCCTCCCCCTCCAATGTATTTTCAATTTTCAATCTCCCGTTAAAGTGAAGTTAAAATTTTATGCCATTTGAATTCCTTTCGCCGGCCCGATGAGTTGGTCGCTATTCGCACCAATGAAACAAAACCTGTTTTGTCGCAACTAATGGAATAAAATCAAAAAATATATATTTTGCTCTGAATTTTCATTGAGCACTCTCATAAACCCGGTTTCAACTTCCTTCGGATTCATACCCCCTGGATATTTGTAATAAGTTAATTATATATATATATATATATATATATATATATATAATTTTGCAATACTCCTACTAGTTTCTAAACTAAATGTATTCCTTGCTACACTACATTTAAAAACATGGTTGATTTAGTTTGTTCCATTATTAGCTAAGACATGTTATTCCAACGACTTCTAAGCGGTTAGTGGAAAATTGAAAAAGAACAACATATGTTTCATACACTTTAACTTCAAGAGAAGTGTTATTTGCAATATTTCTATATAAAAATGTTATGCGGTTGCCTTTTTTTAAAGAATATTTTTGAATTATCAAAAAATACAACATATATATACATATATATATTATAAAAGTAACTCTGGAGATATATAAACAATATGGCAAAAATACATTCGCATGGTAATGTCAAGTAAGTAAGCACCATGATGAGAAAGAAAGCTTGTCAAAATCAGTGATGTTTTGTGATTACTAGTTATCTTGCCTCGACTTGTTACGGAAGTATAATAATTATCTACTTAACTTTAACCATATATTTATGAATAACAATAATAAATAATTAAAAGGGGCGTATCTAATTTTTTTTAACATACTTCACCCCAAGCAAGGCAAGTTGCCACTGTAGACATAAGGGGCTACTGAGAATTAGGGTGAAAGTTTTGGGGGTCATTCTAAATTGAGAGCTGTGCAGCAAGATGCTTGTTCACATTAGTTTTAAATTTCTGCATGTAGGTACAGTCGGGAAAACAGGTAGCAGAGAAGGAGTTCCAAAGTTCGACAGCACAAGGAAAGAAGCTATTGGCTTTCCAGAATCTGGGGACCTCCACAGTAAATGGCGGGGATTTAGCTGATTGTCAGATTGGTCCAGTGTATTTACGTCGAAGGGGCACCAGAGAAGCAAGTTAATCGGAGCACATTCCATTTAAGTGCTGGTAAAATAAGCACAAGGATGCAACATTGCAGCGATAGGACAGGGGCTGGAGCTTGGTGGCTAGTGAGTGACCTATGATATTAGCAACTCTTTTTTGGACCTTGTCTAAGAGGGAGAGACTAGTGGATGGTGCCCAAGCCCAGATGTGACAACAATACTCCATGTATGGGTGGATGGTGGCTTTTTAGAGAGATAGGATACTGTTAAATGTGAGAAGTTTTCAAACACAGTTGAGCCCACCTTCTTTGCAGGAGTTTTGGCAATATCTTCTATGTATTTGTTCCCATTCATCTTACCTGTGAATGTTAGGCCGAAGAATTTGAACATTAACCTCTCAGGTAGGGTGTTACTTGTCATGGCAATGGGTGGTTGAAGAGGTTTCTTGCAGTTATTGAAGGAAAGGAGCTTTGTCTTAGCAGCATTAAATGTTACCATCCATTTATGACCCCATTCCACTACAGACTGGAGGTCACTTTCTAAGGATTCAGTCATTGCCTCGAATATGTGGCATCCGTTTTGCCTACATGACGAGGGTAGATTGTGGTGTCGTCAGCAAATATACCCATCTCAGACACAACATCATGAGGGAGGTCGTTTATGAAAATCAGGAACAATAAAAGTCCAAGGATCGATCCTTGAGGTACACCTGCATTTATGTCATATTGTTTGGATGAACAAACATCGATGACAGCTTAGATCTTTCTTTTGTTAAAGAAAGATCTAATTATGTTAAATATTCGTCTAGTAATACCATATGAATTAATTTTTATGAGAAGACCTTTATGTCAAAGGCTTTAGATATATCAAGCGCTACCACCCTTGCTTCAACTGCCTTGTCTAGTGTATGGTATATGCATTCAGAGATTAGTGAAGAGCAGAAGTAGACTGATGGGGCGATAATTCTGAGGGTCAGTTTTATCTTGGGCAACTAGTAATAAACTGTAACATCTCATTGTCTGACTATATATATATATTATCTATCAAGACACAGAGCTTGCACATATTAAGGGCTCAATATCATTTCAGATAGATCTTTATGACAATAATAAATTAGTTAAGTGTTTAGATACACCACATTTATTTATTATTATTGTTATATTACTATTTCTTATATATATATATATATATATATATATATATATATATATATATATATATATAATGTTTTTAAATTCCCGAAGGAGTTTTTCATGGTAAACAACTGATGATCCCTTAAATAATGTTAAGACTAGTGTAAATTCTTGGAAGCAAACTAAAATAGTATCTACAAAAAATAAATTGACTTACATGAATGATTTTCTACTAAACGACTTGGGACTAAAATTTTTTGTTTTTTTCTTCCGTATATAGTTTTAATGGTTGCAAAACTTCCGAGACTATATATATATATATATATATATATATATATATATATATATATACATACTTATATTATAAAATAATGTTATGTATATTCTTTTTTGGGAGAAGGTATTTACTTCAACCGTGCTCAATACATGGATGGTAGTAGTATAAAAATATACATATATCAATAAGATACACCGAAACGTTTGTTTTTTATTGCCGGTGGAAATCCAGGTAATTGCATGGATTTATATTGTATGAACGTTTTTATACAAAGGGATTAAAATTAATTTCTAGAAAGAAACGAATATGTAGGGAGGAGTACTAAAATCAAGGACTCTGATTGATAAAATTTGGAGTAAGCAAAATTTAACTATATAAACGTTATTACAACGTAAATCCATGCAATTAGCCTGATACAAACTTTTACTTGTCATAAGTATATTTTTATACTACTATAAATATATATATATATATATATATATATATATATATATATATGCTAAGTTCCGGCCAAGGAGTCGTTGATAACTGTATGTCCCCTTACTTAGAAATACATAGATCTTAATTCTCTCTCTTCAACCGAGTTGGTTTAATGGCTGCATCGTCCTAAGCGTTCAGACAAAGGTGAAAATATTGACTTGGATCTGAGGGTTTCGCATTGTGTGACCAGCAGAGCAATCATCCTCACACTGATGATTCCTGGCGAAAAGGATGAAACACGTGTGTAGATAAGAATTTACTATTTATCGTAATATTATGTATATATATATAATTAGTTATAGTTGTGTTTTTTAATTGAAAAAAAAACAAGAATATCCATCCTTTTTCGTAGTAAACGTTTAGCGAAAAAAATTTTCACAACCAATCTTAGGAACAACTTAGCTGCTCTGAACAAATCAGGCCAATTTCTAGTGCATGTTCTGTGGGATTACTGATCTTATTTTTGGCAATAGCTTCCTTTTAGATAGATCTTCGAAAAACGGCATGGCTACCATTTTGTTTCTCTTACACTATCCGCTCCATCCCGCTTCAACCACCAAAGTCTCTCCATTTTTCCCGGATCACATTAGCACCTGATGTTTTTGTTACGAAAAGACAAGTGGCAAAGATCTTGCAGGTCAGCTTTGGTTACTGCTTTTAGGCAATGTTATGGCATTAGCAGAAATTGCTCAGTGCTGCATGGGTTCAAATGTCTAATGAGATTATTAACATTTCGGAATTTGTAAGCAATACTTTATTTTATCTGGTCGATTGCCTCACAGCTGCAGAGTTTTTCGATTAGAAAAAATTGGAAGTTTGGTTTCATTCAAGAAAAAAATAATTTCTGAATATGCTCACCTGAAATCAGTACGATCAGTCCTGCTACAGCAAAACTATATAGCTCTGACCTCAAGTCGAGTCTACTTAGATACTATTGGCTCGGTGGGGAGACCGCACAGAACCTACATCAAACAACTATGAACACCTACCAGGTGTGATGGAAAATAGAGCTAGATGGCGGGAGAGAGAAAGATTTGTGACACTACCATGACTTAATTTTTTTTTGTATGGAAATCGCTCGAGACAATGCACAAAGCCACCTGATGTAAAGAGCAAAAAAATACTACTTCAAGGTCAAAAACTAGCCAATTATTCCCCCTTTGTCAGAAACATCGCTCATAAAATGTGAGGACTAAAGGACAAAACAAGGGAAGCGAGAGTTACAAGGCTGCTGAAAGTAAACCCAAGGTCCGCTTTCCACTCTCCGTATATTGCTATTTACTCAGTGAAAAGCAATATGGATTTCACCCTGCAAGATAAACAGCTGACGTGCTGACTGTAATATTACAATTAATCAGCGAATATTTTGACGGATGCTTCGATTCCCGAGCAATAGCTCTCAATATGTCAATGGTCTTTCATAAGGTTTTCGCAAAAAGGTATTCTTGATAAGTTGCTAGTTATGGCATACCTGGAAATGTCTTCTCAACAATATAATTCTGTTCTCCTTAATGATGATGATGATGATGGATACCGTTTATATTTATTTATTTGATGCATCCATATACTTTATGAGAGGTCATGTCTATGAGAGGTCATGTCTGATTCATTTTCATAGCTGATTGTTCTTCGATCTGCCTAATGATCTTTGTGTCGTTCTGTCATGCTAAAGTTTGAAATAACATTATTAAGTTATCTTATGCAAAAGTCCCAAATTTGGGCAAAAATATAATTACATCAAATTATAATAAAATTAAAACGTTTCAAACAACTGTGGATTCATTTTGAAATTGCAGGAAAAGGGCTGAATGTCCCCTTAAAAATGATTGTATGCAGAGTAATCTCGTTTACAAATGTGTCGTCAAACATGGAAGCAATAGTGATAATCATAGTCACAATAATAATGCATTTACCAGTAGCAATAGTAATAATCATAGTCACAATACTAATGCATTTACCAGTAGCAATAGTAATAATAATGTAATATAAATAATAATGGCAAAAGGTCCAACAATAATGATAATAGGAATAGTAACAATGATCATAGAAGTGGCACTAATATAAACGTTTTAACCTACATAGGCTTCACAAAAATCTAGCAAAGAATTCTTTTTTTAATGGAAATTGCTCCAGACAAGGCATGAAGCCACTTGATGTAAGGAGCTAAGAAATACTACTTTAAGGTGAAAAACATCCAAAGGACAAAATAAGGGAAGCGGGAGTTACGAGGCTGCCGAAAGTAAACTCAAGTTCATTTTCTACTATCCTAATTGCTACATATGTTGATTCCTTTAAAGATGGAAGCCTAGCAAGTGATACCTCTCTATCTAAGCGGGGTCATACCTCATACCATATAGAATAGTTGATCATTAAAAGGCAAATCCGTTTACCTTAGCTCAAAAACTGTAATTAATGTTTAACTGAGGGATTTGCTGTTTCGAAAAATAGTTCTAGCATTCTTAATAGGAAATCGGAAATTATTTCAAATTGTTTACATAAAAGGGAAATTTAAATGTTAACAATTTAAAATTAGTTAAACTGATAAATTTAACTATCTCTGCGATTTTGACTAAGTAAATTACATCTAATTGAAATTTAGCTCTAATAACTATAATATTAAGAGTGACACAAGCGAAATGACAACAGAGAGAAGTAGTTGGTAGTCATTTATGAGACGTCTAACCTTAGCATGAAGCAAGAAGACAAAAAATGAAAATAATAATAGTATTTTTATTTTGACATATCTATGAAACTCTCGGTATCTCAAAGGGCATTTATGCTAAATTTAATGCATTCTCCCCAATCACGTTTACTTTTATCAGTAGTATTATAGGTAATAGTAGTATTATAGGTAATAGTAGTAGTATAGGTAATAGTATTATTATAGGTAATAGTAGTATTATAGGTAATAGTAGTATTATAGGTAATAGTAGTATTATAGGTAATAGTAGTATTATAGATAATAGTAGTATTATAGATAATAGTAGTATTATAGGTAATAGTAGTATTATAGGTAATAGTAGTATCATAGATAATAGTAGTATTATAGGTAATAGTAGTATTATAGGTAATAGTAGTATCATAGATAATAGTAGTATTATAGGTAATAGTAGTACCATAGATAATAGTAGTATCATAGGTAATAGTAGTATCATAGGTAATAGTAGTATCATAGATAATAGTAGTATCATAGGTAATAGTAGTATCATAGGTAATAGTAGTATCATAGGTAATAGTAGTATTATAGGTAATAGTAGTATCATAGATAATAGTAGTATTATAGGTAATAGTAGTATTATAGGTAATAGTAGTATCATAGGTAATAGTAGTATTATAGGTAATAGTAGTATTATAGGTAATAGTAGTATCATAGATAATAGTAGTATTATAGGTAATAGTAGTATTATAGGTAATAGTAGTATCATAGGTAATAGTAGTATCATAGGTAATAGTAGTATTATAGGTAATAGTAGTATTATAGGTAATAGTAGTATTATAGATAATAGTAGTATTATAGATAATAGTAGTATTATAGGTAATAGTAGTATCATAGATAATAGTAGTATTATAGGTAATAGTAGTATCATAGATAATAGTAGTATTATAGGTAATAGTAGTAATAGTATAGTGTGTAACATCGTTCTTCCTAAAAATGTACGAAGGCGAATCAATTTAACATAAATTTAAACAGCACACTGCACCATCACTTGCAAATTAAACAAAGATGTTTAATTTTTTAAGTAGTTGTCTACAAGTTTGAAGCTAAAATTAGTTTGAACGTATTAACAAAATTAAGTTAAAAAAATGAGGTACTTCTATATTGATTCGAATGTTTCTGATTGCGATTTACGGAACGGACTGGAAATGGCCGAGCCATCGTCGAACAATCAATTAGTACTGACATTAAATAAAACAATCTTTTCATTTTATCCCGTACTTAAGGTTAGAGTCAATCCTTCCCCTTTCGTGTAAAGAATGAGTTTAATAATTTTCTTCAAATCGGTAAGTAAATCAACTTTATTTCTTTTCTTTTATTTCTTATATTTTAGAACATTTTTACATCATTTATTTATTTTATTTTTAGAGGGGGGAGAACTACAAATGTTTGAACCCTAACCTTAACCTAATCCTTTTGCATTTGTATGCTTAGGTATCGGCTGCCTTTTATATTTTTTCTCAGCTTTCAAATCGTAATTTGTTTCGTCCATTTTCGATTCGTTCCATAAATCGCAACCGGCAAGCTTAGAGTCGATATGAAGCAACGAAAATAAAATTTAAAATGGTTTCATTTTTATTTTTCCATTAAAAAACAAATCTTTCTATTTTTTTCTTTCTCTATCACATCGGTATAACTCTAAATAAAGATTTATTTGTTTGAAACTATGAATTTATTTTTCAAGTTCCCAAAATGATTCTTCTTCGAAATGAATAAAATCGAACAAAATGTCTACCATTCTTTTTCGTTTCCTGCCTGCCGCCATTTTCACATTCAACTTGATGATGGCCTTGACACATTGCACTCCTATTAGTTCACTTTGGTGACATACGTGTTTTTTCCATCAAGTTCTTCTCGGCAAAAGACAAACATTGATCTTGAGACCAGCTACATGCTTCGTGATGAAGATTGCCATAGCAACTAAAGTCATTGTAACACTTGCTAATCACTGATTGGAAGAGCAGTTAAAGTGACTTTCATTCGTAGTTAAGGCTACGGCCGCTGTAATCAGCGATCGGGCAGGGTTTTTGGATTGATGTCTGTGGACTAACCAGTAGGACTAATAAAAAAGAAAACTGGGTAAAATACAAGCCACATAAGTTTTTTCTATCTCTTTTCACTAAAGAGTTAGTTTGTCTCTCCCAAAGTATTGTTTACAAATTTTCTATTTTTATATTTCAATAACAAATCCTTTGACTGGGACATAACCTAAAAGAACTAAGCCTGATTGGAAATTCAAATGATCTATATTGATACTAAGAAAAAATGTGACCCGTTGGGTTACCCATTCAGCTCGGGTTAGATTGTTTGAATCAGAAAAAAGTGAGTAAGCTAAGCCAGTTAAATATAAATATAAAATTAGTATCTTTCAGCTCGCTATATCTGCCCCCTTCTCTTTTTTTCTCACTCTCTCTCTCTCTCTCTCTCTCTCTCTCTCTGTCTCTCTAGCTATGGTGTAAATAATATTACTACCACTGGTGATATTCCCTTTTGTTTTTAATCGACTATTCCAACCTTTTATTCTTTCCTCTCTTTATTGGCTTTGTTGCAGTGTCCAGTCACCTAGGTTTTTTTTGTCCGGATGCTTGGGCAGCGCCGGGTGAAATGCTTGGACAGCACTACTACTCTGAGGTGATCAGTCTTACAAGTAAAAAAGTGGACATGGCCAAATTACGGCAATAGCAAAGAAGAGAGAACAAACCCAGATGCACAGTTGAAAAACAGAAGTTTATTTACCATAAAAGTATAAACGTGAAGGAAAGCAGAGGTGACGTCACTGGAAGCAGAAATGGCAAGAATGAGAAAGTTGGAACCTGGAGAGAAGGAAGGATGTTTCCAGAACCTGGACAGCAGGAAAGGCTGGATCGACAGGGACATAGTGCTGCTGGACAGGAGCTGGAGCAGTGGTTCCAGGAAAGGAGCCTGAGCAGCTGGAGACGGCGCTGCAGGAAGCTAGAGCAAAAGCCACTGGAAGGAGCTGGAACAGGAATCGCTGGACATGCAGGAGGTAGACATCTCAGGACGCAGACAGCAGCAAGGAGTGGAGGTTTGGTTGCATTGTAGTATGGTAAACAAAGATGCGTGCCTTGAGAAGGACAGTTTGATTGCTGCTGCTGCTGAATTATCGTCATCATAATTGAGAAAGGGTGTCGTGATGTCTGACAAAGGTCCGTGGGGCAAGGTATGGTCGGCAATGACGGAGGAAACAGTGTTAGGCGTTGAGGCAGGAGCAAATCCTCCGAATGGGTATTTATCTACCTCCCACAAAGTAAAACGTGATACAAGGTCGGAAAGTAGGATTTGATAAGTCAGCACCCTATGGGAAGAGCACTTGTGACCCTCAAAAAATGCCTGGTCAGCCCTGTCGGCATTCCCCGGCAGGGGCGCCTCAGGCGATTAACAATAAACTAACCTCTTCTCAAAGGGTGAGAAGGCAAAGCCTGGGAGGGTGGACCTCCTAGAACTGCACAGGGCAAACCCACACACCGGCGGAATCAAGCCCCGAAGGCCAAGACGATACCGGTCTATAGGGTGTAGTATCCATCAGAACAGATACTACACTGTGATCTTTGCCAAAAGGCCAAGTAAAATCCCCCCCCCCCGAATGAGACAGAGTGGAGATGGACACTTTTATAGTGTCTTGCTGGCTGCCGCTAGTACAACGCTTTGATTTGCACAGACAGAAAGTGTGTTGATTTCTGTCACACGGATTAAGGCACTCAAGGATTAAACATCCGGTTTAGTTTAGGTGTACCGAGTCATAAAACGGGTGCCGGCATGACGGCTTCACCTGTTAATAAACAGTGAGAAAGAGAGGGTGATGGAAGCGAGAGTGATAGAAACTGTATAGAAATAAGAACGGGACGTGGGGGTTAAAACAATATGGAATGAGAGGGTGGAAGTAATAGACAGTAACTTAGTAAAAGACGTGTGACTTAGTGAATAAATTACAAATTACGGCTAATTAGAATAATTAAAATTGATTTTGTTTTTTCAAATATGACCCAAACCAAGGAATATTTTAACATGTATTTTGTGTAATTAAAATATCTAGGAAAAAGCATTATGGAATCAGATGATCTAATTAATGCAGATTAATTGTTGTAAGGCAAATATTAGGGTTCTGAGAAAATAATAGGGGAAAACCCCAACATGTATTTAGGAGAGAAAAGAAGGTTTAATAATAAAAAAAATATATAAGGTGAACAGAGTAATTTAGCAATTTTGAATTTGAGCTAGCAAGTCCCATGAGATCAATTACTTCTTTCTTTTTATTTAAAAAAAAAGAAGAGACTATTCCATTCTCCTTATTTATCCTTACTTATAGAGAAAGCTTATCCCAGGAGAAAGGTGTGCAGATTGAATGAAGAACACCACATAAAACACGAGTTCAGGGCCCAAACAGTGCATACAAGGTGAACAGAGTAATTTAGCAATCGCCAATTCGCGAGATCTCGTTAGTTCCTATTCTTTTCAAAGGAAAAACAGACAATACTATTCTCTTTAGTTATGTACTATATGAAACTATTGTTCCTATTTACTTGCTTCCTTACGAGGGCAGAGTTAGAAACAAAGTCGGTTTTAGTGTAGGGAGAATCCAGCTCCCCAAAATAGAGTTCTCTGGATTGAGACAAAAATTAAAATTGCCTCAGTTCATTAGAGTTTCTCCTTAAACGACCGAGACTAGAAAAGAATAAGTGTAGTACACTTTGTTCCTAGCCAAAAGGTCAGAGAGGTAGACTGCTGATTGTAGATAAGTATCTGATTAGGATATAAGGTGCAATCAAAAAGTATTGAACCTGATGATAAAAATGAACTGATAAATGTTGTACATTATAGAACGTGTATTGGCCGGCGTGTGAGATGGGATCAAAAAGTATTTCAACTGATCCATTCTGACTATCATAAGAACTCTGTTGACTGATATCTGAGTTGTGTTCAAAAAGTACTTAGACATGTTACAAAATAAACTGATCCTTTATTTTATTTAAGCAAAAAACGTACATGTTTCTGAATTTTTGAGATGAAGATTAATAATTTAGATTATTCGGACTACGGTTCTCATCTTGAGTGTTATTCTCACAACGTTTCGGCCGCTGTAACTTCCGGCCTTCTTCAGGTTGATCTTTTCGAATTCGGGACTATTTCTGTCGAACTCGAGAATCAGAACCTGTGGCGCAGTGGATATAATACTAAGTCAAATTCAGTTCTAAGTGATAGTAATCTGAAGATTGAAGGTTCAATCCTCGGTGCGGGCCATACAAAGAATTGCAAATTACTGAAGACTTCACCCTGTCATGGCTGACGGAACGAGAGCATGCTACCTCCATTGATTAAATAAAGGGTTCCGTTCGAAATTCCGTCCAGATTCCCGAGTTCGACAGAAATATTCCCGAATTCGAAAAGATACACCTTAAGAAGGCCAGAGGTTTCAGCAGCCGAAACGTTGTGAGAATAACACTCAAGATGAGAACAGTAGTCAGAATAATCCAAACTATACAAAAAACGTACAATCACAACGTTATGACTATCATAAAAACTCAATTGACTGGTATCTGAGGTGTGATCAAAAAGTAACAAGACGTATTAAAAAATCATCCTATAGCTGTAAAGTATTATTGGAAATCCTACGGAAAATATAATTGTTATCTTAAAGTGATGAGATGTTTCCATTTTCTGTTTTATTTTCAAATGTTAATCTTTGACTGATTGGAAGCATATTCTCCAATACAATAAACACATGTAAAATAGGTTGTACAATATCTTATCGCTGTGATTGTTTCGTCCAGTGATTGTTTATATCAAATACCAACATAAAAATGATAAATACATAAATATGATGTCTTTTCTTGTTTTATGACACATCAGATTTTCATCGGTTAGTTAAGGCCAACGCTTTTATTTGAACAAAAACAAGGTATTTTTTCTGAATACAGTAAGAGTCATAGACATTCTTAGTGTGAACATAAAACAAAATATCGTTTCTCAGAAGGCAACAACATCCACAGACATAATTTAACAAAAAAGGTATGTTCCCCTGAATGTTATGACAATCATATATATTGAGACGTAGAGCAAAAATAAGGTATTTGTTTTCAGAATACAATAACAGTCTTAGACTTAATTTAAAGACTTCCTTGGTCTTTTGGATAGGAACAAAGTAGTATCTGTAATACACTTCATTGTTTCTGTCATCGATCAATGAAAGAGAAATCCTTCTAGATAGAGGCAATTTTAATTTTTGACCCAATCCAGTGTTGTCTGTTTTGGGGAGCTGTATTTTCCCCACTTTAAAAACTGACCCTGTCTTTAATTCTTTCCTCGTGGGGAGGCAAGTAAATAGGGAGTTAATTTGAAAAAAAAAGACCAATGTATTTTGTCCTAAACACAATAACAGTCACAGACAAACTTAATTTGAGCATAAAACAAGGTTTCGGAATTTTTTAGGTGCGGATTGATAATTTGGATTGTTTGGACTAAACTTCTCAGCTTGGTTCTTATATTAACAACGTTTCGGCCGATGTAACCTTCGACTTTCAGGGTTCTGAATTCAACATAAAGATTCACAAGTTCGACTATTAGGTTCAAAAAGATGCACCTGAAGAAGTTTAATCGGTGCTTGTCCAGACTAGGACCCAAGCTAAAATCGATTTGGCATCAAAAGATTCAAATCAGGGCTGGATGTACGAATAAAAAAAAATGTTTTCTTTACATGTACAATTTTTGTTTTTAAGAAAAATATCACTGAAAAAGTGTTAAAATGGGGTTAGGGTTATAAAATTGTTTTTACTGCATTAAGAAGTGTTAAAACGGTGTTACGGTTGGAGTTAGGGTTCGTCAAAATTCATGGTACTTATGTAGATTAAGACCCAATCCAACCTAACCTTAACCAATGCCAAGTCGATTTAAATTTGGGTCCTAATCTGCATAAGTACCAAATTCATTATCGCTTTGATCCATTTTTATTTCCAATTAGTGCATTTCGCGATTCAATCAATTAAAATGTTAACTTGGTGTCTACTTATTTTCTTGCATTCCGATTGGAGAAACGTTTCAGCATTTTTCGGCCATTTACGTAAACATCCGGAAACTACTGATGCCAAATCGATTTTAGCTTGGGTCCTAATCTGAACAAGTACCGTCAAATTAGCTGAAACGTTGTAAATATAACAACTACATGAATGAGAATCTGAATAATCCAAATAATATAGAACAAGGTACTTTTTTCCAGAATACAATCACAGCCATAGACTTATTTTCACAAAAAAAAAACAAGGTATGTTTCTCTGATTACAATTGTTACATAGTGTGGATAACCATGCATTTTGGTCCGATGCTTTTTCGTAGTCTTGTTTTTGAGAGAGGCAGGAAGTCGTCTTTTATGTAAAGACAAACTGGTCGTCGCATGTTGTCTGAGGCCAATGTCGTCTTCGTCTATCTATGCATAGTTGTAAGCATGAGGCACTCACACCCAGAAGTCCCAGCATTAAATCAAGAGTCGCTGCATAAACTCCAAGTTATAGGGCAGCCATTTTGCATCAAGAACACATGTGCATGGATCCGCAACATAATCTTATCAAAGAGACAACGGCACCTTTTTACGGTTCACATATTTATTGATGTTATATCTCCCTTTTATCTCATAAAAAAACGTACTTGTTAATAAGCCTATGTTAAATGATTCTCCAACTCCCCCCCCCCCCAAGCTGGCTTTTGAAAGAGAAGGAGAATCGAAAAAGGTGTGTATAATAATGCTTTAACACATTGGTTGTATGTGTTATGATGGTGATTTGTATCCTGGGTGGCCACATATGTTTTGCAACTTCATAGCTAATTTTGTCTTGCGAACATAGTTCTCAGCTTTCAGACAGAAGTTCTCTGGTCTCAGCAGGGAGTTTCGTGCCTGAATCCTATGTCATGTACATTTTGAAATACGTATATCTGCCATTATTTTCACAATGAGCTGCCAACTTGTGTTTCCTAGTCACATGACCAAAAAAGGAATACAGGTTGATCCATATTATGTCTTATTATTTTCTTAATCTTATTTTTTTTTCTCTGGTCCCTTTCCAAGGGAAACATCATTGAAATACATCTGTTGGATATCCATAATTAAAAAGAAGAAAATGCTGAAATGAACAAAACGAAAGAGTGGGAAGAAGGATTAATTTATTAAGTGGAAAGGAGAAGTGCGGTGCATTGTGGGAAGTGTTTTGGGGGGATAAAAGCAAAGAGATGGCAATTTCTCAAAACTAAGTTGGTGGCATTGCTTCGAGAAAGAAAAGTGGAAGGAAAAGAGAACAGAGAGTAAAAGAAGAAAATGGAAAGAGGAAAAGGGAAGAGGAAAAGAAGAAAGAAAAAATAACAGATTATTAAAAACCATTGTGACATTGTCTTAGTGCTTTTATCTGGACTCTACATGTGGACTGCATAGCCATCTTGTACTTCATAGTGGCTGGGCTGCATAGATAAATAAATCTCATTCTCACTCTCTATCTCTGTCTGTCTAACTGTCTGTCTGTCTCCCTCTCTTCATTTAATGTCACTTTTCCCTTGTTGAGGGGTCGGACGTTTATTTTATATTTCACAAGCTCACTTTACATTCTTCGCAGTTCATCATGTCAACTGTCTCCAAATTCCACTCTGTACGGTCTAGTCTGATCACTTGTTCTCAAGTTTTCCTCAGCCAACTTTCCTGCAATTCAAGACATTCATGCTTCTGCAACGGTTAATCCAGGAGGATGAACGCTCCACATGACCGTACCAGCATACTTAGGATAACGTCTATGCCCGGCAAATATAATGCTTTCAGCAAATTCTCCGACCTAATTTGTTGGACTTGGTCAGATTTCACATCCAATCAGTTGGTACTTTTAATAAAAATATGTCATACTTTTGCCCTGGGCAATGGAAGAGGAGTGGTGGGAAAGAGACAGTTTTCACCGAAAGCAACAGGGAGAAGGTGGCAACGGTGAGAAGGGGTGGTGAAATAAGGCGAGCAGGGGGGGGGACAGATAAAGAGACGGCTATAGAGATAAGGAGAGAAATAGAAGTTTGAATATAAAGATGTTACACACGCGATTTTTCTTCTATTTTATGTTTTTATGACCACGAGCAACGCCGGGTAGCCCTGCTAGTCATACATAAATGGCAAATATATAAGGTATAAGAACTGGGATCCCGAAAGAAAGAATTCAACCCACACAGGAAAGACATTGAAGCATTCTTTGAAATCGTCCCCATATTACTTCAACATGTAATACAGAATCTGATCTATAAAAAAATATGCTTGTACGTTTGTTTATATGTATGTTATCATATAACCTTGCACACCAACTTCCAAAAGTAAGATCGTCCAAAGATTAAATGCAAAAAAGTAACTGAGAAATATCTGATGTCGCTAGTTGCCAAAATTTAAGATTTTACTCATTTCAAAATGAATTGTTCTAAAATCGAATAAACCATTATAAATAGACTTCAGTCATACTTAAAAAAGGTTTAAAAACTTTCTCTTTGCATTTATTTCTGACTTTTAATACACTTAATTGTTGCAATTTTAAATAGATAATTTGTAAAGGGTGACATTTGTTTTATTTATTTAAAGAATATTTAGCTGGCAATTATTTTTATGGCAAGAAGAAAAAAGTTATTATAAAAAGATTTTAATTGTAACAATAAATAAATAAAGTGAAAGGTTAAATCGATTCGTTTAATTTATTTAAAGAATATTTAGGTAACAAGTATTTTTATGGCAAGAAGAAAAAAGTTATTATAAAAAGATTTTAATTGTAACAATAAATAAATAAAGTGAAAGGTTAAATCGATTCGTTTAACTTATTTAAAGAATATTTAGGTAACAAGTATTTTTATGGCAAGAAGAAAAAAGTTATTATAAAAAGATTTTAATTGTAACAATAAATAAATAAAGTGAAAGGTTAAATCGATTCGTTTAACTTATTTAAAGAATATTTAGGTAACAAGTATTTTTATGGCAAGAAGAAAAAAGTTATTATAAAAAGATTTTAATTGTAACAATAAATAAATAAAGTGAAAGGTTAAATCGATTCGTTTAACTTATTTAAAGAATATTTAGGTAACAAGTATTTTTATGGCAAGAAGAAAAAAGTTATTATAAAAAGATTTTAATTATAACAATAAATAAATAAAGTGAAAGGTTAAATCGATTCGTTTAACTTATTTAAAGAATATTTAGGTAACAAGTATTTTTATGGCAAGAAGAAAAAAGTTATTATAAAAAGATTTTAATTATAACAATAAATAAATAAAGTGAAAGGTTAAATCGATTCGTTTAACTTATTTAAAGAATATTTAGGTAACAAGTATTTTTATGGCAAGAAGTCAGTAAATAATCAAGTGTGGAATGTACACGAGATGCTGCTATTATAATTTATAAATGCTCGGTTTTATCTGTCTGATATAAAAAAATGGATGATTAGTCAAGTGGTAGATGTCGCTGTCACCACAGGCCGTTCATCTACAGAGACCGTGCATTCAGAAAAATAAAATATTGTTTCATTAAATAACCTGGAAGAACGTTTTGGTCAAGATTTCATTCGCTACGTTCTTGGCCTTTTGGTCAAGATCAAAGTGTAGTATCTGTTCCGATGGATACTGCACCCCATAGACTGGTATTGTCTTGGCCTTCGGGGCTTGATTTACGCCGATCCATGGGTCTGTCCTGTGCAGTTCTAAGAGGTCCACCCTCCCAGGCTTCGCCTCCCCTCTTTGGGGAGGAGTAAGTTTATTGCTTACTGCCTGAGGCGCCTCTACCGGGGAATGCCGACTGGGCTGCCCAGGCAATTTTTGAACCCCACTTTCCCGACCCGACCTTGGGTCACATCTTACTTGTGGAAGTAAGATAAAAACTGGCCTTGTGCCTAACTCCTGGAGAGGAGTAAATCAATACTCAGCATTACTTAAAACTGACACTGCATTATGGAACTGTAACTCTATCATCTGTTAATAGGGAGGTGAGGGTGGATACCGATGTGGACTGACGACTTGGGCATACCGAGTTCGAATCCTGTCGGTTCCATAGTGCCACTTTCACGTGCTCCTTCCTGTAAGTACCTGATTCTAGAAAGAACTGGGGGAAACGAAAGCCAACAACAGAATCAAGTCAGTCAAAAAGTCGTCATAGGCTGATTCATATCAAGTTAGGTTTTTATCTGTCAGTAAACAGACATCATGGTTTGGAGTCAATTGGTCAGGCAACTAAAATTACTTACCCCCACTCCCTCCCTCCTTCATTTCACTGACGAAATACGACTCATTATACAGAAACTATGTGACAACTTTTACAAAGATATAACACCCTCAATGTGCAAATGAATAATAATAAAAAAAAATATTGAGGAAGCTCTTCGTAGAAAATGATACTAAAAAAATCTAAAATTTAAATGTAAAAAAAAAATAAATGTCGTTATTAAAAAAATAATTAGGGGTAAAATTAATTTTTTTGTGAGAAAAAAAATAGCTTCATTTTTATTGCCTGTCCTTTGATATATCACAGGTTATGAATATTCGAATGAAATCAAAGTGAAACACATAGTGGTAAGGATTGGAATCCAATGGATCACATGTAGTCTAGTATTATATATAGCTTTATCTATATAAAGTTAGGTACGTGTATATATTTATAAATTTCTATGTATAGGATTCACTTCTAAACTAATCAACGTATCATTATGAATTGTGGAACATAGCTGCTAGGCATAAGGGTGGGTAATGTGGATTATATTTAGTTTAATTTAGTTTTATGCAAAGGAGGGAGAGCGCTTGGAAGACCGTTATGAAAATTTAGATACTTTTGATTTTTATTAAATTTTAACTATAGGTATTAGACATAAATTAATAAATATTCCATGAATTTCAGTTTGTTTTGGATATTTTAAAGGGTTTAACAGGGTATAATATGGGTACAACCTCCCATTTGAAAATTCAAATATTTCAGATTTGCATTAAATTTTGTTATTCTGAAGCAAGATTTCCTGAATTTTAATTTTTTTTAAGACCCCTTCAGCCTAAGCTTTAAATTTTAGACATTTTCTAGAATCAAAATCATGTAATGAATTTTGATCAAAATTAGAATAAGGATTCTAGACATAAGGTTTAGTAGCGTTATACCTTGATTTTAAACTGCATAAGGGAACATAAATGTGGTTCAAAACTGTTTTGTTCGGAGAACTTATTTTACTCGACTTGTGCATTTATAAATGTAGTTTCTAATTTGAAGAAAATTATATCTGATATACCAAGTTTATTATTTCATGAAAAATTCTAAAAGTTAAGTTTAAATTAAATCTATAGAATGCATCTAATTAAATAAAAAAATATTGCTGAATCTATATTTCTTATTTTCATTTTTGTTTCACTTTCTTATCTAACAATGCCGTTCTTTTTGTAACAAAACATATATATATTTTTTTTGATAGGATTTTAAAAGTTAATTCTAATTATTGCGTCACCGTTTGGTCATTAAATTATTAATTGAACCAAACTGTTATAAAACTATAACTACTTTTGTTATGGTACTGCTGTTTTAACCTCAATTAATAAAATTATGGGATGTAAGTAGCTTCCAAAATGTTCAATCTTTTAATACATGAGGATTTGGTAAGAATTTTAAAAGCAGAAATAACTTTCTATTCAACAATTTAAATACTTAAAAATTCTTTTTTAAATTTAGAATGCTCACAATGTAATTTATTCTTTTTTGTCAACTATTAACAAAGAAGTAAAATGGCTGATGCGTTTACGAATAAACCGAAATCCATTGTGGTGGATTTAATTTCATATTAAAATTATTTTTAAAATAGGATTTTTGAACAAGTTCGTTTTAGTATTTTAGCTATTTAATTTTTGATTCTGTAAATGATAAAAATAATGTGTAAATGATAAAAATAATGTGTAAATGATAAAAATAATGTGTAAATGACATAGATGTGAGAAACTCATAGACATGCGAGAAGTGGTCATCTATATACTATGAAAGAGTTTGTCTGGTTGTACGCTAAAAGAAACGTGTGATTGGTTGACAAAAAAAGAATAGGCAGAGTACACATTACTAAGGCAGTAGGTTTTACAACGTAAATACCCGAGTGTGAATCTTACATTTTTATAAATTTAAAAAAATTAACATAACTTTTTTTAAAAATTACATAAATATTTTTTTAAGCTAAGTGACCCTTTTTTTGATAATCTGCAGCAAAAGTAGACACAAATTTTATTCAGCATTCGTTCAAATCGAATTATATTTGCTTAAATACATGATTTCTAATGTTTTTGTCAATAAAAACACTACGTAAATACATTCATCTTAGTTACTTACTCTCTCATGCAAATAATAAGTAGCATATTTTTTTCCACAAAATTTTACAACTATTTTTGGTGCTTGTGTATCGTAGAGCCGAAAAAAAAATGTATCTTTAATTTTGAAGAAACAAATAAGGAGAACATAACTCTAGTTTTCAACGACGTTTTTTCTTAAAATGGATTTTACTATTGTAATTAATCTAAAATAAAGTTAAAACAATGTATACGTAAAAGGATAATTTAGGAATAAAACAATCACAACGCATTCGGCACCAATGAAAAATAAAATGATTTATTAAAATAAATTAATTATCAACGAAGAAGAAGGAAAAAAATAGAAAAATACGTAAATGGAAGGGAAAAAACATGAAACAAGGGAAATAAAGTTTTTGAAATAAATGAAAGTTTTGCACTGAGTAAAATTCAGGAATTTGTTCGAAAATAACAAAATTTTATTTTGCCCTTACGGTACACAAGCACCCTATTTTTCTTCGGACTAGCTATAAAGTGGTAGAAGCTAGGAAAGATGGAAATTGATATACCCACGTACTGTACCAACACCACTCAAGGAGTGGGTATAAACTAATGTAATTTTATTAATATAAAGATTAAAATGAAAAGTGAAATTTAAAGAATGATGCAATTATATGCTTTCAAGTAAAATAAAAAAGAATAGAATTAAAAAAATAACTGTCCACTAGACAAAAAAAAAAGACAATTCTTTTTTCATTATTCTATTTTCGACTTTTATAACAAAAGACTTCAACAATAGCTTTGATTAGTAATTCTGAAGGGACCATATTTAACGTCACAGTATTTTTAATTAGATATATTTTGATTTTGAATATAGATCAAAAAATGTTTTCACTGTTCGACTTACACACAAGAAATGTTAGTATCTAAAAGAAGTGAATCAGTTCATCAGCCTATGAATTTTCTCACAGGAGTGCTCGGAGAGTGTCGACCTCAACCAAAGACTGACAATTACCTCAGCTAACTATAATAAGACTGGTTGTACTATAAAATATAACAGGAACATTCATGTAGGGCAAATCTCCACATAAACCCAACAATTTATTCTTTACAGAAGATCATAGCTTTATGCTAAGGTGAAACCATCATTTTAATCTACCAGAGAGCTCAACCTAAAGATGAAAATTCAAATATTTCAGATTTGCATTAAATTGTATCTATAGTCATTAGACACCAAGTAAGCAAGATTCCCTGAATTTAAATTTCTTTTAAGACCCCTTAAGTTTAAGCCTTAAATTTGAGACGTTTTCTAAAATCATGTAATGGATGTTAATCAAAATTAAAATAAGGATTCTAGACATAAGGTTTTGTATCATTATGTCTTTATTTTTATTTTTGTACAGGGAAATAAAAGTGATGCAGAATTTATTTGTTCAGGGAATTCATTTTAATTCTTCAAGTTATACATATATATGTATTTAGTATTTTTGGGGGGTTGGATAATTTATCCCTTCTCTTACCAGCAAACACCAATCTAAATCTGCATTGTGCGTTTGTTTCTAGAAATTGTTTTTTTTTTTTATCTCGTGACATTATTTGATATGAAATAGAGAACATGTAAAATTCAATAAAGATGGATGAAAGCTGAAGAGAAAGAATGTTTCCTTTTTCATTCTTAATTTAAACTTTTGTGAAGGTGGGAGCATTTAATGGGAAAACATCAAATGTTTGTGTATTTGGAAACCCAATTTTCCATATTCAATAAATGTATATTGTTTTATTATATACTTTACTTCTTTATTGATATGATTCTATGTTTCTACTTATCTTTATATCAGCACATTATGCATATTTTAATATCCAATAAATAGAAGTAAATGTCTCTTCACCGAGAAATAGTCTTTTTGATGTGAGCTTGCATCGCGGTCACAAAATATATGACGTCATTTTTTGCATCACATAATAATGTAAAATAATAATAATAATAATAATAATAATAATAATAATAATAATAATAATAATAATAATAATATAATGCACTTTGCCTATTAATTATGATTTCTCAAATTTACAAATCCAATAATAAGAAAAAATACTTATCTATATAAATAATAGAACCGTCCATTTGTTTGTCTCTAATCATATCCCAGCATGACAATAGAGAGCATTCGTTCTCCTCAAAGAAAGAATTTATTCCCTTCAACAAGAAGCTATAATTTTATTCTCCAAATCAAAGCATGATCATTTCACAAAAAGCAATCTCAAAAATGATTTCAACCAGATTCCAAGCTTAAACGAAAGCTATTCTTCTTCCATTCTTTTCAACTTCAAAAATGATTTTTATAAAAATCATGAATATAGTTTAGCAATCATCCATGTTGTGTTTGTCTTTTTCTTTTTCAGAAACCAAAACAGTGTTTGCTAAAACATTACAATTTATCGATATTGAGCTTCAATCCTTAACTATGTTGCTTCTGATTGGATCATCCACAAACTGGGCCCCTAATCCCATCCCTTTCACTATAAAAGTCCATAGATACCGGAAGATTTCCTACTTTGATATATTCTTTCCTTGGACTATTTACTTTTGGAATTCCATTCCTGTTCCCTGTTTCCCCGACAGTAACAATATGCAGAAATTTAAATGTAATGTGAACAAACATCTTGCTGCCCAATTCCCCAACCAGGTTGCTTTCTATAAATATGGCCCCTATCACGGTGGCACTTTACGCTTCAGTGACATTATGCCTTTTTCGGGACAAACAAAAGTTTTAAAACAAGAACGTTCGCAAAAGTCTTCTGGTAAAAAATACCCATTTTTATTGATATTGAGTTCCATTACTTAACTAAGAGTTTTTCTAGTTGGATCATCCCCAAATGGGGCTCTAAGCACCCCTTATTCTCATGCATTACATTTATGTTACGTCTAAAATCTAGACTGTAACTGATTATCCAACTTCAAATCTTTTCAATGTCATATGTTTAAACTAACCAATTGAACAGCTAATCTTATAGTAGTTCACAGATGAATCAAAGGAAATCACCCTACCTAATTCTAGGTTGCAACCTAACAAAGGCTCTTCAGTCATAATTCCTTAAGGTAGTGTTCGAAGAAGCAGCAGCAGTGAATATTGTTCTTACGCTTCGATTCTCAATTGGACAAAAGCAGTTTCCTTTAACCAATCAAAGCGCAAGAGATATTCGCTTACACACGTAGTATAAAAACCCAAATGCAACGTTGTTCCTTCTCTTTCTTATTTTTCTCCCAGAGACAACACACGAGCATACGTCACAATCTAGGGGGCCCTTTGAGGCTGAAAGACACTCGGCAAGTAGCACACTCATGATGAGAGACATACACGAACTTCTTTCACCCAGCAAAGCATACACATGCAACTCGCCGAGCTCACATACACAGTTCATGCATACTCTCTCACTAACAAAACAGGCACACACACACACATCTTCATGCCTTTCCTATTTATACACATGTAATCGCACACAGTGCTAGCCAAAATGAACATGTGTACACAATTTTTTCTCACAGACAAATACTTTTCTTCACCTAGAACGTTCATTAGACACTTTGAATTCTAATTCTTCACCGACTCTTTATCTTTCATTGTCTTAACAAAGTTATCACTATATATATTTTTTTTAAGTTTAACTTTTCTTTGTCCCAAACAAAGAATATTGCTAGCTATGCATAAGGGGCTAGTATGGTAGTGGCCAGATGTATAGCGAGGGCAATCTCGGTAAGGAGTTGGGCAGCAAGATGTTTGTTCACATTACATTTAAATTTGTACATATTGATACTGTCTGAGAAACAGGAGCAGGAAGAAAATTCCAAAGGTAAATAGTCTGAGGAAAGAAGCTCTCAGAGTAGAAAATCTTCTAGCGTCTAAGTACCTGAAGTGAAGGGGTCGTATTCAGCTGTGGGTTGGGGGTATGTTCGTTTAGGCAGTACAAGTGCAATAACTTCATTGGAGCACATTCCATGGAAGTACTTATAAAACAAGCACAGGGATGCAACTGCGGTGATTGGACAGGGGATAGAGCTTGGCAGATAATGTAGGACCTATTGCACTCTGTCCAAGAGAGAGGCTAGTTGTTCGTGCACCAGCCCAGATATGTCAACAATACTCCATGGACGGACGAATAGTGGCTTTGTAAAGATATAGAATACTGGCAGATGCGAGATGTTTTCTAGCCCAGTAGAGGGTGCCTACCTTCTATACAATATCTATGTACGTATTCCATTTCATGTTGTCTGAGAATGTCAGACCGAGAAGATTGAACGTTACCATCAGAATTGATTCTGATAAAAAAATTAAGTATTGTTAAATGGTCCTTTTTCACCATTATCTTATTTTTCTCTCACGCTAACATACACACACATCCTCAGGAACATAACACATAATAACACAGCAGCTTATATCTACACTTAACTTTGGAAACATATTACTGCAAAGTAATATCTAACACATATTTGACTGTTTGTGTGTACCCAAGTTAGACTCCTATAGCATATTGTCTGTGCGTTAGAAAATTATTGATCGCAAACATGTCTTGATTGAGAAGCGTTTGAATGTACACAAAGACTTGCCATCATCCAGTATTTGTTTTTATATCACCTGCGCAAATATACGTTTATTGGTTATTGTTTTATATGGGACAACACACCTACTGGAACACGTGTACACAGCACTCTAGCGCATCACCATACCAGCTCAGCCAAAACAATAAACAAAAAAAAAACACCCAAAACAAAAAAAATAAATAAATAAATAAACAAATGAAAGAAAAACGGATTTGGGTTGTGCAGTTTCTTTTCCATCATGCATGAATAAAAGGTCAACCACCAAGTGTGACGTACGATGAACTTTTCAATTGGGTGGATCCCCAAAAGGATTATAATATTTGCTATAATTACCAAAAAAAAATAAATAAATAAATAAAATAAAGATGTGAGGTGTGTGTTTTAGAGTGAAAGTGCATGCATTTTATTTATTGCATAATCTATATATCTCTATATATAAAGTTGACCTACCTGTCTGTTTGTTTGTTCACGAACTCCTCTTAAGGTTTTCAGGATAGATCTCCATAACTATATAAATTCTGAAACTATAGTAGCCAGGGTACATGAATAAGTATATTTCATTTTGAGCCAAGGACGGATAATATCGTGGGGTCTGCGTTCGCGCTTCACATTCATATAAAGGAAATATGCTTTATTTTATTTTATTTATAGCTTGAAAATTATAGAAATAAAAAATAAGAATAGAAATGTTAGTATGAGGTTCAGGACTAGGAGCAGCTGTACTAAGAGATCCTCATTGATTCCCGGGAAATGTCGAGTGTATCTCGAGGGGGTTAAAGACTATAAATGTACCAACATTTATTTTAATTAATGTCACTTAACTAATACTTCTTCCCACCCAATCAATGCTGAGTATATTATTGGGCCCTACCCCCAAAATTGAATATAATCAAATTAAAAAAAAAAAAGAATAGAACATAGCGTTCCCCATTCAATTTTTGGCAGTGTCAGGCCTCCCTGCTAATATCTATTTAAAAGAGGAAGTTAATTTGTTTGTCAGTTATCTATATGATAATATGCTAAGGCAATTTCATGTTAGTACGTACGTTATCACCCTCCACCCCTGTTTTACAAGATGGGATCGCCCGATCGCTGTTGATGCAATACAAAAAAGTACTTTTTAAAATTGCATCTGATGCCACTTTTGTGTCGAACGTGCAACTGGAACTAAAATACTTTTTTCTTGGCATTCGGGCTAGGATCAAAGTATAGTATCTGTTCTGTCCAAAGATGGTCGATAGAATAGAAATATGTCTCAAATTCATACAAGGGTGTTTGTGAGAGAGCCCCCCCCCCCCGTAGCCAGATATATTCTGAAACTACATTAACCAGAGTACTGAGATAAGTATGCTTCAGTTTGAATTAAGATGGTACAATAACATCGTGGGGTCTGCGTTCGCACCAGACATCCATAAAATGGAAATATTTTTAAGCACTGCAAAAATAAACAACAGATGAAAGGATACAACTGTGGAATTTCCACGGGCTGTGCGAGTATAAATCAATATGTTAACAGTCAGAAGATCCGATCCACCGTTAAGACCAATCGGAATAATCATTTGCCAAAAAGTTATTAGCTTGATTAAAAGTGACTCACAAAATCTTTTGAAGACTCTAAGATATTGTAATATAAAGCATAAAGAACTGAAACTGCATTTCCTAGAAATCCGAAACGTGATAATATGACATTGATTTCTTTAAGAATAAAAAATTATTTTGTATGTCAGTGTAGTATATTAATAGGTGTTTCCTGGAAAATGCTGTGTGTACCTCTATGGGGGGGGGGGGGTTAAAGACTATAAATGAACCAAAATTTATTTCAATTAATGTCACTTTATTTATATTCTCTCCCACTAAATCAATTCTGAGTATGAGTATATCCTTGAACCAGACCCAAAAAATGAATATATTAAATAAAATAATATTTTTCAAAGTTTCAAATGGTGTTGTGTGCTGAATGCAAAAAGACATAGGTTTCCTCATTCAATTCCGGGCAACGCCAGGCCTTCATGTTAGTATACATTTAAAAGAGGAAGTTTGTTTTGTTTGTCAGTTATATAAATCGGTATGGTAGCAGCCAGAAGATTCACCTTAGGATCAATCGGAATAATCTTTTACCAAAAAAGCTAATAGCATGATTAACAGTGACCCTCAAGTTTATTTGCGGTCATTAAGGTGCACTTATCGGATATTCTAGTAAGAAGGCATAAAAGACGGAACTATATGTTAGAGAAATCTGAAACGAAAAAGTATTTCGGTCAAATTGGTGTATTCAAGTTCTGTGGATTTCTTGCTCCATTTCGCTTTCTTACGTACACGAATTTGACCGAAATATTAAATGAACTATTCAGAGAATTGAAAACAAAAGAAAGTTTTATCAAACAAAAACACTCTGTTATTTTGTGTTTGCCTCAATGAAAATATGCTGCCTAAATACACACACAATATATATATATATATATATATATATATATATATATATATATATATATATATAAAAGGAAGTTGTAGTCTGCTTGAAGCATATATATAGGGTGGGCAAAAATAAGGGTCCTATTTTAAAAAATTCATAACTTTTTTATTTATTGATTTAAAAAAATTTTTTTTTTTAGAATAAGTAAAGGACCCCTTCCGAAGCAAGCATGAGCCTTATTAGCCCTAAGGAACGTACCCTATTTAGAAAACATTATTTTTGCTTAAAAAACTCAAAACAGTGTAAAAAACAATACTTTAGTTTTTGTAAGTTTTAAGAAGTGTTTTTCGGCTAAAATTTGTTTTGTTTATTTCAAAAAATCTCGGAAGGGTCAGTCTACACACACATAAAGTTTGGTGAGTTTAACTTTTATTTTGTGGAAGTTATTCAAATTCAAGTTATTCAAATTTAAAGATAGGACCCTTATTTTGGCCCACCCTGTATATATAATGTACATATATATATATATATATATATATATATATATATATAATGTACATTGATATATATATATATATATATATATATATGTGTGTGTGTGTGTGTGTGTGTGTGACTATATAATAATGATAATTAATTACATTAATTATTTATAGATTTTTGTCTTAAAATGTCTGGACTTTTCCTTTGATCAACATCCCCTTAATTAGTGACATTTAATTCTTTTAGACTAATTTTCTCCTTTCTTCTTAAATTAATGGACGAACAACAGCGATGAGCAAATAATTACAAGCACAAGAAACGCCATTCGTCTAACCTGGCTGAAATTCTTTCCAACATTGCTTGGATTCACTTCACCTTGATGCGCTGAAAGCTTTCCGATAACAGTGCCAGCGCTAGGGTCGTCTCATAGCCTCTCTCCCCACCACCAATCTATATGATATGGACCCGCCCCCACCCCCGTAGAAGACAACTGTTTACAAACAAAGCAATTTTCAACAGTTATTCAATATACATTTTATAAGGTTCATCATCCTCATCCTCATCCTCCTTCTCCTCCTCCTCCTCCTCCTCCTCCTCCTCCTTTAACGTCTGTTTTGCATGATACCATATGTTGGACTTTTGTTTAATAATAAATCGATTTACCGTAGTAAAGGGCGGCCCAAAGGCTCCCGATTCCATGGATTACTCTACGTACCCTTGACCCTCACCGTGTTTTAGCAGGGGAGCATCAAATAGCATTTTTTAGTTTTTCGTATGACTTGACTGAGGCTTGAACCCCACTTTCCTGGCTCATTAACAAACACTCTAAGCATTATGCCAAATAGGTCGGTTGTTATAAAATTTCAAATCATCGCCATTTTCAAAAGAGTGGAAATTTGACAGCATTCAAGTTTGTCAGATTAACACACATGCGCAGTAACGTTTTACCGTTAAAGTGACTCTATATCATTTTTATTTTTCAGACTATACTTTCAGTAGACTAAAACAAAGAAGACGGTCAATGTGTATGAGAAACTTCTCCTATTGGAAAATGCCAACAGACTTAGAACCCCAAGGTCAAGAGGTTCAGAAATAAGTTACAACGGTTCCGACCAGTATAATTCCATAGAAATATATTACAAAAATCTTGAACGCTCAGGATTTTAGCAATGCACTTCTGATGATTGAATGATCCATGAAAATGCAGTAAACTGTTAAGAAAAGCAATATTTATTATTGTTATATATAGTCATATACATTTAGTCATATATATTTTTATCATATATACTTATTATTATAATATAACTAAGGTAATCAATATTTGTTTCCCTAAGACTTTTTTCAATATTTTAATCACACAAAATACATGCTAAACCCTCTTAGTTTGGGGATTGAGTTATGTTTGAAAAACACTTCCGTTATTCTAATTTGCCTGATTTACAATGATCTCAGCAAGTCACCTGTCTCTTACTAAGCTTCTATTTATCACTTTCACCCTCTCTCACTGGATGTTGTTTGAGCCCTCACTCTTATTTTATACTGTATCTATCACTCTTGCTTCCATCTCTCTCTATCTCCCTCTTTCTCTCTCTCTCTCTCTCTCATCAATCAAAGGTGATAAAGAAAAGAAAAGATTAAGATTCAAATAGTCCATTAAAAACAAAAGGGAATACCACCACAAGTCGTAATAGTATTTAACCCGTAGATGTAGAGGGAGCAATAGATAGAGAGAGAGAGGAGGGATTTAGTGAGAAGAAAGAAACTAATTTTGGATTTTGTCTTTATTTTCATATTTAATCGACGTTTAAACTCACTTTATCTTGATTAAAACAATGTAACCATAGTTCAATGGCTGACCCAACGAATCACATTTTTTTTTATTTATGATACTCACAATTAAAAATATTCAATTATTTTTATGGGGAAGCATTACCTGAATGCTAAATAGAAATAATTATTTCCTTCACCAGAGTGCTCCTTCTATATGGGAGCCTATATATATATATAATATAATTATCGACAGACACATGTTTTGTCGTCTGTACGGCTTATCATTGTGTCTGTAGATAAAATAAAAATTATTTAATATTTTCAATTATGAGTATTGAATAAAAAATAACATCATTTATAATAGAATACAATTTCTCCCACTACAACTAGAATGTTCGTAAGTCACTGGAATCCCGGTGTCAAATCTTGCTAGGTTAAGCCATACTGATGAGTCGTAGAGACAACACGTGTCTGTAGATTATATATATATATATATATATATATATATATATATATAAAGTGAAATTTTGAAAAACCAACAATGGTGCAAATTTAAATGATAAATCATTTATTTAATGGTTTTTTTTTGCAAGCTTTCGTTGTAAAACAACTTTGTCAGGCGAGACTGTTCTATAGTTTTTTTTCTTCATTTCGATGGTATTAGCCCCAAGGGGTGGAATCAAGGTAGAGTCAGAAAAAAACACGTCAAGTTGTAAGGGACATTATATTAAAGTGAAGCCCGGTCGATGTTTAGTGATGGTTGGCGCTTTTTGAATAAAGAAAATTGACAACATCTTTGAAGCACACATGAATATATATATATATATATATATATATATATATATATATATATATATATATATATATATAATAGTTATATATAGTAATATATATATATATATATAATAGTTATATATAGTAATATATATATATATATTTAATAGTTATATATAGTAATATATATATATATATATATAATAGTTATATATAGTAATATATATACATATATATATATAATAGTTATATATAGTAATATATACATATATATATAATAGTTATATATAGTAATATATACATATATATATATATAATAGTTATATATAGTAATATATACATATATATATATAATAGTTATATATAGTAATATATATATATATATAATAGTTATATATAGTAATATATATATATATATAATAGTTATATATAGTAATATATACATATATATATATAATAGTTATATATAGTAATATATATATATATAATAGTTATATATAGTAATATATACATATATATAATAGTTATATATAGTAATATATATATATATATATAATAATTATATATAGTAATATATATATATATAATAGTTATATATAGTAATATATATATATATATATATAATAGTTATATATAGTAATATATATATATATATAATAGTTATATATAGTAATATATATATATATATAATAGTTATATATAGTAATATATATATATATAATAGTTATATATAGTAATATATATATATATATATATATATATATATATATAATAGTTATATATAGTAATATATATATATATATAATAGTTATATATAGTAATATATATATATATATATATATAATAGTTATATATAGTAATATATATATATATATAATAGTTATATATAGTAATATATATATATATAATAGTTATATATATATATATAATAGTTATATATAGTAATATATATATATATATAATAGTTATATATTGTAATATATATATATATAATAGTTATATATATATATATATATAATAGTTATATATAGTAATAAATATATATATATATATAATAGTTATATATAGTAATATATATATATATATATATAATAGTTATATATAGTAATATATATATATATATATAATAGTTATATATATATATAATAGTTATATATAGTAATATATATATATATATATATATATATATATATAATAGTTATATATAGTAATATATATATATATATATATATATATATATATATAATAGTTATATATAGTAATATATATATATATATAGATATATATAGTTATATATAAATAAATATCATTTTCAAAATAAACCCATATACACATGTGTTTTATGTGAAACCTGCAATCATCAGTATGGGAAGAGACAATCCCTGCGAGTAACATGGTTTGAACCCCGATACAAAAGTTATGTTTGATTCAGCAGCCGAGGCTCGTACCAATGCGCCACCATGCATTGTCTAGAAATGGGAAGTAAATTAACATCTAAATAGCAAACACGGGAGCTATCTAGCAAGCAGTCGAGAGAGAACTATATATATATATATATATATATATATATATTTATATATTTATAAATATAAATGATAATTTATTTCATTAATATTAATGTTATTTCAAGACCTGAAGATCGGGAGCCCCTCAAACTGCTCTCGTGAAACAAAATCAATTTTGTAGTCAAAATAAAATAAATTATAATTTATATTTATATTTCTGCTCTATATTTTTATTGAGCACTCTCATAAACCCGGTACAACTCCCCTGGATTTATACCCTGTGGATCTATACCATACCCGGATTATATATATATATATATATGTTTCTCTACTCTATAAATCAAATAACATGACAAAAGTGTCTTCTCACCCACTTTCTCTCTCTCTATTTGTCTCTCCATCTTTTTCACTGTATGTCTGTCTTTTCATCCTCCCTATCTGTCTCTAGATTATATGTCTGTCATATATTTTCTGTCCCACTTCTTCTAAACAAAAGACATAAAACGGCAGATGTATGTTCAAAAAAGGAGGCTACTTCAAGTTTTAATTTGAAATCTCCAAATTAATTATGATTTCTAGAATTAGCACTTGATTTAGATAGAGAGTTATCTCCCTTGCATATCTATGAGAAGTTCAGTTGGAAATAGCAATTTTATCACTAATTGCACTGATTTAATTGACCTGTCCTATTTTAGATACATTATAGTGGACAAGTACGAAAATACACACATGTGAATCGCCTGCTCTGACACTGTGACACCAGTAGAAGGTTCTGTGATATTGTTCTACTTCAGTTTTAATTAGCCTTTTCGTCAGTCTGTCATGCTTAAATTTGAAATATTATTATCGTTACGCATAAGTTAAAATAACATTTTCGTTGGTCTGTCATGCTTAAGTTTGAAATAACATTCTTATTTGTCTGTTTCTATTTACTTGCCTCCCCACGAGGGAAGAGTTGGACACAAGGTCGTTTCTTTTAATGTGGAGAAAATGCAGCAACCTCAAAAAAGGCACTTGATTGGGACAAAAATAAAAATTGCCTCAGTCAAGAAGTATTTCTCCTTCTCTGACCGAGAACAGTATCAGAACTAATACTGCATTTTGCTCCTAGCCAAAAGGTCAAGCTGTCACGTATAATTTGAAATAGCATTTTCATTGGTCTGTCACGCATACTTTGAAATAGTATTTTCGTCAGGGTATGATGCATACATTTGAAATAATATTTCCCTCATGATTAAGTTTAAAATAGAATTTTCGTTGGTCTGTCATGCTTAGGCTTGAAATATTATTTTCATTCGTCTGTCATGTTTAAGTTTGAAATAGCAATTAACGTGAAGATGGAATGTACGCATTTGTAATAATTTTTGCTCTTGTTTGGTTTTCAATGATAAGCAGATCTGGTGAAGGTCTCTCTTTTCACGCTGATTATCTGGTCAGCCATTATCAATAAAGTGTGCAACTTTTATTGTTCACTTTTAAAAAGGTCACGTCATAATCATCTTCTTCATTGCTGATTATTGCATGGAATCTTTGGGCTTGGTCAATAGACTGGCCTCTTTCTATCGCAGCCACTTCTGCCCCAACAAAAGTGGACTCTTTTTCTTCACATCCACAGGAGTGGCATTCATCGTTCAGAATCTCCAAGAAACATCAGGTTTGATAAATTAGCAATAATAAAAATAATTCTTGTTATTATCATACAATATTATTGTACATGCTTAATAATTGACATATGTTTTTTATAAATTTAATAATTTTTCAATTATTTCTTTCAAAATTATATTTACACTCCTCCCCACGAAGGCAGAATTAGACACAAGGTCGTTTTTTTATTGTGAAGAAAGTGCAGCACCTCCAAAAAAGTCACTCTGGATTGGGACAAAAATAAAAATTGCCTCAGTTTAGACAAATTTCTCTTTCTTTGACCGAGGACAGAAAATATAAAGTATAGTATCAGAACAGATATTACACTTTTCTCCTAGCCAAATGTTAATAACAAAGATGAAAAAGAAGAAAGGCATATACATATCACTTCTTGTTAATATTTCTTGTATGAGAAATAAATCTGAAGGCAGTCTTGTTGTTGGTGTATTTCTCAAAGGCTTTCGATTCGATATACAGAGGAGAGATGATGAAAATTATTTTGGCATATGGTATTCCAGACGAGACTGTTGATGCAATAATGATCTTGTACAGCAGGACCTAGGTGCTATGGTGCGATCGCCTGATGGAGACACCGAATTTTTTGATGTCACTGTGAGTGTTCTTCAGGGTGATACTATAGCTCCCTATCTATTTATAATTTGCCTTGACTACATCCTTTGCATGTCAGTTGACAAGTTAAAAGAAAATGGCTTCACATTGATACCTGCAAGAAGCAGAATGTATCCAGCAGAGAAAATCATAGATGCAGGCTATGCTGATGATATTGCAATTTTTGCTGACACAACTAGACAAGCAAAAGCCCTACTACACTGTCTTGCATTTGGCTTTTTGCCAGCACAAGCAAAACAGAGCACATTCTCCTGAACCAACATGGAAATATCTCTTTTCTAAGTGGGACTTGTCTAAAAAAAATGTCGACTAGTTTACCTATCTTGGTAGTAAAACGTGCCAAGAAAATTTCCACAGAGTTTGAACTGAAGGTACAAATCGGCAAGGCCTGGACATGAGTGGACAAGATGAAAGTGATCTGGAAGTCAAGTCTCCTACCAAGATGAAACGTGACTTCTGAAACGTGAAGCTATTGTTGCATCGATACTCGTATATGGAAGTAGCACTTGGACTTTCACCAAAAGATTGGAGAAGAAAATTGATGCTAACAACTGCTCTTAACATCTCCTGGAGACAGCACCCCACAGGAGAGTAACTTTATGGACACCTGCTTTAAATTTCAGCCATGATCAGAGAGTGAAGAACTAGATTTACTTGGACCTTGCTGGAGGGCTAAGTATGAAATCATCAGCGATGTTCTTCCAGGGGTTTTTACCCCGCCTAATAAACCGGTATTGTCCGGGCCTTCGGGTCTGGCTTTACGCCGGTCTATCGATTGTCCGTCCTGTGCAGTTCTAGGAGGTGCACCCTCCCAGGCTTTGTCTTCTCACCCTTTGAGAGGGGTTAGTTTATTGCTAATCGCCTGAGGCGCCCCTACCGTGGAATGCTGACGGGGCTGCCCAGGCAATTTTTAAATGACCAGAGTGCTCAAATTCTCGAGCACTGGTTTTTTTTCTACTTTCCCGACCTTGTGTCACATCTTACCTTGTGGAAGGAAGATAAATAGAATCAGCAATGTTCTTCTGTGGATGCCAAAACAGGGATGTGGCTCAGTGGGTAGACCACACAGAACCTACATCAAACAACTAACAGAAGACTCACAATGCACCGATGAAGACCTATCAGGTGTGGTGGAGGATAGAGCGAGATGACGTGAGAGAGTCAGGAGGATCCGTGACACCACGTCGACTAGAAGAAGAAGAAGAAGATGATGATGATGATGATGATGATGATGATGATGATGAGGAGGAGGAGGAGGAGGAGGAGGAGGAGGAGGAGGAGGAGGAGGAGGAGTGAAGTCGGATTGTTTTCCGTCGTCTACCCACCTTTGGTTGATGTTGAATATCTTTTATATCTTTAAAAAATCCGCAATTATCAGGTTATTAAAACGTTTCATACTCTTTTGAAACGAATAAACGTCTTCAATTGTAATGGTCGCCGTAGACATCAATATTATGCTATTGATCTAGAGATAAGGATGCAATCATCAGCGATGTTCTTCTGTGGACACCACCACGACTAGCTAATGATGATGTTTATATTAAGTTTTCCCTCTATATCTATGCAAACATTCACTTCAGAATAAGTGTTTCATCGTTTCTCTGAATAGCTGTAGTTAAAAAAAATAATACTCATTTCAGTTTGTAACTCACCACATATCTTAACATCTATCTTCTTTTGAAAAAAAAATTTTTTCTCTCATCATAGATGCATTTTAACTTCTATGTTTTTCTTCATCTCAGCCGTCTTTGAACAATAAAGACGAAATGTCTATGAAAATATAAACAATTTTCGATTTTCCTTTTTCATATATCTATTACAGGAGTTCAAACTCAGTCATAATGTTTCTCAAACAGCCAACATTATCAACAGAACATCAGGAAAATGGTCCACAAGTGATCAGACAGTACGAAGGTGATTACAGAAAATCTTTGTAATAAGATAGAAAATGACCATGTATTATTGACAATGAACGTTTGAAATTAATTACTTACAAAAACCCACATGAAAGTGTTAGAAATGTCTAAAGCACTTGATGTCAGTATTTCAATTGTGTTCTGTCAGATAATAAAGCTCAATGAAATGGGCCCGCATGAGCTAAATTAAAAACAAAATTGTTTCTGAAATCGGTCATCATTTTCTGAACAATCTAACATAATGGAGCTTTCGAGTCTGTGTAAACCTTTAGCCACCACAAGCTGGTTTCTCATCCATGGCTCGTCTTTGTGCCTTGTTGACAATTAAAACAGCTTGCATCACCCATCACACATTGTGTTCTTCGATGACAGAAGGTAGCAAGTTGTTGAATAATGATTAGGTCTAAGTTAACTGCAAAAGGAAAAAATGTGAACATAATTTTAATCTAACACAATCAGTTGATATAGGGAAGTTCTTTTTTCTGACAGTCGGTTCTTAGCGTGGCAAGTGGGATATATTGCATGTCTGCTTCACCAGCTGTGGACAAATTGTCTCTTAAGATGCTAAAACTTATGCTATCTGGCAACCAGCCCCTGGAAACTGGCATATGGCACGGCTTCTATGGGAGTATTGGTTATTTCCTCTCATACGATCTTCACTGTTCAACTCCTTGCAATTGAGCAAATTGCAGTAAACTGAATAAAACCTCCAGCCGATCTGATTGGTTAATTTTTTCATCCTATTGATTTCTCTTCATTTTGGGGATTTTACCCAGACCCCCCCCCCCCCCACATACTCTTGGTGACTGACAAAAGCTAACTCATTCGATTTGATCTTCCTTGGTTAAACTTTTCTCTATTTTTTGAAACACATTACCACAGGACTGCTTACCTAACAACTAAAACGATCGTCTTCAAATCCAATGTCAACAAATACTTATCATAAATCGTCCTTATAAGTAATCGGATTTTGTTCATTCCATTCATCAGTTTAAATCCTCTCATAATATTCTTCATAATTTCAGCTAACAATCGATTCTATCTCTTTAACCCTTGTTCTTGAGTGGCTTTTGGTCTTGATAAGTGCTGACTTATTAGTAAAAAAAGGATAGTGACAGCAATCTTAATATTAAAAGGACACTAGTTTTCAGTGTTCCAGAATCCGAACAATGTTTGAGAATATAACATAATATTTTTGAGAAATATGATATAGTTTTGGTTACAGACACACACAAATTTTCCATTAAAATAGAATATAGATTTATCAGATGGATACCACATTCTAAGTATATAACAATACAAATCATAGGTTGGTTTATTATATCCTACATACAGGGAAGTGTTATTAAGTAGGACATCATATAATCCCCTACTCAGAGAGAGGATTAAATAATTTTATTTTAAAGTAGGTTATATTTTTGGCAAGAGTGACTCAGATTTGCATAAAACGATATAATATAGGCGATGACAGAGGGTCCTTCAATTTTAAGGATCCTCAACTATTGTGGACGCCCTTTATCTCAGAAAAGCCAAGTTATTTTACCAAAGTGTGATGGATATATGTCTCGTTAAAAATTGGGTTAGCTGTGATACTAACTGTTGTTGAGTTTCACCCAAGTGTGCAAGAAGTGTAAAAAGATGGAGATGAATCAGAACTCAGATACGGACAAAGTATATCTGGATGGCGAAGCTATTAAGGTTGTTCAGAAGTTGTTTTTAACTTGCTGATACCATTGGAGCACAGAGTGTAGCAGGTGTTAGTATGATTGCAAGAATTAGGAGTGGATGAAGTAAGTTCAAGTAACTTCTGTCATTACTAACCAGCAGAGCGTTACCACTGTCGACCAATGCATGTGTATTCAGTATGTATGAAAGTGAAACATGGCCAGTGAGGGTTGAGGATATGCGTTGCATGAAGAGAAATAATATGAGAATGATAGGATAAATGTGTAATGTGAGTCTTAAAGATGGGCTTAGTTCTGATGATCTCAGAGGAATATTATATTTGGACAGTATAGGGAGTGCAGAAAAGAAGACTTTGAGGGTTTGTGTCACGTTGAAAGGATGGACGAAAATTCTTGGGTTATTATATGTAGAACAGTTGAGGTAGCAGGGTCTGTTCACTGTCAGGAAAACATGGAAGGCAGTGATAGGGATGGAATTGAGAAAAAAAGGTGTAAATGAAGACCTGGCCAGAGATAGGTTAGTTTGGAAGTTCAAATATTTTGGTTTCATTTAAATGTTTATCATGTCTTTACTCTTGAAAAACGTTTTATTAAACTTAACTTAATATTACACTGTGATTTAACACTAAAAATAATGTTCTGCATGCACGGTTGTTGATTAATTATATAATTATAATTTTAAAAAGTATATGTATACTCATTAAACATGATGAAAATGACATGGATGGTTAGTTGGATAGTAATACAATCGATGCACCTAGTTACAGACATGGTCATATAAACAGATATCGAGATAATTATTATGACCCGGATGTAAATCTCAGAAGGACTGGTAAGAGTTATTTCTCTTCAACTATGATGTTTTTGTAACACAATGCTCGCCCGGTTGTAACACAAACACATCTCATGAATTTGAAAAAAAAGGCTCCTCTCTCCCCCACCCCGCCAGGCTGTTCAATCCTTCCTCTCTCTCTCTCTCTCTCTACACGTTAATCTCGCTGTAAAGTTCGTCCATAAATGTGCATATCCCCCCCCCAAGATTCACAGTAACACTGATAAATTAAGTCTGACATGTGCACCAATTTTTTTCTTTTGAACACAGTCAGACCATGGCTTTCCCAGGTAAACCGTTACCTTTTTCATCACAGTTTTCAAGGTATTTAAAAATAGATTTAAGCAAAAATTTATCATTTCATGTGGTATGAGAATACGCACATCACTTCCGGTCAGTTCAAACTTTTAGGTGAACAACTTCGATAGCTTCGCCATCAAAATATAATTTCTCCACATTGAGTTCTAACCCGTCTCTATGGCTTAGACTTCTTGCACATAAACTGGTTATCATTTCTTGACCTCGCTGCAATTCTACTGCACATCTTGTGTACCCAATGCTTACAAGTACTACAAAAAATTGAGTTGCATCTGCCAAACTGAGCAGGGGAACTGAGGGCTTTCCAACATACAATCACTGACCATCACTTTGGTCTTGGTGACATTCACTCTTAGACCTGTATATTCCATAGTATTACTCCATGTCTCCAACTTAACAAGTAGATCTTCCATTATCTCACAGGCAAGTACTAAATCACTAGCATATAGCATCTCTTTCGAACAACCCGTCTGAAACTCCCTGTATAACGATTGTAAGAAACAAATGAAAAACAACAGCCTCAGTACAGAACCCTGATATACTTCTGCTTTAACATAAAAGCTGTCACTAAATTTGCTGTTAAGATAAAATAAAGTAAAATTCGTTTTTATTGACGCGGACAGTTTCCTTGATCAAAATGAAATATACTTATTCAAGTAACTTGGGTAATGTACTTTTAGAATATATATGTTAAGCAGGTCTATCTCCAAAACCCTAAGCGCTGTTCGTGAACAAACAAACAGATAGCAACTACAACTTATATATAAAATGTATATTATATATAAATTGTTTTAAGTTAACACAAAGGTTTATGTAGTAGCTCAATAGTGTACGATTAGAGGTTTTAATTCAACATCATATAAACCTTAGTTATTCAGAAAACATTCTACATTTTCTTTAAAAAACACTTTGACAGACAATTGTTTCTGCCCATTTCGAACATATACATTTTTATGATATACAAAATATCAGTGTATGATCTCTCACAGTCAGGCTGAAAAATTAAAATGTATCCGATATTCATTTGATTTATACATATTTCGTTTTCACTCAAAGGGAAACCTTACTTAACTCTGTTTTTTTTGTATATAAAAGTTAATGGTTTATTGTGTTTAACATATCCGTTTTTCTCTATTGTTTAAAGTGTTTATATTTGATCGATAAAACCCATATTACTAAGTGTACATATAAAGAATAACTATTTATCACTAATCACAATTGTTTGTATTTAAACATTTTTCACATTTCTTTCTATTTTTCTTCATTCTTTTTCCCCACTTGTTTTTCTTTCTCGTAAGGGACACCAAATTCACGACGTAGCTGTCTATCAACCTCATACAAATCACTTCCGTTGTATCACTCTCTCTATCACTCTCTCTATCACTCTCTCTCTCTTATTGGAATTATTATTAAGCGCAGTGAATTCTAAGTGCCCTGTGATTGGATGAAAATCAGCCAATCACAGACCACTGCTTCAATCGCCACAGAAAACCCAGGAGAGCGCCTGTTTTTTAAAAATATCGGTCTCTTCTCTCCAACCTTGCAGCTGATCAACATCGTTCTTCTCTATGTGTCAGGTGTGAGCGGGTTTTTCTAGCGTATATAATACGCGCGAAGCCCTCTTGATGTTCTCAACTACTCTTCACAGCATCCTGTTACAAGACAACTGCCATTTACAGTGAGTCCACAAAGGCACTTCTTTTGCAAGCAACATTCTATTTCTTTCTTCTCTTTTTTCATCTATATAAATACCCTTTCTTTATCTATCCAAGTTGTTTGTTATCTCTGTTCTTGTCTAGTCACGTTTTTATGCCACCAACTTTTCTTCCAGCTGACTACAGTCTTCGTCCTTCATTTTAACGGGAAAAATCCCAACATTTTGCAATAGAAGGCGCTCTCCTAGGTTTTCTACGGAGATTGAAGCAGGGGTCTGTGATTGGCTGATTTTCATCCAATCACAGGGCACTTAGAATTCACTGCACTTAATAATAATTCCAATACTCTCTCTTTCTCTCTCTAATATATATATATATATATATATATATATATATATATATAACTATTATTCAGATAGAAACAATGTGGTCAGTAGTAGGACAAGTGTTACTAACAACACAGACATTTAAATTGAGGCTTGATAAGAGTGTGTATATTAGATCTACTGATGCACATTTTCGACGACTTTACTTTATATATTAGATATATTGTTAGTTTTATTTGTTCTAGAGAAAGAGAGAGAAAAAGAATCTAAAGAGAATCTGCAGAGAAACAAAAAAGAAAGAGGGGGGAAAGGAAGAGAGTTACCTCCATTAATATATTGATGATGTTCAGCAGAGTTTTGAAAGACCTGTATAAAGTATATGTGGGTGTGTGAAATAATTGCTTATTCAATGCCATAAACCATTTGAGCTTAGTTTTACCTCAACTATAAGAGCCATGGGTCATGGTCGGCCATGTTATTTACTGCAGTGACCTTTAACACAACTCAATAATATATATACGTTCAACCTGCTGGTAGGAGGATTACCGGAAAGAAAGGATTAATTTCTGACAGATTAACTGGATAAACAAAATCAAATATATATATATATATTTATTTGGTCATCCACAGCTGTTTCACCATGTCACGGCTCTTCAGTGCCGCTAGACATGGCAAGGGTTTTCATGCTGAGATTCGAAACCTAATCGCTAACAAATATATATAATTGAGGACGTGACTTTTCCGTAAAAAGAATTGAGTTCTCTAGGTTATCAGAATCGTAGAATGTAATCATGTAATCAAATGTATAAAATTCCTTTAAAAATGATATAATTTCTTCCACTCACGTTGAACACCAGTGTTCGCAGTTGGTAGTGACTAATGTCTGAGTTTCCAATCTCGGAGTTCATATGCTCGCTACATCTAACTACACTGGTGAGTCATGGAATGACGAAACAGTTGTATGTGGATGACTGTATTATATATATATATATATATATATATACAGTCATATATAGTCATCTACAGACTGTTTCGATGTATCACAGTTTTTCAGTGTGGCTAGACAAGCAAGTACTTCAAGCAGAGATGGAAACACAACGGTTTTAATAGGTGGCAGAATGTTTACCCATTACACTATCAGTTCGAGCTATGATGTAAGTAAAATCTAAATGCTTACATTCAAATTTTTTTCAGTAGCCGAGAGTGCTCTATTCATTTATGAAAAAACTATACATTATCACAAATGGCAATCGATGATCTCACTTACCAAAGTGCTCAACCCAAACTTCAAAATAATATATTAACACATACTTTAGAGAAATTTTCCAATATTTCTTTCAAGAATACTTAATACGTTGTAATGCATTTTAGTAATGAAAAATATTTGCTACACAAATGAGCTAACGCTGCTGCTAATACGAAAAGTAAGAAACATTTGTAGGGTCCAAAACTATTGGCCTGAATGACATTAAATTTGGGTATGTAGCATTATTGAACTGCTGGATGTTTCATAGGTGATCAAAATTATATTGTTTCTACTTATACTACTAATAATAATGAACACTTAGAGCCCCCAAGAGCATTGGTCAAAATTGTAACGTAATTAAAGGAAATTAAGATCTATATGTACATAGGAGCGGGCACAAATAGAAGACTGGTCGAGAGTGTTCTACGAACGTATCTGGAACTTTGCATTAGAACTTTTTGACAGTATATTTTTAACATCCCCGAGAGTTCTCAACTTTAATTTCTTAAAGGGGCTTAGTATAATATATATATATATATATTGTGTGCATTTAGGCAGCATTTTCTCATTTATGAAAACATCGTTAAAAATAACAGAATTCGCCTGTTTAATTATACCTTTTTTATTTTTTCAATTTTTCTGATGTTCCATATGTTTCACATGTTTCACGAACGTTTTCGATACTTCGTCGAATCATCCTCAGGTGTCAAAAGCAAATGAACAAAAAAGCTGGAGAAAGAAGAGAGTTTAAAAAAAAAACAGTGGAGAAACGCGCAGATAATGTTTTCGCATTGTTCCAGGCAGTTGTTGGCGATTTTAAATTCAGCAACGCTGGATGGTATCACAGAACAAAATCGCATTACGTTAAGCATTTTAAAATGTTACCACTTGTTTCATATGTGATGTTGTTATTTTTAGGTTGTTGTGCTTTTATGTAGATAGCTTCGAGTATTTTTAATGTTTTTTAAATTGGTTTCGGAATGTATAATCTTAGTGTTATTAACTAGAATTTGTTTTAAATCAGAGGGAGGGCAGTTATGTTTTTGTAGATGTTGGTAAATTGAGCTAGAGTTTACAAGATGCATGGTGAGGCGGCATGATAGGGTAGTGCTTGTAAAACCAATGTAGGTATTAGCTTTATTATTATTATGGGAGTTACATTCTCCCAAAGGGCATTTAAACTTATAAATAACATTGGTTCTTTCTGTTCGGAAGGAATTGTTTTTACTACAAGATTTTGGGTTTTAAATTTCTTATAGTAAATAATGAGTCTAATTTTATTATTACTGTCAATTGAGCATATGTATCGGTGTATAATATTTTTCATGGCTTTTTCTTCTAATCTAAAGTTTGGTTGCATTTGATTACAATAGTATATGTCAATATTGTTTGAGTTGTGATGTTCAATATTATTATTATTTGTACTGGTGTTTTTTAATTTTCGAATCATTAATTTTATTTGTTCATCAACGATATAATTAGGGAATTCGTTGTTGATAAATGCTTGTTTTATATTTTTTAATTCAATGAATGTATTTTTTAGAGGAGGAGATTAATTTGACACGGTTTAATAGATTTTTGACAATAGCCATTTTGTAGCGATAGGGACACTCGCTCTTGAAATTTAAAAGACTAGAATTTAAGCTGGTTGGTTATTTATAAGTGGAAGTGTTAAACGATTTATTAAAGGCGTCAATAAGACCATCTAGGAATGGGATTTGGTTATTTACGTTCAGTTCTATGGTGAATTTAAGAACAGTTTTTTGGAAAAGGTCTTGACGTTTGTGTATTTGTTCATTGTTATCAGCTAGAACAAGATTATCGTCGACATAGCGTACGTAAATAGAGGGCTTCATAATGTGATAAAATATTTTGTTTTCTAAGAATCGGACCAAGAACCGAACTCATTGTCAATTTGAGTGTAAATGTTTCCTTCGAAGTCATAAAAAGGTACTTCGGTGGTGCAGATTAATAGTAGCTTTTTTAGAATTTTTTAAATTAATTTTAAGTGAAGGGAGAGGCGGGTTATTGTATATATTATTGATGATTATGTCTATTGTTTCCTTCACAGGTACATTCGTGAATAGGCTTTCTACGTCTAGGGAGGCAATGATTTTATCATACTGTTATATATATATATATATATATATGAGAGAGAGAGAGACTTGAGTACAGTACACATGGACAAAAGAATAAATCAAACTCAAATGTAAGGGAGTTTAAGTAAATTTTATAACATTCGATACTCAAAATACTGCATGTATTCAAATCAACTCAATGGTTAAACCTTCAGGTCAAACAGAACGATTGTAGAGTATTTATTTACTCCTCTCCAGGAGTTAGGCACTAGGCCAGTTTGATCTTACTCCCACAAGTAAGATGTGACCTAAGCTCGGGTCGGGAAAGTGGGGTTTGAAAAGCCAGCGCCCGAGAGGTGAGCACTCTGACCATTAAAAAGTGCCTGGGCAGCCCCGTCGGCATTCCCTGGTAGGGGCGCCTCAGGCAGTAAACAATAAACTTACTCCTCCCCAAAGAAGAGAGGCGAAGCCTGGGAGGGTGGACCTCCTAGAACTGCACAGGACAGACCCATAGACAGGCGTAAATCAAGCCCCGAAGGCCAAGACAATACCAGTCTATGGGGTGCAGTATCCATCGGAACAGATACTACACTTTCATCTTAGCCAAAACTCCATCAGAGTACTATGACTATTTGTAGAGTAAGTTCAAACAAATAAATTCATTGCATTATTTTTATCAGTTCCAAGTATTCAAGACCAACAAAGTTTTGGCGTACGATCGTTACTAAGACGAAATAGATTTTAAAAAATTTAATTCCAATATGTTCTTCAGCACCCTTTCAGAATATCAATATGTGGACATACATTAAAACAAAAAACAAAAAGCAAAAAGCAACCGATAAAGTACATAACATAAGAAAAAGTTACATAAAATTTACATAAGAAGCTTTTTTTATATAAACAAACACAATAAAATAAAAACACACTCTCTCTCTCTCTCTCTCTCTCTCTCTCTCTCTCTCTCTCTCTATATATATATATATATATATATATATATATATAGATATATATATATATATATATATATATACTAGCAGAAGCATCCGGCGTTGTCAAGGAATTAAATAATCATTATATATTAGAAGAAAACAGCCAAACATGTAGTATATAAATGTGTTATTCTCTATGGTTAGAAATTAAATGTTCAAAAACTTTTAAAACTAATTTTACTTAATCATTGTTAACACTCAAACACTCCATTTCGTCTTATAGTAGATTTTATCGCGAATTCTTGAACAGCAGGTGATTGGATTGAATAATACCTACCAGCATTTATTTTCTCATAAAGTCGTACCCAAACAAAGTGTTTCTGTTTATGGTGTCTGGGCGTTTTTTGTTTCAAAAGACACTTTTATTTTCATCTGATTTACTCAGACCGTAAGTCTCTCTCTCTCTCTCTCTCTCTCTCTCTCTCTCTCTCTCTACATTTGATATCACCTTTTCTTTTGTCTAGGAGTCAGACATTTTTTTGTATATTTTGCAAGCTCAATCAAGTCCTCACCGTTCAGCGGGCTAACTGTCTCTAAATTCCCCCCCCGTGTGCGGTCTAGTCCAATTACTTGCTTACAAGTTTTCCTTAGTCAGACAATCTTCCTGCTATTAAGAGATATATGCTTCTATAATGAATTATCCAGGAGGATGAACGCTGCACATGACCATACCAGCGTAACCTGTTTGTTCTAATGATAGCCTCTATCCTGGGCAAATGTAATGCTTTCAGAAAATTCTCTGACCTGATGTGTTGAGTTCGATCAGATTTCACATGATAGATCCTTCTAATTATGGATCTATCATTGTGCTGCAGAGAGAACTAGGTGAGGGATCAGCATTCACTGTCATATAACATGATGCTCTTGACACAGCTGCTATGAAACTAAGCCGGGTGTAGAAGGGGACAACTCACAGTGTTATTAGAGGCAACACAAAGTTAATTACTTAACTATATTAACATTTATTAATTTAATAGTAACAAACACTGTTTAAAATTTTCTCATCTTTCTCTAAGACGAATTCAGCTTGTTTGGTTCGATTCCGAACAGCTTAGTAATGGTATCTTTATACTATTTATCTCTTGTGATGGCATCTTTGTGTTACGATCCAAGGATCTCATCAGGTTCCAAGGAACAAAACACAAAAAGTGTCTGTGTTATTCTTTTGCCATAAGTATATTATTCATACTACTAAGTTGTATTGAGTACTGTTTAACTAAATACTGAAAGAAATCTATATACTTAATATATTTTTTGATAGTATAAGTATAACATAAGACAATAGAAGTGGTGTGGTGTAATGATTACAGGCATGGGCTCGTCGGTTCACAGTGTCATGTTTGATTTCTGTCTGGGTTCTGCATCTCTTTCAATTTTACTCATACCCTTGGGAAAAGTATGACTCCAAAGACTTATTGCGCCGGAAACCGCAGGTATGGATGGCTAATCAGCACATAATTGTATGATATTATAAATATATAAATATATTATGCTCTTATTAACCTAGTAGAGCACTCTGTAATTATTTCTTCATGCGCAGTATAATAGCTAGCAAGCTAGATATATATGAGATGGTAGCGGGATATTCCTCATGAAACATTGTTGTGAAATTGTCTCTTATAGCAGGATAGTCGGTAAATATGGATGTGTTATTGGGGTTGAGGGTAGAGGCGAGTGGAGGATACTGTGAGATAGGAATATTAAATATCAGCAAGGAAGTAGTTTATATATATATATGTGTGTATTTAGGCAACATTCTTTTATTTAAGCAAACGTTGTTAAACACAACAGAATTATGCTGCTTAATTATAACTTTTTATTTTTTCGATTTTCCTAATCTTTTAGCTTCAAAATTAAAAAGATTACTGAATGTTTCAAATGTATCACGAGTACTTTCGATTCTGCGTCGAATCATCTTTAGGTGGCAAAAACAATGAACAAAAAGCTGGAGAAAAAGAGAACAGAACTTTAAAAAAAAAACGGCCGAGAACGCTGTATGTGAGATCGTTAAACATAGACAAAAAACCAGTGTAGTTCCAGAAAAGCACTTTAAAATTGCTATTTCGGGACGACGGAATTAGCGTCACAGGATGAATTGTATTTATGTTAAACATTGTTAGATATTGTTACTAGTTTCGTATGTAATCTTATTTATTGTACGTTGATAGGTTTTAATAAAGATAGTTTGAAGTATTTTTTTTAATGTTTTAAAGTTAGTTTTGGAATGTAATATTTTCCTGTTGTTAACTAAAACTTGTCTAAAATCAGAAGAGGGGAAGTTATGTTTTTTTAAATGCTGGTAAATTGAACTAGAATTTACCAGGTGCATTATGAGCCTACTGAAATATATGCATATATAGGAGAGAGATAATGTATCATATCTCCTCTCACATCTCTCAATTCTCTTTCTCTTTCTCTTTATCTCACTACCCTTTCTCTCTGTATATAGATATTTCTCTCTATCTGACCACTCTGATCTCTTTCTCTATCTCAAATCTCAAATTTGTCTCAATTCTCTCTAACTCCATCTCTCTACCCCTTCTCTGTATCACCCCTCTTCCATATTCACTCTTATTGTTTTCTGTTCTGCTCTTGCTTCAGCCTTATCAAAGTAAACCAGGAAACAATATTACTTACCGCCTGTTGTCGTACTTATTGCCTTTTCGCTAATCACTGTTATTTTTATCTGCAGATTATGACTAATCGCTCTAATTATTCTATCATCAAACATTGTAGACATTAACAAAAGAAGATGGCCAAGGCATTACACCCTGCCTTTACTTTGAAGAAGATTAACACTTAATAGATAATCCCAGCCTATCTGGCACAAGGTCACAAGTATGGGTCACATTTTGTATGCTATACAAATAAATAGTATTATTCACTTTCCTGTACATTTACCTATTCTCAGGTTAAGATTTAGCTCACCTCCCTTATATAAATTCTAATAAAACATTTTTCATGGCAAATGCGACCCGTTCTACCAAACAAGTCTTTGCCGGTAGAATCGTGAGTGGCTAGGCATCTCATGCAACTTCGACCAGTATCGCCGTGCGTGTGCTTCTATGGTTCGAGATGTGGTGCACACCAGGTAGGAAGACAGCTCAACCCGACTGCCTGGGTGAATGTTGCCACAAGTACGAATACAAATAATTTCAACTTCTATCAACATGTCTGAATGTGACAGGGGAGGTAAAGTAAAGACCTATGTCAAAATAAGAACGTCAATTGAAAATACTTAACATGTTGAAATGGGTGAACTTGATGTTGAAAAAACATTATTAACTAGCTGGACCCCATGGTCTCTTTCTTCGTAGCGCAAAAAATAATTGACAGCTAAATATCCTTTGAATAGTCTGCCAAGTTCCAGCCCCTGTCGCATCGTCGCAGTGTTGCATCCTTGTGTTTGTTTTACACATACTTTCACGGAATGTGCTCCGATGAACTTACTGCACTTGTAGCCCCCTCCAAGTAAATACGCCCGACCCATCCGACTAGCAGAAAAATCACATCTATTCAACACTTTCTGATATATATATATATATATATATATATATATATATATATATATATATATATATATATAATGGAAGTAAATTTCGTGTACAACAGAATGGTAGGATTAATTTTAGAGGAAGCATTATTATAATCAATGAAACAGACGAGTGGAAAAAAAAGGAAAATTGTTAAAATTACCTTAAGGCCTTGTCGTCTGACCCTCTGAGAGGAAACGTCAGAATGGTAAATTAAAAACTAAAAGTCGAATGAGAAATGAGGGGAAAAAAACAAACTTATTTCAGTTGGAGGAAATTTCCAATTGAAATAAGTTTGTTTTTTTCCCCTCATTTCTCATTCGACTTTTAGTTTTTAATTTACCATTCTGACGTTTCCTCTCGGAGGGTCAGACGACAAGGCCTTAAGGTAATTTTAACAATTTTCCTTTTTTTTCCACTCGTCTGTTTCATTGATTATAATATATATATATATATATATATATATATATATATATTTGTGTGTGTGTGTGTGTATGAAGGAGAGAGATATATATATATATACCTATTTTTCTCTCTCCTGTTTTTTTATATAACATGCCATTTCACGATTGAACAGTATATACTGGTATTCTCTGATGATTGACAAGATTGGACTAAAATGATACACTTATCTGATTTTTGCCATGAAACGCACATAAGGGATGAATATTAATACTTGAATAAATTACTTTGTGTGTGTAAGTTGAGGGAAGAAAATAAAAACTGTCATCGAATTAGAGAAATAAGGAAACTGAAAAAACTAATGAATATTATGTTTTTGAATTAATTCTCTATGGTTAATAGAATGCAAATATAATATATATATATATATGTATATATATATATATATATATATATATATATATATATATATATTAGTTGTCCCTACCCGGCGTTGTCTGGGGTCTTTTTAGTTACGTTTTATTCCATTTTTGTTAAAACCATTTTTGTTTTACCAAATTATTATATATTTTTTAAATCGGATTTTGAAAGTCAAATTTAATTATTCTGATATCATTTAGTCATTAAATTCTGACTTGAACCAAATTGTGATAAAACAACTTATAATTTTGTCAAAGTATGTTGTTTTAATTTCTATTTATAAAATGTTTGGGTGTAAATTGCTTCCAAAACCTTCCAGCTTTTATCACACGAGAATTTGCTAAGAATTATTAAGCCAGAAAATATTATCTATCCGACAGTTTTAAGGTTTCAAATTTCTTTAAAACTTCGAACTGTCAGGGAGTAATTCATTATTTTGTGTTCACCTACTCACAAAAGATTACAATGGCTGACTTGAAATGCTTGTAATCTTTCAATTATATATTTGTTTAAAATCGGATTTTTGAAACGTTCGTTTTAGTACTTTACTCTACGGAATGTTTGTAAATCAATAAATAATCGATTAATTGTAAATAATAAGAATAAAAAGAATGCGTAAATCACATCCTGCCACCCGATGCCCATATTTGGAAATATGTAAAACGTTACTGTAGTTAATTCCTATTTCACGCACAGAAAATAGTAAGCGTAAAATGAGTTTGGGCTTTTTTGCAAGTTTTATTTTACACGTGAAACGAATTTTTTTTTGTAAATACAAAATTAAAGGACAACTTTTTTATCGCATTTTCAACTCTCAAAAAGTTAAAATAATAATTCATCAAAAAAAATTAGACAATATAAGAAACCTTATTATGAATTTAAATAATGTGAGTTTATACTCATTCTCGACTTGTACGCTTCCTATTCTGTACTGAATACATTATCCATCAATACGAAACATCGCCTCACCCTTCACCCCCAATAATTAATAATGGATTACTCTTTGCGAAACAGAAGGAAATACAAGTGAAATGACGTAAGAACTTCGTACTAATAAGAACGAACCAATAAAATACAGTTTTTAAGAAGGGGGGGGGGGTCACATAGGTTATTTATATTTTAAAAGAATCTTCTTTGTACTGACGAACGTAATAATTGTGTTATAAAAACTTAAAATAGATGAATTAATCTGAATTTTAATCGCCAGTAAGAATGGTAAATATGTTCCGTTAGACATTTAATTAGTCTTTTGAAAGGTGTGTTAATTTCCGTTTTTTTTTTTTGTAAGATTAAGTTCTTTTTTGAGACAAAACAAACATCAAACGTAAATAATCGTTACCAATTGCAGTAATGTGCGTCATGACTCATCTTATGAAAGTTGATTTATTATTTTGATTCAACTCAAGATAAAAATAAAAACTCTAGGCTTGATGGTATGTGTCGTTGTGTAAATAAATGCTGTTTTTATATTCATGAGAAATGACGTAGAATAATGAACAACGAAATCAAGTGTACGTAGCCAACGATTAGAGAGCGGTGGGATGTAGGCGACCATTTTCATATTCCTTATATGTTACAAACGAAGCGACGATGTGATTGGCTAATGAACGTTGATGCTTAGTGAAAGAAAAATACGATTTATTTTACCAAAGCAAATGTTTGGCCGGATATAATATGTAATCGATGAAATGGATTGGATTTTCAAAGTTTGTTTAACAATGACACCGATTGATAAGTGACGTAAATGACTGGCTAGTCAGAATTAGATATCGATTTGATAGATTCATTGCTATTTAGGTGTAACAGGAAAAATGCGACTGACTAAATTTTATAGAGTAGAAGATATATATATATATATACAGGGTGGGCCAAAATAAGGGTCCTATCTTTAAATTTGAATAACTTGAATTTGAATAACTTCCACAAAATAAAAGTTAAACTCACCAAACTTTATGTGTGTGTAGACTGACCCTTCCGAGATTTTTTGAAATAAACAAAACAAATTTTAGCCGAAAAACACTTCTTAAAACTTACAAAAACTAAAGTATTGTTTTTTACACTGTTTTGAGTTTTTTAAGCAAAAATAATGTTTTCTAAATTAGGGTACGTTCCTTAGGGCTAATACGACTCATGCTTGCTTCGGAAGGGGTCCTTTACTTATTCTAAAAAAAAAAAATTAAAAAAATCAATAAATAAAAAAGTTATGAATTTTTTAAAATAGGACCCTTATTTTTGCCCACCCTGTATATATATATATATATATATATATATATATATATATATATATATATATATATATATATATATATATATATATACACTATTAGGATTCGTGTCCCAGCGTTTCCCGAGAAAATTAAATAACTACTGCTCCCACCACTGAACCCTATATTACTAGTTTTATTCTTGTATGGCACTTTTTATGAGTATAAATTATCAAGTTATAAATGTCTTGAGAGCTTTAAATACTATCTGCCTTTTAAAACAAATTGTAATTTGCACCTTCAGGGTGTTATCCCTTTGTAACGGTGGTTATTGAATGTCGACTATGCGTATAAAAAGACGTATTTCGTGATTGGAATTAAGAGGAAGGGGGGTTAACTCATTTAAGCGACCTAAAAAATGTATAAGTATTTTTTTTTTCAATAAAATAAATACTTTATATCAACATTCATTTATAATTAAAAAATACTGAAAATTTCATTAACATTGGATACTTCTCTGATTTTTTTTGTGTTTTTTTCAATCAGGGATATTTTTTTTTGTAAAAAATATTACTTTCACTTCATTGCCTGACCTTACTATATTACATTATAATTTCTATTTCTCTACTCCAATATTCACCTGATGGAAAATGGTATAAGCTGAAAATAAAATAAATAGTTTAGAAATAAGAAGGGTTTTTAATTTCTCTCTGTTTTTATTTTCATGGAAATGGTGCTCGACTAAGCTCGAATCTCTGGTTCCTCCTTGTAAAACATTCACAGCAATGACTCGTCTTCCTACCACAACGGAAAAGGACTTCCCATTCTTCCTCCATGTGCCTAGCGTCATGTGGAATTTCCATGGACAGAGCTTCTTTGCAAGGGCCTCCTGTCTGTGTAACACATTACAGCAGGACTGCTTCCCTGAAGATTACAACATAGTCCTCTTGAAATCCAATATCAACAGATGCTTGTTATAAACCGTCTCATAAGTAATTAAACTTAGTCCATTCTGTTGATCAATTTTAGTCGCCCATGCTGTTCTTCATCTTTCGGTTGACAATAATTCCATCTCCTTCACCCTTATCTTCGAGTGGCTTTTGGCTGTTATACGTGTTGACACAATAGTAAAACAATGAAGATATACTACACTTTGGTATTACATAATTGTAATTGAAAAGAAATAATATTTTATTCTGATTCTGGCTTATATGCCTGACTTAACTATTGGCTGAGCAGGATAATACCCAGGGCCTCAAAATCTAGTGGGGACACCCGTGAGTACAGCTTGTAAGGTTTATGCATTTTTATTGTCATGTCACTAAAGTATTTAATAATAATCTGTTATAAGATTTAGGAATTGTGAATTATGGAATTTTACACACCCATAAACTTTGGCTTGACTCAATTTTGTTTAGAAGCATACCTCCATCTTCTTGTAGGCATAAGGTCGGAGGATTTTGAGGGGGCCTCAAAAGGAGAATAGTCTAGGACCTCACTTCTAAATCAAGCACTGACCGTTCTATGGGAAAAGAAAAACAGCAGAGAGAAAAAAGGTACATTTTGATCATTGTCCACATAATGTATCGTTGGCTGCCAAAATAAATAACATGTACTACACTTTGATCCTAATCCTTTTGTCTGGAAAGTTATATTTTTATTCTTTTTTACAAATGAAATCAGAATAATATCAAACCTCAACAAATATTTCTTGGTGGTTGGCAATGATGAAATGAATACCGATGTAGACTTGGTATGTTGTATTCGAGTTCTACCAGATCCATAGCATTGCTTTCAGTAGTAATGTTGTCAACCTGCAAGTGGTCCATTCTGTGTGTACCTACTTCGATGCCAACAAAACATAATAAACAAGTAAAAAAAAACATAACTTACTGATTCATAGTAATTGCTTTGAGATTATGTTTTGGAATTTATTAGATGAGGACCCGTGACGCAACGGATAAAAGTGCTGATTAATACTCTGTTCTAAGTGACAATCTTCTGAAGGTTGAAGGTTCAATCATCAGTACGGGTGATACTAAGAATACAATTACGAATTACTTAAGATTTTTGCTCAGTCATAGCTGACTGAATGACGGCAGGCTATCCCCATGGATTAAGTAAGGGTTCTGTTCAAATTTACATACAGTTCGACATACAGATTCTCGAATTTTGACAAGATGCACCTGAAGTAGGGTGGAGATTACATCGGCCGAAATATTGTGAGAATAACATTCAAGATGAGATGAGTAGTTCGAATAATCCAAATAATACAATTTGCTTTGAGATGTTTGCTTAGAATTGTTTTCATAACACACAAAACTCCGCCATTAATGAAAGCAAAAAATAAAAATAAAAGATAAAATAAACTGCATTGTGAGTTAACGTAAATAATTTAGATTACGCAATTACAAAAAAATAAAGATGAAACAGTTTCCTGCGTTTCTTAAAAAGAAAATGAAAAAAAAAAACGGTCGTAAAAATCTAGTTACCCAATGATGAATGATAAATAAAAGTAATGTTAGCTTTTTATTTTGTTTAAGTGTTGTTTTTTGTGACGGGGAAGAGGAAAGCTGCATGGTGTGATATTTGGATGCTAGATTGTGTAATGGAAGTCGTTGTATGTTGTTAAATGCTGAACCAATTAGTCAAGGCCAGACATTGCTTTTGAATAGACTAAGGAATCACATCTCAACATGTGTCTTTTTGTTTACAACAAAGACGGCCATTTTTAAAATTTACATATGGAAGATTTACAATCGCAATAAAAATTAATTGTAATCTGTTGCAAAAATAATTTAATACTGACCTATTGCAAAGCTTGCCTGAGAATAATTTTCAATTAGTCAAGGTCAGATTTTGTTTTGAATGGAGTAGTAAAGGATAGCAAACATATGATTGATAGAATATATCTATCATCAATTAATAATGGAGATTTAGTATATGTCTGTCTGAAACAAAACTGTACTATTTTAGACTATTGTACAATAGTCTGAAATAGTATAGGGGGAAATGTAGTGTAGTATCTGTTCTGTGTTCATGGAATAGTTCTCTCGGGCATGACCTCTTCCTCTGGGGCATAGTGTAGTATCTGTTCTGTTGTCATGATACAGAAGACAGACATATCAAAAGGCATCCGGAGAAGAATAAAGATTTCTTATTACTTCCCCGGATTGCCTTTGGATATATATATATATATATATATATATATATATATATATATATATATATATAGCAATAGATAAAGTGAAAGAATAAAGCAAGGTGCGAATCAAATCTTATTACAATTCAATGTTCCAACGAATTTCCCGCCTGGATACCGTTTGTCGTTTTTTGACACCATTCACCAATTGGATTATTTTTTAATCAACCTCTTTGATATCTTTTCTGAAGCTATTTTAGACTTGTTGACTTGGATGAACTGTATAGTTTTACTTAAAAGTATGTTTTGGGCCGATATATTTGATGTTTTATATACCTTTATGTATTTTTATATATTTTTTTTTATATATTTTTTTCAAAGTTTAATTTTTATTACCTGCAGTAATGTCATTGTGGTAATGGTCCTCTGAGGAGAAGATTTTCTTTGAAAACTCATGAGTTAAGGACTGTAAAGAACTTTGCCTGAACATTGAATTGTAATAAAATTTGATTCGCACCTTATTTTATTCTTTCACTTCATCTATTGCTATTAATGCTCTATCCAGTATATTGAGCTTTATTTTTATCCGGATGTTCACTAATTAATGATATTAATTGCCTCTTATATCTTTTGTTGTATTAACCTTATATATATATATATATATATATATATATATATATATATATATATATATATATATATATATATATAAGAAATGTTTATTCTTCTCCGGATGTCTTTTGATATGTCTTCTTTTCGACTTTCTCATGAGGTGTTGGAGTTAGCCACCTGAATTACTTGTGTTCACTTCCGGCTTCTCTAGAAACATGTATAAGTTATTTTATTTTTGAAGTTGTTATGAAACATAGAATTTTATAATCTTGAATTTAATACTTTATTTATTTATTATAAGCTCTATTGAATATTTAAAATTTTATATATTAAATAAGATAAAAATTGATTTCATTGTTTCATCCACGTAGAGTATCGTCACGCTAAAATGAACTGCGGAAGCCTCTGTGTAGTTTAATTGGCATAAATATATTTTCATAACTTACTACCTAGCTCTACTCACGTATTAAGCATTGTTTTCAGTAAGTAAATACTGAAGATTGATAGATAAAAGATTATATCTGCTTATAACATTTTATGTAGATATATGAAATAATAATAATAATATATATATATATATATATATATATATATATATATATATATATATATATATATATATATATACATGGACGGCGGCACCGGGGGGGGGCAGGGGGTCTCTAGCCCCCCCCCCCCGCTTTTTAGCTTGCCCCCCCCCCCCCCACTCTACGGTCATCAATAATGAAGTTATATATGCATGTGTTTAACCGGGCCCCCCACTTTTTAGGAGAGCCCCCCCCTCCCACTTTTATAACTGTCCCGTCGGTCCTGAATATATATATATACATAAACATTATTATATTTGTAGAGACAAAGTTCACTCTTCGGTGCCAAAATGAAAATGTTTAAACTTGTCTCTGCGCAATCGTTCGCTTGAACTAATGAAAACAAAGAAAAAGAGATTAAGTCAATCAAATGCATTTTTCTGAATTTATCAAATTTGCCGTTTTGATCCACCCGAGGATGTTTAGTCCAAATTCACGACAGAGCTAACATCGACGTTTCTCCAACCCCATCGCCCTTCTGTCGGGCCTTGGAAAGCTGAGAATGCATTTTCTAAACTCACGCACACATAGCCACTCTGACACTAACGGACACACATACACAATGCATTAACTCTTTCACTGTCTCACGCATATGCACACTAAAGGCGACACACACACACTGCTTGAATTCCCTTTCAATGTCGTCTGCTGATTGCAAACAAACTTATAAACTTAACCATTTTAATACTTCATACATTTCTCACTGAACTTTCTAATATGAAAGCAAATGATGATTGACTCTATTTAATAACTTTCAATGAAATGTAATTCATGTAATTGAGTGAGGAAGTTTTGATTACGATTTTTCAGACCCGTGGATAATTCACAGCTTTTATATTATCAACTCAGGCTTCAACGATATCTCAACTAATTAATCCTCCTTGTTTTGGAAGGACACTTAAAATACTGAACAATTATTCTGTTTTCCTATCTTTGTAGAGTTCCATTTTAAACATATATATGAAATATCTCTTTTGTGAACGTATACTTTTGTTCTCTTTATTTTGTTTGTTTATCATAAAACATTTCTCTCGCTCTCTCACACATTTGAATATTACTTAAAACTGTTTTCAATAAAACTGGTTCTTCCCAAAATCTTCCCCCTAAAACTGGAACCCTAAAAATGGTCCTCTAAAAACTGGAACCCTAAAAATGGTCCTCTAAAAACTGGAACCCTAAAAATGGTCCTCTAAAAACTGGAACCCTAAAAATGGTCCTCTAAAAACTGGAACCCTAAAAATGGTCCTCTAAAAACTGGAACCCTAAAAATTTTATCAAAAATTATTATGTTATAGCTTACACTACCTTTTTTTCTTTTTTTATTTGCAAGCTCAGTCATTTTGAGTGTGGGATGATTTTCAAAGTGTTTCATAACAGTCGATCAATTGACAAGTCAAGATCTGCCTGAGTGGGATTGATCCTTGAGGTCTTCACCATTCCTCAATCAAACTGCAATTCTGCGGACAGTCAGCTGACTGACTTTTAGCTGCTTGCGGTGGTCGACTTGTGGCTTGCACCAAGGAGAGCTGATATCACCTTTTTTTTCTTTCCATTGTGGTAATACATGCACTTTACGAATATTTACGCCGATTAGAATCACCTGGAAAGGATCAAGTTTAGGTTAAAAACTTATTTTTATAGTTGAAGTTCATCCAAAAGATTAAAGAAAATGATGCCTAATCGGACTTTTCAAAGCGTGATATGTGTGCATAAGAGTGTCTATATGTGCACATCTGTGCATTCATATGTAAACATTTATCGTTATATATACTTGTCTGTAAGGATATGCATGTGCATGCACGTGTATGTGTTTGTATACATGCATGTGTGTGTGCAAATTCACACATGTGCATATATCTATGTATGTGTGCGTGTGTCGGTGATATTGTGAATAATTCAACAGGGGTCAACAATTCAATCATTTTCCGAGCATTGATCGATCGTCTTTTAAACTGTTGGCAAGAAAAGAAAAAGAGAAAGAAAACAACAACAAAAAACCCCAAATAAGAAAAAATACAATTACATTCAAATGGAACAGCCGCTGATGTCAAAGATATAAAACAACATCTGGGAAGATCACCAGTTTTTTTTTTTTTTTTTTTTTTCTTCTTTGTAGTCTATCTATACGAATATCAGACGTCTGTCTACTAACTACGTTTAGGCTATTTGACCAAGGAACGTGAAATTCGATCTTGTATCTATGCAGATTGCCCTTGGTGCATGACGAGCTGAGATTCACACCTCGTGGCCATTCTGCCCCCCTGCCATCCAAAAATATATAAGTAAATATTTAAAGAAAATTTCAAAACAATTACGCACACTCCATTAAAAAATGGTTCCAGTATGCAATAACAACGCGTGGTGTCTGCGATATAATAGAGGGAGACTCCTATACGTTTGAAAACCCACACAAACACATGCACAATAAAGACAAATTTCTAGAGATGCAGCTGATGTACTCAAATGGATAAAATGCAATAAATCCAAGTACCACAGAGTTTAGTAGTATATGAATAGAAAGAAGATAGATCATATATTATATATTTGGTTGTTCACATGTAGACGAAACGGACCGTCAAGTATATGGATTTTTGAACGGTGAATAAAGAAGTAGTCATTGGAATCTAGCATTCTATTATTTATTTATATATGCTCTGATGTTAAAAATGTACATCCATTGAGCTTTAACCATTAAAGTTTAACTATTAACAATATATATATATATATATATATATATATATATATATATATATATACTAAGCTCTAATAACGTATTCAGCACTGTTGAAAAATATATATATATATATGTAATATAGTATATTATTTTATAATATATGTGTATATACATGAAATAGTAATGAAATTATATATATATATACATACAGATATATATATATATGTATATATATATATTTAGAATGAGATTTAGCCTCGAAATATTATAATCATAGGATATCATACAGTCTTTGATTCGATACAATACCTTAGGTAAATATTAAATCGAATATTATTGAATTCATCGATATTGTTGTCTTATCTACTTTTACCTTTTTATGATTTTCTATCAAACAATGTCTTCAATCTGATATTGCATTCTCAATACCTGCCTTCGATACCTAAACTGTCTACACATTACTGACACTGCTTCAAACATACTACAACATGTGATCGGACGATTCCAATATTTTCCCGATTCCGATACAATTACCGATTCTGTTCTAAATTCCTGATTCCGATACAAGTACTCAATTACAGAGAAAAAATTACAGAGAACAAATTACAGAGAACAAATTACAGAGAAAAAATTACAGAGAAAAATTACAGAGAACAAATTACAGAGAACAAATTACAGAGAAATCTAGAAACAAATAAATCTAAAAAAATACAAATTTTACTTAGTGCACACATTTTAGGTTTAATTATAATTAAAAAGAGAAAGAAATATGTTCTCAATTAAATAACAGAATCTTTCCTTATATTTCTGTTATTGGTGAGAATTTCCTTTGAACACAAAATTTTAACAAAAAAAACATCCTTGTGCCGAATTTGTTAAAATATGTTATAAGTTTAGCAAATAAATAATTCAAAGCGAACCATCTGTTCTGATACTCCACTTCATCTTTTCTGTCCTCAGTCAGTGAAGAAGAAATCCTTCTAGACTGAGGCAATTAAAATTTTTTGTCCCACTCCAGAGTGCCTTTTTTTTTTTTTTTTTTTTTGAAAGATGAATTCCCAACATTAAAAACCGATCTTGTGTGAAACTCTGCCCTCGTAACGAGGCAAGTAAACCTGTCCGCCTTTGTCTTCCATTATCTATAAATAAACGGCGCTAAACAGTGTAAGCACATTTTGCAGCCCACAAGTGATCGGACGGGTTCTAAAGGATGGGAACCTCGAAAATTCCTAGCTAAGATTTTCTTGCCTTCATGCTCTATTGATACTGTTGTTGGCATCGGTTTTCGCAGTTCTTTCTAGAATCAGCTACTAACAGGAGAGACCACGTGAAGGTTGCAGATATCCATAATGACAGTTGGCATTCCCTGACCGTCAGTCTATGTCGGTATCAATTTCATAACCACCACCACCACTTCCCAATTAACCAGTTTGGTAACAAATCGATGATAACGGTTTATGAGATGGAAGAGTTGTCAGTTGAGAGATGAACAATTTTATGAGAGGATTGAGAATGAATGTTGGAATGGACAAAGTTCGAATACTTGTGGGGACGATTCATGATAGGAATCTGCTGGTATTGGATTTGAAGACGATCATGGTGTAATTTGCTGGGAAGAATCCAAAAGTTCCATTAATGGCAAGGATGAAGGGTCTCAAATAATAATGCAGAATACCCCCTCCCTCCATTTAAGCTGCCTCCGTTTTTATTTTCAGGGTGTCATAGGCCTCATTTGATATCGCAATGAAGCCGACACCATCCCACCCACTCAACCGACCTAGCCACATTCAGTTCGTCCCTTTTTTCCCCACATTAATACTTGAGCTTGCCAATCTTCACTATGGATGTTTGCAACCTTCATGTGTTCCCTCCTGTTTAATAAGATGTTTTGAAGACGCCAATATAAAGCAGTAAAAGAAAACTGAGTATTTTTCTCTAGGTTCTAGCCTCAAATCTAAACAGACAAAGAGACAAACACAACGTGTTTATTTTATTTCTTTAATGTAAAAAGCCCGAGTGATCTTTATTCATTTCTTTTTTTCTGTTATTTAAAAAGAGAATTTACTGAATTTATTCGAAGAATATGTGTTTTTCTTTCTTTCGATAAATGTTGTGCATAACTAGCTTGAAAAGGTTCTTTTGAAAAGTTCTCCATTATACAGAAGAAGAAAAAAATTAATCTGACAAAAATGGCGTCTTTGTTACTTTTGTTGGTTTTGATAAAAGCGGGAACAAAAGTCAGCATGAAATTTGCTGCCAGAAGAACTGATTATAAAACCAAAATGGAATTTCAAAAAAGAGGAATGGCCACTCCAGACATTCTCAAAACACTTTTTTCTCTACAAAAGAAAAAGAAGCTTGTCTCAGTCTAAATTCAAGTATGTGACTGAAAGCAAGTACTAACACCATTACAAAAGGTATAATTCCACGATTTCTTCTCCAGCTATGGGTAAAATAGCAACTTGTGTTCAACTAATGTTATACATGAAATCGCTAACGATTGTTTCACCATTAAATAACTCCAAAAATGTTGATATGCCATAAAACAGCATCAGATTTACTGCTAGAATAGAAACTGGTTACAAAATTAAAATACAATTTTTTTTAAATTGCATGAATTGAAAATCTTAGTTTCAATGGAAACCATTAATACCATTAAGAAAAGTTTTAACCCAGAATTTCTTCTCAAGCTTTTCTTTACTAATGGATCACCAGTTATCAAGGCCAAAAGCCACTTGAGGACAAGGGTTAATGAGATTAAATACTTGTCAGTTGAGAGATGAAGAACATTATGAGAGGATTGAGAATGATTGAATTGAACGGACCATGCTCGAATACTTGTGGGGACGGTTCATAACAGGAATCTGTTGACATTGGATTTGAAGACGACCATGTTGTAACCTGCAGGGAATCAGTCTCATGGTAATGCGTTCCACAGACGGGAAGCACTCGTGAAGAAGTTCCGTTTGTGGAAGTTTTTTTTTCGTTGTGGTGGCTGTGGGTTAAATAACATGTATGCACTAAAAACGCGTCAATTTGTACGAATCAGCATGGTACAACTTTTGACCAACTCGATTCTGTTGTTGGCATCGCTTTCAATAGTCTACTCTAGAATCGGGTACTTACAGGAGGAACCATGTGAAGATTGCAAGCATCCATAGTAAAAGTGGTGTTATGAAACCGACCATATTCAAACAGGACATGTTCGGGTCATCAGTCTATGTTGGTATCCACCTCACCACCACCAACTCCCAACCTATACAATGAGTATGTCTTCCTTTGACATTAAATCACCTCAAAAGGGTTAATATTTTCTAAAGCAGTGAAAGTGTGAATGTAATTAAAATCGAATTTCATATCTTACCTATTTTCATATGTCTGACTGACAAGTTTACTCATTTTCTTGGTGTACTCTGAAATGTCCCGGAATGTCTCGGATTGTGATGAAAATTCAATAAATCTTATGAGGAAATACGGAAACTATTTAGAATCCCAAAAAAAATTGAAGCACTTCGGACCAATCATTTTGGAGCTTCTGTTGTATCCGTGGTTATTTTGAATCCTTGGTTAATGTACAATTTAAAGCATGGTGAAATACAAATAAATAACAAAAGATTCCAGGTATTTTAAGAATAACATTTATTAAATGAATTACATATATATACAACAATTATTTTAATAATAAATATTTGAATATTATCTACATACATATACGTTTCATCCTTCCGGAATCATCAATGTAGAAATAACCATTCATGCCAGTTGCATGATTCGAACCCCGGAACCAGAGTCATATTTAACTCCTAATCCAAGCATGTTAACCTATGCGGCTAACGTAAATGTCTACAGACGAGATAAGAAATAAATCCTATGTATGCCAAGCGGAAGCGGGCAGTTATAGTCGGTCATCATAACAGTGTTCGACAGTGAAGAACATACATTATAGCTTTTGACGGCTTCTTATGAAAGAGTTTAAAGCCTGAAATGAGATTCAGACAAAATGGAATGTATATGGAATAATGGATAAGCATGACAACCGACTAGTAGAAATAATAACACAAACACATCATTAAAGCAGAATCAAGATATTTCGTTTGATTCAAACGGCCTTCATCATTTAGCGTAAATAAGCTTTATTTAAAGAAAATAGAACTTTATATACAGTGGGGCATGAAAGATAATCCAGAGAAAATAGAGGATGTGAGGCGAGGAGAATTTTCAAAAGAATAAAATAAAAAATAAAAATTGAAAATGAAAGTTTTTCTTTCGAAAATTTAAGATTACCTTTTGCCGAACTTTTTATTTACCAGACAGTATTTACTATTCTGGTATTTAATCAGTTTTTCGTGAAATTATTAATAAATCGTTTTGAGATTTGTTTTCTCTCATCGTTTATTTCTGTTCACTTTTTCCATCTTCCGGCAACTACATCGCATTGCTACAGCCTCGGACCACTAATCTGCACTTATTTACCAACAATGCTTCAAGTAAACTACAATCTCCTTTTATATATATATATATATATATATATATATATATATAATTAGACGTAGTAATCCACAGAGAGCTAGTCGCTTCGTTGTTATTACAAACATTGGCATCAGCACATGAAGATAGTGGTTTGATGATCACAGCTATTTTAGATAATCTCTCACAATGCAATGCCATTCAGAAGTGCAGCATAGCAAGTGTTGCACCTCTGCTTAAGGTTAACGAAGAGTCGTGACCCTTTTGATTGTTCGGTTTTACCTAACAATTATCTTTTTCACTATAGTTGTAGGTAATAGAGGATATGATTTACATATTTACCTAAGCTAATAATATATAAATGAATGCAAACTTTGAGCAGAAACTGAACCTGGCTTGCTGTTTCTACATTCCACAAGTCAATTCCTGGATCGTAGGAGGCGTCCACACAGCATAATACCTCCATAATGCTAAAGTAAAAACATTGAAGAGTAATATTTTGAAATCAAACTACTTAGTGTTTTGAAACCATCTTCATATTTTAAACCATCACTAGGCCTTAAGGTTGGGGCGTGGTAAGGAGAGGGGTGTTAAGAATTAAAGATCAAAGGATGAAATGATGAAAAGAAATCGCTTAAAAGCCTTTGGATGAAACCAAATAATATTCATGAAAAAGGTCGCTCAGCAAGACCTGAGTGGAGCATGAATCAACCAACACAGAAATATCGGTTCTTATTTTTACCAAAGGGACACTTTAGAAAATTACCGTTTTTCTTTGGTTCAGAAGGACGAAAAACCATAATACTTGACCTTTACCGTTACATTTTAATTCAAGCCAGAAATAATTTTCGAATAGACAGTTTAAAGGCTTTGAAATGACATTTTTACTAGATAAGTCACGACGTATCAAAGCCAAAAGCGATTCGAGGATAAAAGTTAATGAGCTGGAGATATTGTTATTTGAGAGATGAAGAACTTTATGAGAGGATTAAGAATAATTGCTGGAATGAGCCAAGTTCGAAGATTTGTGGAAACGGTTCATAACAGAAATCTGTTGACATTGAATTTCAAGAAGACCACCTATAGAGAATTAGTCCCGTGGTAATGTGTTCCACAGAGGAGAAGCCCCTGTGAAGAAATTTTGTTTGTGGAAAATCAGCCTGACACTAAGCACACAGGGGGGGGGGAGAGAGATTTTTGTTGTGGTAGAAGAGGAGTTCTTACTGTAAATGTCTTACAATGGAATAATTATAACTCAGTCGAGCACCTTTTATAGTAATACAGATAGAGTAGAGAGAGACTAGCAACGTATTTTTTTTAGAAAGGGGGTGTAAGGAACAAAAGAGATCATCTCCCACTAGATTTTGGAGTCAATTTTAGAACGCTGTTTTGACAAGAAAGTGCCATGATAGTAAACACATATCAGGCAGTCCATTTTTATCCCTTCCTCCCATATTTTCCTTGGTTTTCCCTTATGAACTGGGTCTGCTACGGGCGTGCAGTGGAGTATAAAAAAAAACTGACCCCACATTTTGGTACGTATGCAGGAATATCCGTCCACCAGAGTTTTTACATAAAACAAGAGCATTGGGTTTCAAACTTTAAGAACAACACACATAAATAGACCTGTAGAAGAAATCGAATGAATCAGTTTATATAAACGTTTTTAAAACTACAAAATAACGTAGTAAGGAGAAATTCTATGTGGTTTTGAATAAAGAGAAAAGTCTATTTGTTCATTGTAAGTCATTTAGATCTGTGAAAAAGGCTCAGTTTAAACAGTTATTTGTATGCGTTCAGTGCAGATCCATGCTGCTAGTCTGCTGAAATGTATAGGCCAGAGCTGTTGTTGTTGTTGCTGTTGTTAGTTGTGGTGATGGTGATGGTCCTGAATGCAGTGTCGAACATGGAGATGTTGGCATGTTCTGCTTTTGATCAAGTTCCTTCTCATAGATTTGGCGCACTTCAGGTCTCTGAACGATTTCAGATTACCCCCAACACGGAGGTCAACAGGGACCAGCAATTTCTCCATGTCGTCTAGGAAGGTCGTCATCTGTGGACATTAAGTGACGGTTCGACATGCATTAACACAACGTTGTTATGTTCAGTCTTCATTTCAATAGATGACTTAACGTGCTTACTCGTTGTAGATTGTCCACAGACGCATTGGCAAAAACAACCAAAGGCCACCGGATCCAGATTCAGATGTCTTTGGATTTCACCAGAGCCCCTTTGGCCGGGTTGCAGTCCTAATACCACTGAGTGTCAGACCAATCTGCTTTGGGTAGCCCTGACAGGAACTAAAGTTCCCGACGACATAGCCTTGACCCTACTCGTTGCCATGGCCCTGCCGCGTTGAGGAGGAGTTGGGCTTTAAGACTGTTGTTGTTGCTTTTGTTGTTTTTGTTGAGTGAATCTAACTTCTGCACAGAACGCACGAAGATGGTGCCTCAGGATTGTCTGGTCTGCATGAAGTCCTCTTTGTTTGCTATAGCTATTCATTAAGATTGCAGGTTTTACCTTTAACACCAAAAGTAGCAAGGCATAGCTATTACATACAAAGTTGGGGAAGGTTTGACCAAGAACGCAAAGAGGAATGGTAGTTGTACATGCATGGAAGCAACGTTGTTATCCTCATTCCGCGGATTTGTGGTTCTGCACCTGACACATTCAGAGACAAAGACGACCAAAGAACGACGGATCCTGATGTTGACACCTCTTTACTATTTACCAGAACACTGTTGTTTTGTTTGTATTTTACTTTTATTCACCCCAAACAAGTTATATTGCTACTAGTCAGGTAGCTCTGGCACTACTATGTTGCCACTGCCTCTACCATGGTGAGGGGAGGTCTGGGCTTCAGGAGAGTGCTACTGATGCCATGGTAGTGTATTTTTACTCTCTGCTCTAACTGACTATTTTGGCTATCTGTCTGTCTCGTGTCCCTGCTGGAGCTGTTAGGCTATTATTGTTTGGTGGACCAAACTTTCTTGTTTTTAGACCCATAAATTATAAACTCTCTCATGTGCTCTCTCATGCGTCAACACAATATTTTAGCAGTATTTCCTTAAGAATGTTAACTCATCGTACAATCTTTTTCGATTTGTTTGTTTTCAGTATGGTATAGATTAATTGGTTTGTATGTGTGAGAGAGGTGTGTTTACTATTGTTTGTTAATATTTTGTATGTGCGATTTAATGCTTGCATTCTTACATGTGGCTGTAGGATATAGAATTTAATTATTAGACACTAATAAAAAGGAATAGAAACCTTTGATGAAAAGACAAGTAGGATTGCTGGAACGATTTTCATTGGCTAGTGTTGAGCGTTATGTAACGTGAAGTCTTTTTTCTGTCGGGTCATTTAGTTTGTCATGTTTATCTAGTGCATAGCACAACGTCGCATTCGAGGAGGATACATTATTCTTTTGAGAAAGGCTACGGTTGCTGGAGGAGCAGGTCTGATGATTTAAAACCCAAAACCTGCAGTGAAACCAGTTCATCACTGATGACCCACCTTGGAACATCTAGAAAATGTATTTTACTATTGAAAAAATATTAAGATGTAAAACCTAATTAAGAATTTATTTCAAAATTGAGTTTGATCTGATTGTTCTTCTAACGAACGTTTTTCAATGAAAACGTTTCCATTCGTCACGAGAACATAATTGAATGAATGTGTGGCCATCCTTTGTTAAAGAAAAAGAAAATGTCAGCAACGATAATGTCTATAAAATTTCAAAATAATTCTTGACTTTTCTTACTTTAACCTTTACCCGATCTCCAATTCAATTATAAAAAATGGTCTGGCGCTTAGAACAATAAAAATATAACTATAGCGTTCTTCAATATAGGAGATTTATATGACATCTTCGGAGACGCTATTGTTTGTGCACTTTTGAAAGGGCCGATACATCACTTGTAAAACGTAAATAACAATTTATTTGAATGTTGTCTAAAATTTTATAAGTTTTTTTTTAAATGAAAATAAAACGACTAAAGTTTTGAATAACAAAAAACAAAATTAATTTCATCACCTAATTTGAAATCAGACGTTAAAAACGTCGATATTTATTTATTTATTTTTTTTATGATGAAAAATTAATCAAAATACTAAATTATAAACATTGTGTTGTATGGATTATAATCTGTGATAAGAACTACGTATATAAAACAGTCGAATTTGAACTCACAATTCTATCTTTATTTAAGCTTTATTCAACTAATTCAACTAAGAATAAACATTGAACACAAAATGAGGCCAGAAAGGGTTGACCAAGTTACAGTTGCCCAGCAATGGAACTTTCGGATTTTGACGTTTGAAAACTTTGTAGGCATGCTTAGAGCAAAGCACCACCACAAAAAAAGACAAGGCATACAATCTATCATCCCCCCCACCTCCCAATCTAAAAGATTATTTCAGACTCACTTTCCTATGAGGATGCTATAAACTTGTTGCATGCAAGCTATGCCAAACCTAAAAACAAGGGTTTTATCTGACCCTTACCTGCCATTTGTCAACAGGAAGATGTTGAGTCGCTCGAACATTACTTAACCGAATTAAAACACTTAGCAAAGACTGTAATATATATATATATATATATATATATATGTATATATATATATTAAAGACGGAAAGATGAAGATAAAAAATGTTTTTTCAAGGATAAAACTCTTCTCGTCAGAGGATAAAATTTGGTAATGTGGTATTTATAATATATATATATATATATATATATTAAAATTGAAAAATATTTCCATTAGGTCGGAATATTTTTCCATTGACTATCATATATATATATATATATATATATATGAAGAGTTCGAATGCAAAACGCGATAAACGCCATTTCCAAAATCACAAAACTGTCCCTACAAAAAGTGTTGCATTTCAACAGTCGACGACACCCGAACACTATTTGTTACATAATATGATACCGAAATAATTTCTTTTTTGATTTAAATTAAAATCAACTTTCATTTGAAGTCTAGATTTAGTATATTAGTGTTTTTATTGTTTAAGGTCTCAATTTAAATGAATTGGATTTATCGCGTTTTGCGTTCTAACACTTCATATATATATATATATATATATATATATATATATATATATATGGAAGATTAATGAAAATAACCTTCTCTACGTCGAATCAAGACAACAGACGTTGTGTAAATAATGGGTTCAATATATTTTCTGAAAGAGCTTCGTAACAATAATAAATATTATTTGGATTATTTCCACAACGTTTCAGTCGATGTAACCTCCAATCACTTTCAGGTGCATCTTTTCAAACTTTGAAATCTTTACATCAAATTCAGGAATCAATATGGAATTTCGAACTGAACAGTTTATTTAATCGATGGGGTAGATTGTTCTCATTCCATCAGCCATGATCGGGCAGAAGTGTTCATTAATCATTATGCTATACTTCGTTATTATCGCCTGTAGTAAAGAGTTGACATTCAATTTCTAGAAAACTATCACTTCAAATTGATTGTTAATCAGCACCATTATCCATTGCATCACGAGTCCATATAAATAATATTTTAGATGAAGATTGATAATATGTATTACTTACTCTCATGTTGGTTGTTCATATTTACTTGTCTCTCAATGAGAGGTCGTTTTTTTATGTGGAGAAAATCCAGCTCCCCCAAAAAGGGGCACTCTGGATTAGAACAAAAAAAAATTGTCTCGGTCTAGAAGGATTTGTCCTTCACTGACCGAGGAGAGAACAGATGAAGTTTAGTATCAAAACAAAAACCTGAAAGAATTCTTTGCAAATATTTGCCACTTTCACATTGGATCAATAAAAAAAAACGTCATGATTTCACTGTGTAATTCTCTCTCTCACCCTCTTACCCTCTTTCTTTCTTACTCTCCTTCCCCACCCCTCTCTCTCTCTCTCTCTCTCTCTCTCTGATATTCAACATACAAATAAGTCTTTAAGAGATCCTGAAAATGAAATAGTTTTGGTTATCTTCCATCGAGTTACCGTTTCCTCAAAGTGGCACCACGGTGGGGGCAAGAAACCTTTCATGTTTTTCCGCCTTCTTATTATTCTGGAAATATTTCACATCTGACAAGTTAATTCTTGATCTTTAAATAGAACGGTCACGGTGCCAGGCGCTTCCCACTGGTTGATAAACAAAGCTCTCGAGAGGACCGGTACATGGAAAAAGCAAATTATATTCTCATAGACGCATGCACACACTCATGCATTCAGTGTTGAGGAGAGGAAGAAGACGCAGTTATAACAAGTTGAAATATAATTCAATGCAAAATTTAGAATGGCACTCAGAGAGAGGACATTATCTCTGCCAAGGCTCAACAGGCAGTTCATTTTCATTCAAGCCAATCTAATTCAATAGCAAACTCGTCCCCCACTTTATAATAAAGAGCGATGTGCATGTATTTATATATAGATGGGTAAACGTACAGATTAGAGGCAGGGACAGATTGTTTGAAAAAGTGATTAAAAATTGTGCATAAGTAATAAAAATTGTTTCTTCCATTTTAAAGATTATGACATGCTGAACGTTTTGGAGTTAAAATCTTTTTAGTATTATGTATGAAATCTGACGAAAAACACTTTTTAATTGAGTAAATATGCTAGTATGATCAGCATTTTTCCAAAATGGCTGCATGATAGATCGTAACAGGGTTATTAGCTAAAAAGCGGTTGAGATATAAATGCTTTTTCTTATTAATACATAATACGAAATTGATCTTAACTCCAAAACTTCAGCGTGTCATAATCTTAAAAAAAAACAATTTTTACCGCCTATACACAATTTTTAATCGCCTTTTGGAACAATCCATCCCCGCCTCTAATCTTTACATTTACCTATAAATTAATATATGTACTTCCATCCTGCCATGCAAACGTTAGTGACTAAAACACATACATGCCTTTTTCTAGCCCTCGAATGAAACCATTTCAAGTGATGAGGTGAAGCGAGAAAGCAAATAGGAAGTCAGACAACCACCTCAGACTTATCCCACCCACTGAAATGAATTCGGAAATAAATCTTGCACTCCATAATAAAAAGTTAAGAGTAGGTATTTCTTTTATTTAGTTCATCAGAAATGACAAGAATTTATATATAAAAAGTTAAATTACTGATGTAATTCTATGTTTTTATATTAATATTGTTGTAATATATCTAGATAAATAGTGATTGTAAACACTGGCGAAACATATTTTTTCCATAATTTTTGATGGAGAGTGTACACTAATCTCTAATATAATAATACACATTGCGTCTCTGTTTTAATATCTATATGTGTGTAGCACTAAGGGATATAAGTCACTATATATTCAAGCGAAATTATCTTTAATCTCTGATATAAAAAGAACATGTCAGTCATGAGACTACATACCTCTGTCTTACAACGTAAGTGTGGGCCAGAGTTTTTTCTGGGTCTTATATTGTATGAAGTATTCCTGAATTTACGTCATGGAAACGTTCGTAACTAAAAAAACTATTTAACTGATCAGATTGAAATTTTATGTGGTCGTTATTGTTATCAAAGAGCATTAGATCCATACATCAGATTTGGAAAAATCGAAAGTTAAAAGTCCGTCAAAATTTCGACCTTACTCGAACTTTTACAGGACAAAAATCATATAAGATACGGGACTTTATTGACTACAATATGGGCCATGTAGCGAGTCTCTATGATAAGCAGAACCGAAGTTATTGCACAAAAGTGGACTTTCACTGTGACCTTTGACCTTTGACCTCGATATACCAAAATTAAATCAGCTCTTTTTGACTAAGTTTGGTAACGATTGGTCAAGCGATGTGGACGCTAGACTGTACACAAACAAACAAACTCAACTAAAAATATATTCTCCGTCTTGGTAGGTACATGTTGTGTCTTTATATGTATAAATATGTGCATAACACAAAGGGAGGTAATTAAGTATATATTCAAGCGAAATCATAATCAGTACGTTCGTGATGTAGCAATAGAATAAAATATGTAAATTTAATGATTAAAATATGGAAATCGAATAATAAATAGAATTACAATAATTTAAAATGTGTTTTGCAAATACAAATGTTTATTTTTCTGTTGCTTTTATTTGATTACATTTTGTGCTATTTGCAGCAAGTCATTTCTTTCAGTCTTGCCCACGAATAATTTAATTTTTCGAAACATACAGATTTTGATAAATAAATTAAGCCTAGATGTCCGCTCCTCATTTGCCAATTGAAGCAATTTGCAAGTGGGAAGGGAGCAGGCAAGCTCTTGTATTCTTTCATCAAACTGAGCAAACATATATATCTAAAAAGTGAAAATTGTTTGTGATCGTTTGATGTAAAGTAGGAGTAAGCGGCCATTGTTATGAAGCTAATTTTGATGGTTATGGTGAAAATGGTTCATTGTTTAAACGTAATTACATTTTTTTATTGTGATAGAATTACTATCTACGTCTATAATCATATTGGCACACTGGTTCCGATAAGATCGCTGAAGTTAAGTGAAGTTTAGCCTGCTGAATACTTATCTGGGGGATCATTATGGAATATCAGGTGTTGTATGTATGTGTGCAGAAACTGGTCTTAGTAGACTTGCAAGCCAAGGACCAGTATCAATCTACAAATACTGTAATAATATTTAGATGCAGATGTATAAATATAGGGTTAGTATGGTAAATTTCCACATATTGTTAAAAATTAGGCAGAGTGCAATTTTCCAATAAGAATTCGATTAGGCTACATGCGTTGGCAGTGACGTCACAGAGACAAAGAGCCACCAGTTTTATGTGGCCAATGAACAGGGAAGATCTTTCTCTTGCCACTGAATCACCAGAGAGTGGTTGGGTTTGGATAGCTGCCTGGGAGAAGGTTGAGGAGGGGGTTGTTTTATGTATATACATGTATACTATAAATAAAAATATCCCCCAAATGGTTCCAACCCAATGAATTTTTGCTGTTCGTTTTTAAATAATGTTTATGATATATATTAGTAAAAAAAATGAGAAAAGAGAAGATGCAAACTTTGCTGCCACATCACCACTACGACTACAGAAATTCGACCAGCTGATTCTGCTGACGACGTGAAGGCATTGTAGGCACTGAAGAGCACCTCAGCTATGCTACACTACAACGAACACAACGGGCAGTTCTGTGCTGTTTGTTGTGGTTTGTGTCGACCAGACACTGACCGACAATGACAGATCGATTTAAGCTTCAGATAAAAAGTGTGCTTATTTTTTGAATGCTTGATTTATTTGTTTGAAAGATGTAACATTTCTCTTCATCATTTGTGACAGAACGGATACTCTTGTAACACAATAAGTAACAACATCATTTTATACTAGTTATAAGTCTTAAACATATATTTTGTGTCACTTAATGTAACAGTTACTAAAACGGTGTATTATTGTGAAGTACAATATTAAATGTAAATTCGTATGAATTAGCAGGGTATGATATTTTGATCGGCTTGATTCTGTTGCTGGAATTGGTTTCCAAGTTCTTCCAAGAATCAAATACTTACAGTAGGGACCACGTGAAGGTTGCCAACATTGATAGTTAAAGTGGTGTGGCATTATACTCGTTCTTTTACTGATTCCAAAATGTGAAACCTGTTTGGAGACACATTCTTCTTCATACAATGAAGAGTCGAAACTAGAAAAAAATTTTCAGAGCTTATATTTTATTGGGATAGAATACCAACATTCTCTTGGCATACTCAGCTTTACGTATACAGTCAGCTCTCCAACTCCCCACTGAAGGGAGCAAAAGACAGAATGTCTATTCACCTCAATCTTAAGGCTTTATTCTTTCTTGGTTCTCTCTGATCGCAATTCTAAAAGTTGTTTTTCTTCACACATTCATGAATATAACATAACTCAAACAATAAATGTTTAGATTTCTATTTCCCTCTCAATCTTGCAATTATCAAAACAACAACAGTCGCATTCCAAACACAACGTCTATTCATACACACTTACTGACCTACATCTTATTACTATCTATATTATAATTCCTATTCACTATCTTGCTTCTCCGATCAGCCTGCATGACTTTGTTACAGTGGTGGTATGGAACCGACAAGATTCGAACTTGGCCACATCCAAGTCGTCAGTCTATGTCGGAATCTACTTAACCAAGGCCACTTACTAAGTTCAGCAGTTATGAAATTCAGCTATTGCAAAGTGCAATCGTTTTCATGTCAATATATGTTGTCATTTTAACCTTTGTTATTAGCTAGGACACTGCATGTTTGTAGCCGCATTTGTTAGTGGAAAATACTTACTCCACTCTTCTCCTACATGCAATAAAGAATATCGATATTGGCTCGATCCAGAATTTAAATATTTAAATGAGTCTACACCAAATTATACAAAACCGTGCGAGTAACAACATCCCATCTTTTTCGAACTAAATTTATTTTATTTAAAAAAAAAACATTTTTACTTTTTAAATATTTTTTTAAAATTTAAACAATTTTTTTTTTATTTTGAAACATGTTTTGCAATTTATATTTCAAAAACGTTTTAATTTCAAAATAATGTGGTGCTTCTATAGCTAGAGGCACATATCAGCCCGAATTTATGGAACAAACCGGAAATGATCGAAGCCGTTTCCGATTCAAAAGCCGCAAAAAAAATTTAAATAAAGCAGACGTTAGGGTTAGGGTAAACACATTTTTTTAGCCCCTCAAAATAATTAATAAAGTTAATAAAAAAAATGAAGTCGATTCACTTAATGACTTGGAGAAAATTATTAAATCCATTCTTTACATGGAGGGGAAGGGATTATGTGACCCTAACCTTAAATCAGGGAAAAAATGAAAAAGTTGTTTCATTTAATGTCGGTACTAATGGACTGTTCGGCGATGGCTCGGCAATTTCTGGTCTGTTCCGTAAATCGCAATTAGAAACATTCGGGCCGATATGGATTCCTAGCTATAGAAGTACTAATAATTTTTTAAGTATTTATTTTTTTACTTTATTTAATTTTTTTTTTTTCAAAACATGCTCTCTTGAATATTTATTTTTGCTGGCCTTGGCTATGCAAGTCACTGCAGAGTTAGGTGCCCCTGTTTCTGGTTGCCAATATAAATGAAGCAGATAACTTCCTATTCACAATATTAGATAGTATTATGTTGAAGTGGCGGTTTTGTGCCATGCACTCTTGAACTACCAGCTTGAGAATACGAAGTAAGTAATAAGTCTTTCCTCGATCCACGTTTCTGAAGTTCTTGGATAATTCAACAGCAAAGATGATAACAACCCAAAATATAAGGCACAAAAATATATAATCTCAGAGATGTTGCCACAAAAAAGAATACAGAAAAAAAGGTCGAGTTGGTAGAATTGTTTTCTCTCTTGTTTACAAAATTCTACAAGTTTTTCTGAAGTCTGAGAAATAAGAGAAGCAACAAAAGAAAATGGTGAAAACAAAAAGAATTCGATATTCTAAAATCATTTTTTCTTTCCTCCAGCTGTTCGGATAATGGAAAGACTTTGGTAAACTCTTGGGAGTGGGGATTATAATTTAATGATGTTCTATGTAGGTGTCGCTTCTTGTGGCAGCTCTCTACAGTAGTAAAACTTGTAGCTACGTGTGGCCAGTCTCTGTTTAAAGTCGATAATCGCCACTATATAACCGGCCATAAATGAATGAAATAAATCAAATATCGACAATTTACAAGTTTGTAAGTAAGTCATGAACTCTCTCAACACTTCTCTGCCAAAGTCTCAGTTCTTCTCAGCCCTTTTTATACTAATGTTACCATTTATGAAGGCTAAACGCCACTAGAGGATGAACGTTAATATGATGGATAGATTGATAGTTGAATGATAAAGAATATTAAATATTTTTATAAAATCACTCCCGTCTCCAAACCGTTTTTTTCTACATATTTTTTGCTGTTAAAAACGAATATTGCGAATAATTTGTGGACGAAGAAAACCGAGAACACTCAAAACGTGAAAACGCTGTGAAGGGACATAAATGAGTGGGTGAGGCAGCCAGGTATTTGGCCACAATACCTCAAGCAGTATCTTGCTAGGTATCTGTTTGTGACAGTACTTAAGAGAAGCCAGCTTCTACATCATTTTTTTTTATAAAAGCTGGAAAGCTCTATCGTCCCTTTTCCGACAAGCAAAGTGTTACTCATCTTGAACCGGAAGTTGAATCCTATATTTATCTACCTCTCACAAGGCAAGATGTGACACAAGGTCGGGAAAGTGGGATTAGATAAGCCAGCGCTCAAGAGGTGAGCACTCTGGCCATTTAAAAATTGCCTGGGCAGCCCCGTCGGCATTCCCCGGTAAGGGCGCCTCAGACAGTAAGCAATAAACTTACCCCTCCCCAAAGAGGGGAGGCGAAGCCTGGGAGGGTGCACCTCCTAGAACTGCACAGGACCAAACAACCCCAATAGACCGGCGTAAATCCAGGCCCAAAGACCAGGACAATACCGGTTTATTAGGTGGGGTAAAAATACCCCTGGTTGAATCCTTTGATGAAGAATTAGGTTGGTTTCTTAGTTAAGAGGTAGACCTAGACTTTTTATGGTAATGCATGCTCTTAATTATTGCGGGCAACCAAACTACTTATTTGAGACGGTTTTGAATGCCAAAATCGTTATTAGGACACTCGAAAATCCCATAAGACCACACAAGAAAACATCCGATTGGAGACGCAAGTGATTCTATAAGATTACTGAATATTATGAGAGGATTGAAAATGATGAAGAGAATGAACAAAATTTTATTACTTATGAGAATGGTTCATGACATGTTTTCATTGTTGTAAGAAACAGAAATTACCATACGTTACAGGAAAAAAAACAATTTCCATCAACCACAAAATCTGCCTTCTTCTAAATTGTAACGTTGGGGCAGAAATAGTTTTTTTGTAAGACATCTTAGCTCCACAACGTAAGATATTTAAATTGTTGCTTTTGCTAAAAGAGACATTCCTATAAAATGCTACAAAAGATGAAATAGTGGTACACATGGTGTTTTATGGTTGTTGTTGTTTTTTTAGTATTTGTGAGCATTCATTAAGATGTAGTTTTTTCCTGTTTTTTTATATTTTTTTATGGAAATCGCTCCAGACAGAGCATGAAGCCACTTGATCTTAGGAACTAAAACAAAAGACTGTTTCAAGGTTAAAAACTAGTGTTGGATGAAGGTTGCTATGTTATCACCCACTTTCGAACCAGATAACATTTTTCAGAACTGGTCCTTAAAACACTATATGGTCTGGAAGTGGTTGATCATTTTATGTTAAATTTATTTGTGAAAATGATCGCCTATTCTAAAATATTGTTCGTTTGTTTTTTGTTTTGTTTATTTTTTACGGTTAACTTTTTTTTCAGGCTGTTTACATGTAATCGCCTAAAAAAGTAGAATCTCATATTTGTTTGTTTTGGTGAATATGTAAAGGGCTACAGTTTTGCCGCGTTTTCCATAGGCTGTGATGGTATTCATTAGGAGTTAGTGCACCTATCTTGTGGTGCACTGGTCTTTTACCCCACCTTCCGGCCTTGTGCCACATCTTCCTGGTGAGGAAAGGGAGTAAATCTTGCCGGTTTATCAGCATTCCCAAAACTGGTACTACTAGTTGATATAAATACATATTTCTATGTTATTGTTAATAAACCTTTTTATTTGTGTAAGTGGACGTTAAATTATTCTTTAATAATTACACTCGGTCAAACGTCTGGAGTTTGTGGACACTTGGGCAGCATCCCTCCATTATGTTCTGTTGTACAAGCAAACACGTGAAACAAAAGAACGGAACAAAGGCAATATGTTAGAAATAACATTTACCGCAGAACCAAAATGGTTCGCTCCCAATTGGATTGTGCTTGTAAAAATGTGTACATAGGTCAAACATTACAAAAGTTGTTGACGTGAGATTCGAAACAACTCAATCATACGGAACTGCTAGCTCTTCTTTAAAGAGTGGTCATCGTGGTCCTTTTCTTTAGAGAAGGCAAGAAAAAAAACGTGTTGCTTTTAAAAATTTACTTTGAACTTTTTCGTCAAACTGATATTTTTGTTTTTCTTTGAAAACATCTAACAAGAATCGCTGCTGTTATTTTGAAAAGAAAATATTGGCTCGCTTGACGAAGAGAGTCTGGAATAACCAGATGCTGGCCACCAGTACCGAGATGAAGGTGTACCAGGCTTGCATGCTCAGCACGCTGCTCTACGGTTGTGAATATTGGGCCCTCTACTCTCACCAAGAGAACAGACTCAACACCTTCCACCTGGCAAATGGACGATGGGAGAATCCCAAAGGATATTCTTTATAGCGAGCTCTCAACTGGCTCCAGACTAGCAGGATGTTTGCAAGCAAGATATGAGTGCAGGCAGTATCGACCCAACAGGCTGAGAGCCGGTAGCTTGAGAAGAGCTGTAAAGGCATGCTCCAAGAGGAGTGAGGAGAGGATAGACCAGCAGTGGAGGGAGAGAAGAGAGCACAACGGCAGAGGGCTGCAACAGAGCCTGTAGATCCAAGATAGGCTTGCACAGTCACAGCAGACACTACAATTCGATAACGGACACATCTGAGGCGCAGAACTCCATTTCCTTTTGAGACAGAGGGATATCAACAATTTTGAAAAAAAAAATATTGAGGTTAGGTCCAATTTCAATGAAATGTATACCTTATTTAATACATATTAAATAAGGATAATTTACATATATATATATATATATATATATATATATATTAAGTAAATTTCGCATACAACAAAATCGTAGGATAAATTTCAGAGGAAAAGAAAGAAAATTGCTAAAATGTTCCTTAAGGCCTTATCGCCTGACCCTCTAAGAGGAAACGTCAGAATGGTAAATTAAAAACTAAGAAAATCAAATGAGATATGAGGGGAAAAATTGTTTAAGTTGGAGAAAACGATTGAGAGAAAAAAAAAGAAAAAAAGTAAATCACTCAACGTTATAGTATGATTTGAATCATTAAACATCTCCAACTGATGCTTCCAAATCTTTTGTCTACACAAGCTAGGTCGAGAATTGTTAATAACTAACGCCTCAATAATATTGAGATTGTAGTTCGATCTGGCACTGTGTAAAACAGAAAACCACCCATCGGAATACCTGTCAGAACAACTATTTGTACTAACCTAGTGATTACCGATGACTGATTCCTGTGCCTGGAAGTTCCCGGATGATCTCGAAACCTTGTGAAACGAATATCACGTGGTATGTGTTGGGATATTCTAATTTCTAATATTTGGGATGTCTTGCCAACATAGTCAGCTCCACACTGACACAGGAATTTATAAACAACAGAATTCTTTTGAATGACTGGCAAAACATCCTTACGAAAAGAAGAGAAAAAGGTTCGAGTCGTGTAAACTACTCTCAGCATGGTTACTGGAAAACAACGTTGAGTAGAAGAAGAAATCCTTTTGACAATGTCAAGGCCGTCAGAACCTAACCATGGAAGTTTCAAATAAATAGGGCAATGTGACGGGCCAATAAATTTACCACCATTAAATATAGCAACTTTTTATGATATTGATGGGATATCCATTAGCAAAAAAAATATTAGTAATTTCTCCAAGTTTAGCATCGAGTCGTGTTGATGAACAAATCATAATTGATGGATGAGCAAGAGTACCAATAAGATTTTTTTTTTTGATCTTGGGGGTGAAGGAAAACTAATTTAGATAAAGGTCTGTAAACGTTGGTTTTCTATATGCAGAGGTTTCAAACGATGAACTAGTTTTAGACACTAAAACATTGAGGAATGGCAGGGAACCACAATCCCCGACCTCCATAGTGAATTGCAACGATGGATGCAAGCCAAAACGAAGACGAAGAAACTGTTCAGCATCACTCCGTGAGGCAAAACAAGCAAAAGTGTCATCAACGTAACGTGTGTAAAAAGCCGGCTGGGTCACTTTGGAAAATAATTGGTTTTCCAAAAATCCAACGAAAATGTTGGCTAACGATGGACCAAGAGGGCTGGCCATGGATATACCATCAATTTGCCGATACATTATTTTATTCAAACTGAAGGAAACTGATTTAGTAGCAAGTTCCATCAGTTCAACAAATATATATATATATATATATACAGGGTGGGCAAAAATAAGGGTCCTATTTTTAAAAATTCATAACTTTTTTATTTATTGATTTTTTTTTTAATTTTTTTTTAGAATAAGTAAAGGACCCCTTCCGAAGCAAGCATGAGCCGTATTAGCCCTAAGGAACGTACCCTCATTTAGAAAACATTATTTTTGCTTAAAAAACTCAAAACAGTGTAAAAAACAATACTTTAGTTTTTGTAAGTTTTAAGAAGTGTTTTTCGGCTAAAATTTGTTTTGTTTATTTCAAAAAATCTCGGAAGGGTCAGTCTACACACACATAAAGTTTGGTGAGTTTAACTTTTATTTTGGGGAAGTTATTCAAATTCAAGTTATTCAAATTTAAAGATAGGACCCTTATTTTGGCCCACCCTGTATATATATATATAAAATGTGAAGCGAAACCTTCCGGGCAAAGCCAGTTAGTACATATATATATATATATATATATATATATATATATATATATATATATGACTCTGTTGGTGGATATCGAACTCAGTGTCACATAGAAAAAGATAATAGTATCAATATTATAATGTGAAGATCATTCACAGTCTTTGCTATTTGAAAAAAAATTAAACCTTGAAATATATACATATATGCATATAATATATTTATTATTTCTCCTGGAATTGAATTGAAAACAAGGCCCTATACCAAGGTCAAACACAAACTTGAATAACATTTATAAGGAATCCAATGGTTACATTGAGTTTTAGTACTTGTAACAAGTTGGTATCCAGAGAATTTCATTACTTTGACGAATAATCCCGAGTTGGTCCTCGAAATGGCCGAAATAGCTTACGATTTTAAAACCATGATGAACCTTGTAAAAAGGCAGACGACGCTAAGTATGTGAAAGTTTAGAATTAAATAAAATTCTAGCCCCACAAAAGAAAATAATATAGTTAAAAAAACTTCTTCACAAAAAAAGAAAAGGAAAAGTGACTTTCAAATCATAAATTGCTTTTGCTATTTTCGGGACTGACTCAGGATTCTCTGTCAAAGTACTGAAATACTCGGGATGCTCATTGATTACAAGTACCTAATTTTGTATTGTATTTTTAATTTTTTTGTTTAACAATAACATAGTGGAGTCTTCATTCGCACTTAGGCATCCACAAACAACAAAGACAATATTTAATTTTATTTCTAACAAAGTTTTGTAACAATATTAAACACAATTTCGTTAGGCTAAGATTATACGATTAAGCTTATGTGAGTATTGATATACTCCTCTCCAGGAGTTAGGCACAAGGCCAGTTTTATCTTACTCCCACAAGTAAGATGTGACCCAAGGTCGGGTCGGGAAAGTGGGGTTTGAAAAGCCAGCGCCCGAGAAGTGAGCACTCTGGCCATTAAAAATTGCCTGGGCAGCCCCGTCGGCATTCCCCGATAGGGGCGCCTCAGGCAGTAAGCAATAAACTTACTCCTCCCCAAAGAGGGGAGGCGAAGCCTGGGAGGGTGGACCTCCTAGAACTGCACAGGACAGACCCATAGACCCGCGTAAATCAAGCCCCGAAGGCCAAGACAATACCAGTCTATGGGGCGCAGTATCCATCGGAACAGATACTACACTTTCATCTTAGCCAAAAGGCCATTTGTGATAAAATATACTATAAAAAGAAATGGACTGTTCGAGTGTTAAGAATAATTGATGAAAACATGATTTTATATTTTGCACTTTTTGCAATTTCAAATCCTCATCATATTTGGTTTAACATCCATTTTACATGCTGGCATGTGTTGGACGGCTTTTAGAATTTCACTTACAGTCTCTGGCCAAGTCTTTAATTATCCCTATTTCTTTTAAATCCATCCTCATCACTTCCTCCCATACTTGCCTTGGCCTTCCCCTGTCAACTGATCCTGCTACCTGAACTGTTCTACATCTATAAATCAAAGAATCTTAATCCATTCTTTCAATGTGACGATACTAACAAAGTCTTCTGTTTTGCACTCATCTCTTTATACTGTCCAAATTTAATCTTCCTCTGAGCTCATCAGATCAAAGCCTACTTTCAAGACTCACATTGCACATCCATTTCAAATAACAAATTTATCTACCACATATTTCGTTTCATCTTCTAATATTAAATATGCCATGAATATATTTGTGAATTGTGACATAGTTTCAGTTACTGTTACACAAAATTTTCATTATAGTAAAATATATCCATTGTTGAATATATTTTTAAGAAATCTTTTTGAATGATTACAAATTTTTAAACTTTTCTCACATAAGATTTTGACATTTTTCTTTTTTTTCTTCTTTTGCAGGTAAGTGAAAACATTTTTTTGTTTTTACATTCAAGAATTTGGTTCATTTAGCCAAAAAAGAAGTACTGGAAGCCATGAGGGTAAGTGTACAATCTCAAAAAGTGCCATCTACACCATCTCTAGAGACAATGGATACCTCCTGAAAAGGTGTTTGCACGATTTTGGAGTTTCTTATGAAGAAAAGGTTGTGCAATCTGCAACCGCATTTTTTCTAACCTCGTATTTCTTAAGTCCAATAGCAACAAGAAATTTAAGAGGACTGAAAACACTGCTGGGATAAGCGGAAAGACACTGGTGTTATTTCAGAACAATACATTAGTGCGTAGAGTCTGTGAAAAAGTATCTTGCATAGCAAAAAGACAGCAAAAAGTTGTCAGTATCTTACAAACTCAGACAGTGCAAGAAACAAGTTGGTAAAAAGAGAAGGACAGAAGCAAAGTGTAGTATCTGTTCTGATACTACACTTCATCTGTTCAACTTTCCTTCTAGACTAACGCAATTTTTATTTTTGTCCCAAATGTTTGGGGAGCTGCATTTCCCTACATTATAAACTAACCTTGTGTCGAACTCTTCCCTTGCGGGAAGTAAATAAGGACAGAAATGAGAAAAAAGGAGCGAAAAAATTATGAATGAAAGTCCAAGTATATGTGTATTTTGAACATTTTCTAAGTCTAGAGCCTCAAACCGCTAAGAAATTACCAAGAAAGGCCTTTATTTTTCATGAGATTCTTATGAAACTTGACAATATGGCTGGGAATATTTTGTTCCTCAATATGATGTTGTTATTCCGCTAAAAATAATGTTGTTAGCGACAAATTATTTCAATTATCGTCAAACGTAGATATCTTGGAAGAAATTTTTTTAATAACACATGTGGAAAACAATCATCTAACCGTTATGAAAAACGATGAGATACTAAAATAAGTATCAATACCTGAATGTAAGTCTCACAAGGACTGGTAAGAGTTATTTCCCTTTTAATAGGAACTTTTAAACATATTTAAAAATAAATTGAAACAAAGGGTTTTCATTTCGTACGTCGTTGAGCAGATTGGGAATACAAGAATCACTTCCGGTCAATGCGATCTCTGGTCGTATAGGACGTTAAGAATTCATAACCACCAACGGAAAAAAGTGTGACAGATTCATCTTATTATTATTATTTAATCGTGTACATCCTCCATCAAATGATGAAAAAAACAATTACGTTTCGCCAATGTTCACACTCACTATTTATCTAAATATATTGCTTAAATATTCATAAAAATCATAATTACGCCAGTAATTTAATTTTTCATAGATAAATTAGCATTTCTGATTACCTAAAGAAAACACACCAACCGTTGACTTTTTTTTATAGAGTGGAGGATTTTTTTTTCGAATTCATTTCAGACGATGGGGTAAGTCTGAGGTGGTTGTCTGACTTGCTATTTGTTTTCTTGCTTCTCGTCACCACTTGAAATGGTTTTGTCCGGGGGGGGGGGGATAGAAAAAGGCACATATTTTACCTGCTAACTTTATGTGATGGGATTGAAGTACATATATATTTGTTTATAAAAAATAAATACATGTTAGTCTTTTTTATAGAATGGAGAATGCTAGAACTAAGATGAGGACAACAGTCCGAAATATAAAAATAGTGTAAATCACTGCCTTGGTGTTTTAAACAGTAAAAAACAGAAATGAGTTTCTGAATGTACTAGTTCTTGGCCTCCATAGAATTCTTTGTACTTTTTCTGAAAGTGCATTGTGTTTGCCAAGACGAACCATTTATTTGCAGCAAATTAAGTCCATAGAGGCAACCAAAAGTTATATATTTTCGACCATTTTTATTATGTTTTTGTCTTTGTCTATTAATTAGTAAATATTAGAAAGCCCAATCATTTCTTTGCTTTTATTTTTCTGTTACTTTTTATTTTATTCAATCTTTTCTTTGTATTTTGTTTTTTGCTGTTTATTTATTTTGTTTTTCAGGTGTCGCATTCAAGTGAAACTTACAAAAACTATATTTGCTAATGATTTGACGCTTTCGCTATCATTATTTTGCTGATTAACCATTCTCCATAAGGGTAATGGGAAATAATCATTGAAATCAGTATCACGAAAAATAAACTGATCTTTTTTATTTGTATCCTTAAAGTCTACCTTCGTTAGTCTGTAGTAGAGCTATGGTAAAACGAGGAAAGCTTGAAAGATAAATGTCTGTTCTCAGTCGTGACAGGAGAAAAAGAGATCGATTCTAATTGGTTTTCTTTTTTATGCGTGCATTCCTTAGCTTTTATGTTTTTTTGTTTGCTTGTGCACTGGTGTGACTTCAAGTTCGTATCCTGTTTAAAGATCAATCTCACATTGTTTTCTTTTTCGTTTGTATCTATACACGTCTGGCACAAGGATTCTGGATGTGAGCGCTCACCTCAGTGCATGCATTTGCATAAACATTTTAATTTATGAATAAATTCTTATCTAAATAAAAAATCTGATTCTCTTGGCTCAGCCAAAGTGTCTCAGAGTATTTACTTAGCTCCCCATGAAGGCAAGTTAGACTCAAAGCCAGTGTAATGTGGAGTGCAGTGTATCATTAAAAAAAAACTAGTGTGGGTACAAAAAAATGACCCCTGCTCTCTTGGCGCTCACCCAATTTTGGCTGTGCTACAGACACCAGGAATTGATTCTGACTCACCCTCCACCTCTTGGTGTAATGGGGAGGTACTGCTTTGAAACAGGTGTATCTTAGAAATGGGTGGGATTGTTTTTTATCTAAGTCTTCATCATGAATACCAAGGTTACAAACATACATGTATATTAATTTCTCTCTTGTTTGTGGTCGGCCATGTTCCTTTTGACCCCCACATGTCTGGTTTCTATTTGGAAAGCAATAACAACAAACATTCTATGCTTCTGATCTTTTTATTATTTTTTTTGAGCTCAGAAAAAAATCAGCATGGACTATGATATTCATTGCATATATGTTTTTATTTACCAAAAAAACATACCCAGACAGTGTGGTAGGCTGCTTAGCACAATGTATGGATGAAGTCCAATCAAAAAGACAGGAAGCAAGCTTGTTTCAGTTCTCACACGTGAAGTCACAGCAACTTTCAATGCATAACATACAGACACAAAATCTCCATTATGGTAGAATATGAATTTAAGTTTAAATTGATATCTTATTTTGGGGTTACTGAGATCAATAACTTTTGTCTGGTCTCTGTCCGCCCCCCCCCCCAGGTTGAGGACAACTTCTATAGAAGGTCATCATGAGGATATCCATGTAGCTAAACGTTGACCTCAAAAGTAGAATTTTGCAACGGAATTTTGGCTCATTTTTTGTTAAAATGTAAATTTTGGTTTGCGATTTACTCCAAAATTAATAAAATGCACTCAGCGTTATCAGAAAATGTTTGAGAAAAATGGCCACGATTTGTTTAAAGATTTGTCATCACTATATATAAGCATCAGTTTGAAGTAAAAAATAAATCCCCATATCCTGAATTTTGCTTTCAACTGTATTTTTCTTTTTGTTGTGTGTTTCATAAGTTTCGAATAAATCTTAATATTGCCTTGTACTCTTCTCTTTATAAGATCTAATAAAGAGGTTGTAAAGAAAAAAAACGATAATTTTTTAAAGCGAGTCATTCTCTAAAACCGGTTTTGGCAGACTTATTTTCATATTTATATTTATTTATTTTTAATGAAATGATATCGATTAGACACCTAACTTTTTTTTTAAAAATTCGGAGAAAATGTATTTTCAAAATTTCCAGCAGGGAAAAGAAGGGTCATTGCCTCATTTAAGCTTATAGTGCACCGATCGCTTACTCAAATTGCTCCTAACTTTTAGGGGGTTTCAAAATGTATTTCTTTTGTGTACCATTTTTAACAGAGTGTGCAACTTTTTACACTATTGTAACCTCCAACATTTGACCTATTGTAGAGGAATGGATGTACATAAAACGGACATTCCCAGAAGATGTTTCTTCGTGAAGACTGTATTTTCTACAACGAGAATAAGACGGCGTTATTGAAGTATTTCCACTATTAGAGCACGCGTTTTTGGTTCGAGTATATTTGTTCAGAGATCAAGAGCTCGATAACCGTTCAAGGAATATTTAATTGGGGAAAAATGACAGGGATAATTTCTTTTAGAGAAAACGTTACACCATATTTTGAATCGGCGAAGAAGGTTTTAATAAAGGAAGAGGCTATTTTGCCGGTCCCGGCAGAATAACGAGGGTTTGTTATTCTGCCGGTTTATGTTTTTTTTAACCTAACTTTTATCGTCTTGTGAAAGAAAGGGTAATGAAATAAATAAGGACAAATATTAAATAACAATTTATTTTCATCGTCATCATCAGTTGTTATTCTGTCGGTTATTTTAATCTTTTGAATATAAAAGAAATACCTGCTTTTAAAAAGCATTAAAAGTAAAAATTAATTAAATAAACGAAAACATTGCAGACAATTAGATTCTTTAATCAGATTTAGAAGTAATTTGTGTCGGATAAAAAATGTTTTAGTTATTTAAGAAAAAATAGGTTTCATTCATTGATATGAAACATAAATAACTCTTGTTAAGAAATCTGATTATTAAAATAATATATATAAAACACCAATCACCGTAACAGAAAAATCCTTTTGTGGTAACAGTGCAACAAAGATAGAAAATTGATATGTTGTGATCAGTTTCAATGAAACGGACAGCACTCAGCTAGCTAAAGGCTGACTGACTGCAGTTACGATATTTCTTTAAAGGAACACAATAGAGAAATGTTTCATGGAAACTCTCTCTCTTTCTCTCTCTCTCTCTCTCTCTTCAGTTAACGTCACTTTTCCCTTGTCTAGGGGTCAGACGTTTTATGATATTACGCAAGTTCACTCTCTGGTCTTCACAGTTCAACAGGTAAACTATCTCCAAATTGTACTCTGTACGATCTGGATTCCAAGTTTTCCTTGGTCGGCCGACTTTTCTGTGATTTAAGACATTCATGCTTCTACAACGGCTTATCAAGAAGGATGAGCGCTCTCGATGACCGCACCAGCATAACTGATTCGCCCTTCAAATAGCATTCACTGTCATATAACATGACACTTTTGACACAGCTGCTACACAACTTACCCGGATGTAGAGAAGGACAGCTCGCAATGTTATTGGAGGCAACAACTGACGAAATTTCGCCCATCCTGCCTTTATTCTTGTTGTTGTACTGTGTTTCCAACTGCACTAAGCGTAATGCAGATGGTGAATGTGAACTCAGTACTAACATAATGGTAAGGCAGGTTAGAGTGAAAATAGAAACTGCAACTCTTTAAAATCGGTTTTGGTAAATCGGTTTCGGTTTTAGTGATTATCATATGAAAACTGGTTTTAACCGGTTTTATCAAATCTGTTTCATGCCCTCGATCTAATGTTCAATGGCTACAAAACATGTTTTCCGTTGTCCGAATTATTAATGGTCTTAAAAGTTGTCTAATGGACTGACGCATAATTAAGTATATGTCCGTTATCCGATCTATATTTGTATCGTTTAAGTATTGGTTTTATTTTGTGGAGTTCTCTACGAATAATCTCATCAGATATATATATATATATATATATATATATATATATATATATATATATATATATATATATATATATATATATATGTGTGTGTGTGTATTGATTTCCATTGTTCATAGATGAATGTGCAATCAAATATTATAAGTGAACACGTTTATCAGTGCCTGTGTAACAAAACAAAATGAAAATAACAAAATAAAAGCCCCATACCCCCGTCCAACTCTATTTAGATGCTTATGATTAGTTAAGAGTCTAGAAAAAATGATTTTTCAATCACAGAATATAAATGATTTGTGCGGATCGGAAACTAAATGCAAAATGACGAGAAAGAAAACGAGAGAAAAAGGAAGTCTTTCAATTGGCCTATTGTTTCAGCCACAAGTCAATCTCGATTATAAGTCGAGGGGTATTTATAGAGTTGTAAGGAAGGGTTTTGCGTTGCTTTGTCCATAAGTCGATCTATATTTTCTCTCCAGCATTGTTTGTTGTCTGTTTTAAAGATAGTTATATTCATAAGGAATAAATAATCATGTTTGATTAACAAACTATTATTTATTTTTTATCATAATTTAAAAAAATAAAAAGGGTTTTATTACATTCTGCTTATAATCAAACAAAGACATTTATTAGAAATAAAACTGTATTTAAATAAGTCCCTTAGGGCATATTGTTTTATTTTTTCTTCATCAAGTCTTAGACGTTGCAAAATGACGACATAATCTACATAGCATTACCTCTGATGATAGCTAGGGAGATGCGCTGGGACATTTAAATGGTCTCTCGGTACTTGTACCTACAAATGGCTATCATCCGTCCAATGTCTCATGAATCGTGAAGTATTGAGTTGATGGGAATTTATATATAAAATTGGCATTATTTTCAAATCATATCCTACATAAAGAGTTAACACAATATTATCCAAATATATCTGTGTGCCTGTTTGTGTATGGTGAATTAAAAATGGATATATATTGTTCACAAAGAATTTATACACAAAATTCGCCCTTTGTTCAACCGTTGTCTTGTTGACCAAGTCGGTTTAAGCAAGGTTAGCTAAAGATGGCCTCTTTTCGTAGACACTGCTTTGAATCTTATATGAGTCTCATTTTTCCCGTTATAAATTTTCTATGTTCTCAGACCCATGAATATATATATATATATATATATATATATATATATATATATATATATATATATACTAGCAGAACCTGTTGGCCGAAAAATTGAGGAACCCAAGAAACTCCTGCTCCTACTCCCGAACTCCAAATAAATGTTTTATTCTTATTTTTTACTTTCTATAAATATCAATATTCAAGTTATAAATAAATGAAAGTAAAACGTTTTCTTTACTGTTTATGGATGCTCGGCACAAATGCAGACTTCATGATATTTATGAAAACCCAAATGAAAAAATAATAAAACTGTAAATGTGAAAGTTTGTGTACGTTTTCAGCGTCACGAATTCTAATTAAAATAATTTGAAAGAATTTGTGACGTTTCAAACGTACACACAGCAGGTATAAAAGCGAATGACCATTGCTAATACACTTAGTTTATGTAATTTTTTTCGGATGCTTCCTCGGCCTTTTGGTCGAGATCAAAGTGTAGTATCTGTTCCGATGGATACTGCACCCTATAGACTGGTATTGTCTTGGCCTTCGGGGCTTGATTTACGCCGGTCTATGGGATTGTCCTGTGCAGTTCTAGGAGGTCCACCCTCCCAGGCTTTGCCTCCCCTCTTTGGGGAGGAGTAAGTTAATTGCTTACTGCTTGAGGCGCCCCTACCGGGGAATGCCGACGGGGCTGCCCAGGCAATTTTTAATGGTCAGAGTGCTCACCCCTCGGGCGCTGGCTTTTCAACCCCCACTTTCCGACCCGAGCGCTTGAGTCACATCTTACTTGTGGGAGTAGGATAAAAACTGGCCTTGTGCCTAACTCCTGGAGAGGAGTAAATTACGCTTCCTTGGTCTTTTGGCTAAAATCAAAGTGTAGTATCTGTTCCCACTGTCCTGTGCAGTTCTGGGAGGGTTAACCCCCTCCCAGGCTTTGCCTCCCCTCTTTGGGGAGGAGTAAGTTTATTGCTTACTGTCTGAGGCGCCCTGCCCAGGCAATTTTTTAAGAAACTCCGTACTCTTCCTCTAGAGTACAAATTCCCACCTTCCGACCTTGTGTCACATTCTACTTTGTGGGACGTAGATAAATAGGAGTTTATGTAATTTTTCAGCGTCCCAAATTCGCATTTCAAATAGATGAAAATATAATTTGGGACGCTAAAAACGTACACAGCAAAAGTGTATGCCACCGGTTTAAAGTTGTTGACCAATAACGAGAAGATAGCATTTATCATATGAAATTGTTTTGAGATAAAAAGACAAAATCGGGGCGTAATTACTGCATCTAACAGAACGAAAAAGGGGTGAAAAAACAAATATACAATAAATAAATGTTACCAAAGGCAAGAATAGTTACTTTTCTACTTACCTTGATAAGTTTACTTATGTTTTAACTTATTTTATAGCATTTTTTAGTTCAAAACAAAACTGGCGTCCACTCTGTTAAGTTAGAACGAAACAAATATGACCGCCCATAAGCCCTGCACGTGGCGCCTTGATAATCGCTCAAAAATCGCAAATTAAACATAAACATTCGATAAATGTCACCAATCGTGCGAAAATGTACTGTTAAACCGAACTGTCTATTTTTATTGCAAGTACTTTGTTTAATTTTCGATTTGTTAGCGATTATCAAGGCTCCATGTGCAGAGCTTATGAGTGGCCATTTTTTGTTCTAACTTAACAGTATACATCAGTGTTGCTTTGAACTAAGGAAAACGCTTTAAAATAAGTTGAAACACAAATAAACCTATCCAGATAGGTAGAAGAGTGGCTTATCTTTGCTTTGGTAACATTTATCTGTTGCATATTTGTTTGTTTTTCCACCCCTTTTTTTTCGTTCTGTTAGATGCAGTAACATATGCACCAAAATTGTATACTTTCCTATTTAAATAAAAGTCAACATAAGCATTTGTCACGTTTGTAACTGAAATGTTTGTAACTTTTTTCTTCAAATTTCGGTTAGAAAAGAGGAAATGAAAGTAGAATTGTTTATTTTCTGTGAGTAATAAAAAAAAAAAGGCCTTACGTAAGAAAACTTGAATCATCGCACTGTGACACCTGTCAGTAACGAAAATCGAGCGTTTATCATTGAAAATTGTTTTGAGACGAAAAATCAAAATCTATCTAAATGAAAGTTAAAGTTAACTGAATTAATCGTCACGTTAGTAAATATGTTGTTTGTTGTAATCAGTGGTCTTAACATTTAGGTTAGAATGACGAAACAAAAGTAAAATTCTATAGCTTCTATAACTAAGCGAAAAATAAATAGTTATGTCACAGAATTGGAGTAATTACTGTAAGTAAACGATTTATTTAATCTAATTAAATGCAATTTTTATTTGTTATTAAGTGAAAACGAATACAAGTTAAACACTGCTTTCGGGTGCGTATCGCATAGGGTAGACTAAGATCAGAGTGTAGTATCTGTCCTGATAGATATTACGCATTGTAGACCGATACCGTCTTGGTCTTCGGGCCTTGATTCCGCCGGTCTGAGGTATTTTCCTGTACAGTTCTAGGTGCACCTTCCCAGGCGTTGCCTTCTCACCCTTTGAGAAGGGGTTAGTTTATTGCTAATCGTCTGAGGTTCCCCTACCGGAGAATGACGACGGGGCTGCCCAGGCATTTTTTGTAGGCCAGAGTGCTCTTCCTCTAGGGTGTTGGCTTTTCAATCCCACTTTCTCGACTTTGTGTCAAATCTTACCGCTGAGGGAGGTAGATAAATACAAACAAAAAGAAAAAAAAAAGCAGATTCAAAATGTCAGTGTTGACCAACAAACAGGTTCGCAGAAAATGAACATGAAAATGATGAAGAAAGAATGCGAACGATTCTGTAAAATTAGCGTTCACTGCGATAATTACGGGCTAAATAATTTATGTATTTATCTAAAAATATCATATTTGTTATAGTTTTCTTAATTACAGGTGAAAGAGAAATGTAGTTTGAAAGTAATATTACTGCAGACTATGCGGCATAATGGAAAAGGTATTCGTTGCAGGAAGTGTACATGTGACAACAAAAAATACGAATATTATTCAAGACTAAATAAAAAAAATTAAACAAACCTTCGAGAGTAAAATTTTGTTTTCTAACAACCTAGACCAATAGGTGACATAATTCAGTAACAGATTTATATATGTGGCTTTTGTTAATGAAGTTATCTATGTAGGGTGATAAAACCTTTCCTTTATGTATAAGAAGAAATAGATATATACAGTATACACACATACACACACACACATATATAGAGAGAGAAATTGGGGAGCGTTCTTGTTAATAAGCATTGTTGATGTATAGAAATGTTAATTATTAAAAATGATAACCGTTAGAAAGCCATACAAAGAGAGAGTGGGTCTTGTTCTCCAAAATGCATGATCTAATCGATCTAACAGAACAATAAATTAGAATTGTTGGATATTCTTTTCTAGTAATCGTATCAGGAAGTTTATGTGCTGATCACATTCACATCATGGTTTTCCGTTTTGTAGCCGGATGCGAGCTTGCAATTCACCATATATGTGAACAACGTTGAATATTCATAATATTAAAACTATTCAATTCTGGAGACCATCCAATCCGACCGGATTCATTGCCTCATAAATTCCTAGTAAGTTTCAATTATCATTTCCAAGTTGGCAAAGAAGAAGGTCTTGTCGCCAACCTTAAGTTTATATTGCCTTTACCTGTATTAACATGTCTTGAGATGGGCATTCCTGCTAATTAACAATAAAGAAAGGTCAACAATTCCATGAAAAGAGTGATAGAAAAATGTTTGAAGACAACTAATATTGTTGCATACACCCCTCACTTTGAGGCGTGATATGAAGAAGATGACGATATTATGTGACAAAATGATTAAAGAATTAAAACGTCTTCTGTTCGGTTCATTGGATCTGCTTTCAGTAAGATTGGTGATGATTCTTCAGGGGGTTAATTACCATTAATTAATGCGAAGACAGTTATACCCAAATACATTTTTTCAAATTTTAATATCTCAAGTAAATTATTCGGAAAGAGAGAGAGAGAGAGAGAGTCTACTACTGACTACGATTAAGAGCTCACATTTTAACATGTGCATTCTATTGCACTTCTAAATGAATTCTCCTATTTCTCGCATGCTAATTGATACTTCCGTTTTGTTTCTGTCGCTTACATGTTCCCATATCTGTCGATTTTGAACTCTTGAAAACGTTCTATTTTCGTTTCTCTTCAAGACTACCTCAATATACAATATAAATTTAACTAAACTCAAAACGCATTGTGTGTTGTGGATATAAGATGATGTAAATAAAAACTAGCATTTGCTCGACACATCAACCATGCATTTGGAGGTAAGAAGTATATTACTGTTAACATTTTTCGAAGTTGTTTAATCATTCAGTTAATCAGTGTAGGGAATTAAAAGTTAATTTGATTATCTCTATTGCCTAACTAGATCATCGCTGTCGTGTGTGGGGAATTCAATTATGAATATTTAAGAAAAATAGTTTAAATTCCTAATTTGGTAATGATTATTTGCCGCACATTTGTTTAATCTATATTAGAATATTCAAACATTGATGCTGCTGTAAATATTAAATTATACACGTTATTTTCATGTCTCTTTTTCATATCTTGTTATAATGGAGACCTGGTAACCGAAACTATGTTTCTGCTTATGGAAAAAAGTTATTGCATAATATTCTATGATGAATTGGCACCCTTTCTTTTTTTCTCCAGCAATAAACTCTTTTGGAGATGATTTAAAAATTGCTTGTATATATTTTTATACAGGTTGCTTTTGTAATTTATTTGATCACAGTGCATCACTCTACAAGTTTGTTTGACTATATACATATGATATACGGGCCAGTAATTATACTGTAAGCCTAAGCATTTATGTATTATCAACGAGATTAAAAATAGTGCATAATGTTTATTAAGTTTTAGTTTCAAGCAAAGAAATGTAGGGCCCTGTTTGTTATATATATGATAAATAACTCAGGGGTAAGAAGATTTTTATTATTTTCAATCTTTAAGTATAACTTTTAAAAGTATTTTTTATTAGCTGTGTAATCGCTGATAGGCATAGTGATTAATATAAAGTGAGCGTAACGACGGTGTAATACGAAACAATGACGTTAACGATATTTTTACTGTATTTATTTCTGTTGTGATGGGTTGAAGGATAAGAACATGGTACTGTCCAGGAGGGGTTACTCCCACACTGAAATGAGTAATCAAAGAGGAAACGGCTGATCGGATTGAATATAAAAATCAGTTAATTTAAACGAAAATAACCTTTTTTTTATTTTTGAAAACACATATTAATAATTGGCTTAAGTTGCAGATGATATGTAGCTTTTGGTTACAAAAAGAAAGCTATAATCGTCGATGGTACAGAGGAACGTCTCACTTTACTTTATATATGAGTTAATAAATTTGATATTAACTTAGCACTTTATTTCCAGTTTCACGGAGTTTATAATCGTCAGGATTATATAAATAAAACTATAATGCCTGAATTTGTACAGCTTCTTATAGAAAGGTGTCGGCACATCTGAACATGCTATATTAAAATATAGCTTGTCAGACCAGCGACAATGCTATTGGAAACTTACACTTATTGGACTGAAAGGGACACTTATAGGGATGTGTGGACATGCAGCATAAAATACTAGTTTCAACAAGCGTGAGAGACCCACGAAAATGCTATTACATTTTAAGTATCACAGACGAACCAAAATGCTCTTTCAGACTTTCACATGACAGACCAATGAAAAGGCTATTTCAAACTAAAGCTTTAACCACAAATATGCATCTAAACACAGTGTGGAAAAAGATTTCGAGACATATAAACAAAATTTCTGACACAGCAGACTGACAGATAATTGAACTAATAAATCCTTTCCAAATCCCTTTCCACAAATGCAAATAATTCGGTAAAAAGATTACCCTTCGCCCCAATGCTGTCATAGGAAAAAATAAAAATGAGACTCTTTTTATTTTCATGCGATTACACGTCAACACCCTGGAGATACTAAGAAAAAACAATTTTTAAATAATAATTTTAGACTTCACAGGGGGTTCACTTTACTATATAAATAAAAACAAAAGTCTTAGTCATTACCTGATAAGAAAACGTTATTGGTCACCCAGTTCTTTACAATATAGCATAGGATAGAACTGTAGCACTATGGGAACTGATTCTGCGATTCCAGCATATTACCCGGATGGTGGCTTCTCACACAAACAGGTGGAATTTGACGCAGCAGCAATTCATTTCCAATCCTCTTTCTCTCTTGTTGTCTTCATTCTTGTCTTCTTTTTTATAACAGCTGTCGTACATGTTAGTAATAAAGAACAGCACAAAATAAAATTTTCAGGGCTTTTATTGTTCCTCTCAAATATACAGTATACGTCATCTCTCATCCATTTTCCATAGAGGAATGCAAACGCTGCCACAAAGCCGACCACTCTCTCCCAGAGTCCAAAAAGAAAGATCTTATTAGCTTATTCGCCACGTTTCACTAGATATAACGCTATTTCTAATGGGAAATTCATCTCTTAATTTTAACCTCATGTAGAAAATTCCGATTTAAACCTCATTTTCACACACCCACATCTACATATTGCTACAGAACAAGTAACCATTTTTTTGTATTTCCAAAATGGCCACCATTTAAAAGATTTTTTTTTCTCTTCAGAACTGCTAGTATATTTTAGTTTTCTTTTTTTTTCGTATTGCCAGCGCATTTTTATTTCTTAAAAATGTTTGCAGATATTTTCACAGTGTTTACATGTAATCGCACAAAAAGTAATCTCGGTTTTATATAATAGATGACAGCTTGGGGGCTAAGGGTTTTACAAGTAATTCTTGTCCATTACATCTTTATCTTGGTCATTGTAAAAAAAATTGAGATCATATTTGTAACATAGTCGATGGTGACATGAAGTCTCCCTTTTCATTGGCTACCACACTGAGATGTAGGGGAGGGTGCCACTCCTTTCCCAGGATTACTCCACTTACCCTTGATCCTCACCTTATAATGCTGAGTGTTTAGCAAGGGAGTATCAAGTACTATTTTTGAGTCTTTGGTATGAATCGACTGAGAATTGAACCCCGATCTCTCGGCTCATTAGCAAAGGCTAACAATTATGCCAAATGGGCAAAGTAACAAGTCACAAGTTTGCGCTTGCCACAAATGCTACATAACACCGCATTCTGAAACGTAAGAAATATTTATACTGATGACGACGGTTTCCCCTCGTTTAATTGCCCTAACATTGCGCCGATGAAAATGCAAAATAATTGCATAAGGTTATCACGCATCCATTAGTCTGCGCGTAAGAGGATGAATAGAGCTGCAAAATTGCAGTTCATCACTCGAATGAAACCTGTTTGTATAAACTTTTGACCTCTTCCACACATGCCAGATTCTTCAAAAGACTTAGCGTTACAAGAGCCGACTTGTCGATTCCACACATGAAACATATGCTGATTAAATTAGTTTGCCTTTGCCGATAGAAGCGCACACTCTGCACATGGCGTCTTTTATGATTTGCCAAAATCAACCGGCTTCCCAAGAGAAGTAAAGCAGGTGGCGGCATTCTCAATGTTAAAATTGTTGGGGGTTTTTTTTTTGGGGGGGGGGGGAACGAAGTGTTGTTTGTGTGCGTTATGTTGTATTGTTCCAAATAAGCTGTCAAAAAGCAAAAAGTAAAACATTATCTCTCAATTGGCATCTCATGTTTTTCTTCTTTTTGTTTTCATTTTGATATTATTTTAACTTATACATATATATTGTTCATTTCAAGCTTCTATCATCCATATAAATCCATTGTTCAATTTGAGAAAGTTGTTGTATATTCTTTTAGTTTTAATAATATATTTATATACTTATAATATTATACAACAAGGGAGACCCGTGGAAATTCCACAGTTGTATCTTTCATCTGATGTATATTGCCGCTATGCATTCTATGGACGTTCGGCGTGAATGGAGACCCCACACTATTATTGTGTCGCCATTGTTCCAACTCAAACATACTTATCTAAGTACTCTGGTTAATATAGTTTTAGAATATATCTGGTTATGGGGATGTCTATCTCCAAAACCCTTGTAAGAGTTAGAGACATATTTACAGTCTATGAGCACAGACCCACGATATTATTATACCATCTTTGGACGGAACAGATACTACAATTTGATCCCCGCCCGAAGGCTAATAACGTGTATTTTAGTGTGACTTCTTAATAAAAAACTTGAAACTTCTATTAATTGTAGGCATAGTCAGTCACACCTTCTTAGCAACCTACATATAACCCCTTGAATCTATAGTACTCCTATATAAAAAAAGTTAATGATAACTATAAAATTTCATCTAATCTATTAACTTATGATCTCTATCTTATCTTATAGCCTAGATTCCCTCCTCCTTCTACCATCTAACCCTTTCCCTCCTACATATTATATATCATTGCCTTTGGTATAAGCATTCTTTTACTTGTTTATATATTTATGTATCTGTTCTATTGTGTCATGTTACCGGTTGACAGTGGTCTTCATAGTCTACCCATATTATATGTACATTATAATTTATAGCTTCTTTTGTAGTTATTGAATTGCTATTATTATTATCACTACTTTATTTATATTATTATTGTCATCACCAACATCAACATCATTATTATAATTATTATTATTATTATTATTATTATTATTATTATTATTGTCATTTTTATTATCATTTTTACTAATTGTAGTCCTTTATTGTTACTATTATTGTTATTATATTATTATTGGCAGTAGTAGTAGTAGTAGTAGTAGTAGTAGTAGTACCATTATTGTTACTAGAATTAGTACGCTTATTATCAATATCAGTAGTAGCATTATCATCATTATTACGATTAGGATTATGATTATTTCTATTATTATTGTTATTAGTAGTATTAGTTTTACTCTTATTAGCAGTATTATTATTGGTCTTGGTTTTATTATTAGTTATCAGCATTAGTATTAGTACTATATATAATTTGTATTAATATTACGGACATTACTGTTATTAATAGAATTTTTGGTATTACCATTAGTTTTATTATTATCTTAATTATGGATGGTATTATTAGTTATTATTATCATTATTATTAGCATCAGTATAATTATCATTATTATCATCACTATTATTATTATCATTGTTTTTATTGGTATCATCATTATTATTATTTTTAATTATTATCCAATTTAATTTTAATTCATTTTATTCACATCTGTAACTAGTTATACAAACTTTAGAAAAAAACAAATCCTGGTAATTTTGTTCCCTGAAAAATATAAAATATCAGGCCACATTTAGTTTTCTCTTTGTGTGTGTGTATTCGATTACGATATAGCCCCCCTTCCATATACCCTTTTTTCTTTACTATATGCCAATCTGCTCCCCTCACACCTATAAATTATGACACCCGACCTCTCACCCCTTTTTAACATGTAATCTGATTAAACAAACTCTAAATTAGATGATACATTTTAAACATTAAAAGCCTCTTAACCCTTCAATTGAATATATACAAACGGTTTATTTAAAATATTATTTTAAATTTGATCATGTGACCTTTAAGTTTTGATTATAACATTTTTCTTTTCCTTTCTCTTCTTTCTTTAATATAAATAACTAAAAGATAGATCTGTTCTCTTTGCTCGAGGAGATCGTAGTTTTAATGGCTACTGATTGGAACATCATGGTAGTGTCGCTTTTGTACATGTTTGTATAAATATATATATTAATGATTTTACAGGAATTTTAATCCAATGGCACCACACTTTCATGATTAATAAACGGTGTATAACAAACAAAATTGCTGGGTAATATTCGTCCTATCGCTTGTCCATTATGTTTGATATGTAAATGGAAGATAGGATGGATAATACCTGGCTATTTTTTCAAGTTCTGTTTTGTTTGTTTCGAAACTCGTGGTACCAGATGATCGAATCTTCTGTAAAATCATTAATAAATAAACAAATAAATAAATATTAAGCTCTTGTAGAATAATCGAGCACTCTATCGATTGGATTTATTTTCACCCAAGAGAACACACTATGTATATATATATATATATATATATATATATATATATATATATATATATATATTTAAATAAATTTTTCATGTTACAAAATTTTATAAATTTGTGAGAATAAAACTTCAAATTCCGAAAATATGTCCTCTCCTTTGATGGATACGGGTGGAATACAGAATTCCAAGCCATGAGACAATAAAAATTGTTCAGTGTGAAGAAGGATTCAGGATATTATTCTTAATATTAGTTGTAGAACAAACAAATCTCTGCAATAAGAAAGCCAAGTTTTCTATGGTGTTTGGTCAAGTGAAGAAAGATAACAGGAGAAACAGAGATAATCAAATAAAGATAAGTTGCTTCGACAAAATTTCTATAGCAAACGAAAAATGCAAAATTTCGCAAATGGAAGAAGACAACTAATAAATTTCATCCCATAAAAATATCTCTTCAATTTTGTGGCCACGAACTCATTTAGTCTTAGTAATGCAGACACTTATAAATGACGGCCGAACTCGATTCGCTAAGCATGAATTTAAAAAGTTTGTTCTGGATCGAGTTAAGCGAATTTTTGCTCTTAATTTAACCACCTGATTCAATTTATTAATGAAACCGGAAGTGTACCGAGGAATATAGACATTTGTGACAGTGACAGTTTCTCTGTCATAAGTAGATCATATTCGTTATTCAACCTAAACGTCCTGGAAACAATCTATATTAAATCATTAAAACCCTTCCTATGTAAACAAAAGAAGTGACTTCTAGGACTCGATATGATCCACTAGTGACCGTCTCCAATTCCCTCCTAAACTGTCACTTGTCTTTATTTCACTCGATATTTTGTGTTTTAATCGTATTTACTTCCACATATTTACTTTGATGAGTGTGGACGAAAGCCGGCTAAGTAAATCTATATAATTATACTTTTTCCTTCGTTTTTATCACTGTTTAAAATTCATACTCATATAAAATAAAAATGTCACACATGTCTATATTCGTTGCCGTAATATATATATATATATATATATATATATATATATATATATATATATATATATATATATATATATATATATGCGAAAACATTCATTTGAGTTCATCCTTATCAAAAACTCTGTTAACACTTTATTGAAGGCTTGAAAAGGGAAAAGCTTTCCGAAAATTACATATAGAATATCCTAACAAAAATGAATTTACCTTGCTTCTAAAATCGTCTTAAATACTCAGTACGAAATAGTAAGTTAGACATTCATTTGTTTATTTATTATTTTTCAATTTTTTTTTCACTTACTTAACTGCTTGGGATTTTACATCGACTGATTACACCTATATATATATATATATATATATATATATATATATATATATATATATATATATATGCGAAAACATTCATTTGAGTTCAACCTTTTCAAAAACTCTTTTAACACTTTATTGAAGGCTTGAAAAAGGAAAAGCTTTCCGAAAATTACATATAGAATATCCTAACAAAAATGAATTTACCTTGCTTCTAAAATCGTCTTAAATACTCAGTACGAAATAGTAAAGTCATTTGTTTATTTATTATTTTTCAATTTTTTTTTCACTTACTTAACTGCTCTGGATTTTACATCGACTGATTACACCTATATATATATATATATATATATATATATATATATACATACATAATCTCTCTCTGTCTCACACTCTCCAATATATATAACAATATTACTAATAACAGTATTTGAGGTGTAGTTTTGACAACTTTGGTTAAAATCTGCTAATTTTGGGTCCTGGTCCTAACACTACTGCCAAAATATATTTACTGCTCCCTCAACAACAACACACACACACACACACACACAGACAAATGTACATGAATCATGCTGCAACTATCAGAAAATGCAGAAAGCGAATGTGGTGGTTAATTCGTGTGTTTTCTATATCAATTCTCGTCTTTGATTAATTCTATGTTATATCTGTGTTTATATACAATTCAAAATATTTTTCTTTCTCATACTTGAGTTTTAGGATTTTCCTTGGGCATCGCTAAACTTGTGCATACCATAGATCTTAAACAAGTATTAGTATATACATGCCACCCCCAAAACACAAAATTTGATACACAGTTGTTTTGTTATGTGGATGTGGGGATGGGGGTGAAAAGGTAATACAATTTCTTCCAACACTCCTAGATATGGAGAAAGCCCTCCGAGGACTGAGTCTAATCTTTTAGAAATGAGCATTAATACCAAAAAGCAGGAGGTTCTTTACAGTAACATCACCATGAAGAAGGTGCCTTATTATTATTATTAGTAGTAGTCGTAGTAATATTTTCATTTTTCGTCTTCTTGTCTCCTGTTTCAGGTTAAACGTTTCGTGAATGACTTCTAACTTTTCCTGTCTGTTGCTATTTCGCTTGTGCCGCCCGCCAGAATCAGGTTATCATCAACTGATCCCCTCCATATCTTAAACAGCCTACAACGTGGCTTTGGACCATCAAAGTCAATGTGAGATACACTTTGGAGTATTTCGGATGACTGACGACGGGCGACATGGCCATACCAGTTGAAACGTTGTGCAATATACTTTCTCATGGAAACCGATAGAGAGCGACCGGCAATTTTCTCCATCCGATGTCTGCAGCCAGAATCGTGTTATTCCGACGTTTCATCATTGACCACCTTTCGCAGCTATACAAGAGTACAGGTCAGACATGTATGTTGTATGATGCTACCCTCGCATACTATGGGATCCCTGCGTTTTGTAAAATTGTTGACAGCTGCCCGAAGACTCTCCATGTGGCAGATTACGTCGTCTTATAGTTCTCAGTTTGCCCACTTGAATCAATTGTGTTACCTAGGTGGGTGAATTTATTGACTATTTAGACACCTACAACAACTTCCCTTTCCATGGAAGGCGGATTTCGACAGGTGCTGCAAGGAAATTAGCTGCATCTGTTACACATAGCACCAGCAGGTTGGTGCACATTTTGTGACGCCACTTATTGCATGTTCTGCATTTGTTCTTTAATTTCTTTAGATAGGCTAATTTTTGTGATGCCTCAAAAATGGTAATAAATTCTTGGAATCTTGATGTATTTCGATAACAACCAACTAATGTTAATTCTTATTTTAAATTTTTATTGCTACGACATAATCGGATGTTATCATCTTCTCACTATTTTTATGCTTCTTTTTACTTTAATTCACCCCAAACAAGGCACATTACCACTGAAACGTAAGCGGTTACTGTGGATTAGGGGCCAGATTAATAGGGGGTGTCCTACGTGGGGAGTTGAGCAGCGAGATGATTGTTTACATTACATTTAAATGTTTGCATGTCGATACAGTTAGAGAAACAAGGAGCAGGGAGGGAATTCCGAAGGCAAGCCACTCGAGGAAAGAATCATTTGGGGTCCTTCATAGTGAATGGATAAGATTTAGCTGTTTGTTGGGTGTATTTACGTTGAGGGGGCACCAGAGAACAAAGTTTGTTGGAGCACATTCAATTGAAGTACTTGTAACACAAGCACAAGGATGCAACATTACAGCGATGGGACAGAGGCTTGAGCTTGGTGGCTAGTGAGGGACCTATTAGATTAGTGGCTCTTTTTTTGATCTTGTCTAAGAGGGAAAGACTAGTGGATGGTGCACCATCCTAGATGTGACAATAATACTCCATGCATGGGTGGATGGTGGCTTTGTAGAGATATAGGATACTGTTAGGTGTGAGAAGTTCTCTAGCCCGGTAGAGGGAGCCCACTTTCTTTGCAGCAGCCGTGGCAGTATCTTCTTTGTTCCATTTCATGTTGAAGTACTTGTAAAAATAATAGTTTTATGTTGTTTCATTTTCAATTGATTGTTTTATATCGAAATGCACAGAGTTTCTAATAGTTTATGGCTATTGGAGTATCCATTCTAAAACTTGGCCTATTTAAAAAAGAATATGCTGCTTTTTTCATGGTGGTGTGACTGCAAAGTATCATTAAAAGCCATTAATATGTATTCTAAACAACATATTGTTATTATATACTAGCTGTTCCTACCCGGCGTTACCCGGGAGTCTTTTTACTTTCATTAATAGTATATGTAACTGAAATAGGATTTGTTGGCCTAATAAAGAAACACTATTTGGGTTATGAATAAATGTAAAAAGATTGTGTGCTCTCTTTAAACTAAAAAGTAGACCACGATTTAAAAATCAGAATAAACATAACAAAGATTTTGCATCCTCAAATCGAACTCGGAATTACATCTTAGCAGGCTGACACCATTTCAATTTGTCCATCGCACAAATATCATTAATACAGATATTATAAGATATGCTATGGAAATGTTGTATAAGTAGGTCAAATAACGTTCAATTGTTGATCAGAAAGGGAACATGAGATAAATTATTGGTGGTGAAATTCGGAAAATTGACTCTAATTAGATTTCTACTAGGTGTCATTGATGATAGGAAGTGGACTTGTGACTGTGAGAGAGTAGCTCCTCCTACCTTTTCTATGATATTAGTATTCAAAACAAAAATTGTTGGTCAGATTAAATATGAAATTCGATTAAATCAATTGAAAATGACCAATATTTGCCAACATTGACAAACTGAATAGATTTAAGTGTAACACTTTTGTTAACAAAGCAATTAATATCAAAGAAATAGAGAACATATATCATATGTGTTTGTAAATTGTCTTGCTTTATCAGCGGTAGATTTAAAAAAACTTACTTAAAGAGACGGTTTGGGCCAATCCTTATTTCTGATCAGCTGGATAGGACACGTCAGGTGGCGATTTTTATGTCTGTGTCTGTGGTCGGATCGTTGTACTTACAAATAATTAACACAAATATCATTTGTACTAAAATATTTAAAGTTCTTTATTTTATTTTAGATAGATGCTTCGAGAAGAGAGATAGAGAGAACATAACAATAACCTGCTGGTAATTTTAAGACTACATTTTCATACGAATTCACGTTAAACCCTGTTAAATGCCCCAGCATACCATTTGATCTGCTGGTTCTCCTGCTTCCATTTAAGTCTTCATATTCCCATCCATGTCATTTTGTAACCTTTAACTTCTGGTGGCTTACTTTCGATCTGCATCGTCTTGAATGGATAGGGGTGGCTTTAAGGCCACCCCGAAATACAATAAAAAAATATATATCTAATATATAATGTTATCTTGTCGGATTTTCAAAGTCAGACACAAATAGCATTTAAACTGATAAATCAAACTTTGCTTCTGACTAGCCAATTTTCAATTTATATTGTTGTACCATGTTATTGGCAATATAATAACATAATTCGCTACAACTTATTTCAGAAATTACTTGGTCGAGCACAGACGATCGATAAAATGAAACATTTTTAAATAATCACCTAAAAATAAAAATCAGTAAATTGAAAAATACAATAAGAGTTTCTACCTTAAGTTTAAAAGACAAGAATTAACATATAAAATGACTACATTGCATCCCATGTGATGATAATTATAGAAATAATATTCCAACATGATAGAAAAATGAGAAAGGGAGAACAAAAATTATTTATGTATTCATAAACATTTAACTTGAGAAAGTCTTGAAAAAGACGAGACGTTGATGATAAATTATTTTGTATTTTTCTTTTTTCATTTTCAATATATATATATCTTTCCCTATCTCTCTTTCTCTATTTCCTCTATCTACCCCTTCCACTCTCTCTTCTCCGTTTACTCTTCTCTCCTCTTTTCCCTGCTCTATCTCTCTTCCCCCGCTCTCTCTCTCTCTTCCCCCGCTCTCTCTCTCTCTCTCTCTTCCCCCGCTCTCTCTCTCTCTTCCCTCCGCTCTCTCTCTCACTTCCATCTGCACTCTCTTTCTCACTTCCCTCTGTGCTCTCTCTCTCTCTCTCTCTTCAATCCGCTCTCTCCCTCTCTCTCTCTTCAATCCGCTATCTCCCTCTCTCTCTCTCTTCCATCCTCTCTCTCTCTCTCTTCAATCCACTCTCTCTCGCTCTTCCCCTGCTCTCTCTTCATCTCTCTCTCTTTTTCTCCTTCTTTCCCTCTCTTCCTCCCTGCTCTCTCTATTCCTTCATGCTCTCTCTCTCTTCCTCCCTTCTCTCTTCTTCCCCACTCACTCGCTATCTCTCCCTCCCATCTCTCTTCTTCCCCACTCTCTCTTCTTCTCTCCTCCCATCACACATCTCTTTTTGTGACGTCATTCACTGTGAACGGACAGACCCAAACAAGCAAGCAAGTTTACTTTATTTATGACGTCATTAAGAAGCTCTTACCCCTCTCTCTATCTCTCTCCCTCTCTTCGTTTTCATGGATGACGTTATCCTTTTGTGGTGTAATCTACTGTGCACGGTGACAAGCAAGCAAGATAGGCACACAGTTATATTAGTACATACATTCTATAGTGTAGATTTTACACCCAATTATATTAACTGCTAAGTCTCTCATAGTAGTATAGACAGAAATAGAAAAAAACAATATATTTTCGGCAATCAGACCCTCCGTTTTTTCTAATGTTGATCCGTTTAAACAAACAAACAAACATGATAGCAAACATCTTGAAATCATTTCCCCGTATTTCATTACGTATCAGAAAACAACAGCAGGCGTTGATTCATCCAAATTAATACTTCTCATCTCGGCATCTAAATTGTTTCACTGGGTGGCAAACAGTAAAGTAGTCGAATAAACAAATAAAGGGGGGGGTGTAAAAATTACAAGATAGAATATAGAAGCTCTTAGAGAGTGTTGTCCTCCTCCAAGTTCTCAAAATACTCTCAGGCCAGTAGACTTGATGAGTGAACAGTTAACAACATCGAACACTCGCCAGTTAAAATATGTGTGTGGAGTGAGTAGGACACCATCAAAGATAAGAGCACTTGGAGAACATAGACCTCCTCCTAACCCTCTAAAATATCTTACCTGACTGACTGATATCAGACGGATGAGCAAAATGGGGAGGGTGAACTAGACCAAAAATAAGAGAACTTGAAGAGTGTAGACTTCCTCAAAGGCCAAACCTATATTCTAGCTGACTTAACTGTCTACTATATTGAGCACGAATCAAAACAAAAAAGGAAGAGTACTCGGTGAGTGATAATCTTATATCAACCTGCATTTTTCGCTTTTAACTCATCAATCTTGATTTGTTTGATCCCCTGAAACTGGACTGTAACGTATGTACAGTACAACTGTAACACATTTTATGCTTCTTACCAATGCTAAGCGAGTGCAAGAAGTTTGGGGAAATGTGGTTGTCAGTACGCTTGAGGACTATATTTAGCCAAAGGAGAAAACATCACCAAATCATGAACCAAAGATAACTCCAAGAACAGCCGTTTCATCGCACGATCTTACTGATTCGAATCCATCAACGTCTGGTGTGAGGAAACACAAAAGTACCACTGATTATTGCAGTTGTTCCTAGTCATCTTTTTGTGTTTCTCGGGATGTTTATATTCTGTGTTTCAAGGTGGGATTATAATGATGTTTTATGGCAGGTCTACTATGATAACTATTTAACATTAAATAAAAATGTATAAAAAGCTGAAATAAATGTTGTTCTTCATTTTTTCGAGAAGATCAAAATTTAAGTGGTATTCATTCAGGGAATATGATGCTTTTTGTGCAACAAGAACTACACAATAGGAGCAAATGCCCCCACACCGATCATAATAGCCCAGGTTGGTGGTATGCATTTATGGAATCCGCACAGTAAGTAATGTTAATTAGGTGGCTTTTCAAAGTAATTACATTACATCAAGTTAAACTCTGAGATGAACGATAAAAATAAAATATGACATATGTTTGTGCATACATCCATAACTTTCTCAGCTGAGCCGCTACAGAGTTGAGATTTGGTGGATGAATACACCTCGATAAGGCGCACAAGATGATATAGGTGAAGATGTGGGCAGTAATCAGGGTGCAGTCAAAGAAGAGCATGTAGTGTACTCTGCTCAATTCTATCCGAGTTGTTTAGCCTCCCTATTTAATTACCTCCCCACAAGAGCAAAGTTAGACACAAGGTCAGTTTTTTAATGTAAGCAATGTCCAACTCACCGAGGATGGTACAAAAATAAAAATTGCCCTAGTCGAGAAGGATTTCTCCTCTTTCGGCTGAGGACAGGACAGATATTAAATTTTAATCCCGGGAGTGTCAAATGTTTGTGATTTTCATTTCTTCATCTAATATATACGAATCACTTTCATTCACCTTTGTGCCAATGAAGTATGAACAAGATAGACATTGTCGGCAAACCAGAAGAATCCCTGACTCAAAGTCTACAGTAAACGGTGTTCGGTCAGATTTGGTTCCTGATATTAAACTTAATCTGTAATATAACTTTTGCCGATAGTTTCAGATTTCGCTGTATTTAATAGTTTCATTGTCCCTATACTTAACTGCTAGCAAGTGATAAAACTATACTTAATTGCTAGCAAGTGATAAAACTATACTTAACTGGAAGCAAGTAATAAATTATGCATAGTATAGTACGAGATGTACTAACCCCAGATGGAGTTTGTTTCAGAAAAAAAAAATTGTTATATTTCCCCCAAAAAATCAAATCACATATTTGAATAGATATTTTTCTAAATTGATTTATTTAAAATAAAAAACGGAAACATTTTGTTATATTTTCCGAAAAAAATCAAACCACCTATTTGATTACTTATTTTTGTAAAAGAAATTATTTAAAATAAAAAGTAGTACAAAATTTTGCTTAATTTACTTTAACACTTATTTGATTACTTATTTTTGTAAAAGAAATTATTTAAAATAGAAATTAGTACAAAATTTTGCTTAATTTTCTTTAACATCTATTTGATTACTTATTTTTGTAAAAGAAATTATTTAAAATAAAAAGTAGTACAAAATTTTGCTTAATTTTCTTTAACACTTATTTGATTACTTATTTTTGTAAAAGAAATTATTTAAAATAAAAAGTAGTACAAAACTTTTCTTAATTTTCTTTAACATCTATTTGATTACTTATTTTTAACAAACAACAGAAAGTCTTTAATATCAGGAACCAAATCTGATTGGACACTGTTTGCTGCAGACATTGAGTCGGGGATTCTTCTGGTTTGCCACATTTTCTTATGGTTCGACCTTGGTTCTGTTTTAGTTGATATCTACTTCATAGCAGTTACAAACTCAAGTATTTTTCAAACACCCCAATAATTCCCAAAACAAACACAAGGCGAAACATGACCTCCTTTGCAGAAGTCATCAAAACATAATAACAAGAAAGATTACAAACATCTTTGTGCTTGAACAAGGGAAACAGATCTGAAACATTTCAATGTTGCATTTGCCAAGATGATCAAGGTTACTCCAGTTGTTTACATCTTTTTATCTAAGTTATTTAACTGGCATTGACCAGCTTTAATTTTCTCATCTAACTAGATGATCCAAATTCATGAACTGTCGACATTTATTTATGAAAATCGATTCTTGTATTTATGCAAAATACTAACAACCTACAACCATTGTGCACAAGCTGAGTCACAGAATCCTAAGTATCTGTTCTGATATTTTTTTTTTTTTTTTTTTTTTTATTTACTCCTCCCGGAGTTAGGCACAAGGCCAGTTTTATCTTACTCCCACAGGTAAGATGTGACCCAAGATCGGGTCGAGCAAGTGGGGTTAAAAGCCAGCGCTCGAGAAGTGAGCACTCTGGCCATTTAAAAATTGCCTGGGCAGCCCCGTCGGCATTCCCCGGTAGGGGCGCCTCAGACAGTAAGCAATAAACTTACTCCTCCCCAAAGAGGGGAGGCGAAGCCTGGGAGGGTGGACCTCCTAGAACTGCACAGGACAGGCGTGCAGTATCCATCGGAACAGATACTACACTTTGATCTTAGCCGAGTATCTGTTCTGATATTATTCTTCATCTTTTCTGTCTTCGGTCAGTGATTTTGTCCCACTCCAGAATCGCTCTTTATGGGAGGCTGAATTTTCCCCACATTAAAATCGACATTGTGTCTAATTCTGCCCTCATAGGGAGGCAAAAAAAGTGATATATACATATACTTTTCTAGTCTTTTTTTCGCACTTTTTAAAAGTTATTTATTTTCAGAAATAAATTTTGTTGATGAGTTTGAATTTGTATTAATTTCAGGAATGTATTAAAACTTTTCCAAAGATTAGATAAACCATGAAACAGCAGTAAAGTCTTAAGATGCATCAGATTTATTATTATTCTATTATTCTTATGAAGTTTTATCTAAAAAGATGGATTATATGCACACAATCTGCTTTCTTGATTCGTCTCTGTTTCGGAATTTATATCTAAAGATATGTTTTTACAGTTACACTGCAGCTCACGCACACCATGACAACGACATAGAAGTGCTAGACTCAACCCCTCCTCTTTTCGGCTCTTCAGTAGGGCGTGTGTGGCATGATGATAGAGTTGCTACCCCGCATACAAATGACCCAAGTTCGATTGCGTACAACTAAAGAGCCCAAATCTCGGTACTCGCCTGTGCTGCTGCTGCAATGTTACGGCTGATTGCAAAAACAAACACAAATAACAATCATAATCGCATTCAACTTAATATAAATTGTAATAATGCCTTTTTGTTTATTTACTTTTGCATAATTGTCGTAAGGGAAAAGAATAAAGAGAAAAACGTCTCAGTTATACAATTCACCCTTGAATGTATTCGAATTTTCCCATTCAATAAAACAACTAAAGAAACAAGCCGCGCGTGGGTGGTCCCCCCTGTATGTGACTCGATGTGGCGAGTGTAAAATGCAATAAATTTGAGAAATTTGGGGCATTTTTGACCCCCCTTTGACCCCCTGGGGGAGCGAACCAGAATTTGTCTGAGGTCAAGGATGCTCATTTTATATCCAGAATAATTGCCTCTACATTTTGGCCAGGTTTCAGAAAAACTGAATGGATGGATCAAACGTTATAGGAGAAAAGGGTAATTTTTGCCATTTTGGGGGACTTTTGACCCCCTGGGGGCGCGAACCAGATTTTTTCCAAGGTCAGCGATACTTATTTTCTATTAGGAACAATTGCCTCCACATCTTGGCAAAGTTTCAGAAAAATTGATTGGATGGATGAAAAGATTTTTGAAAAAATCTGGTTAACATTTTTTTGGCTTGTGCAACCACAGTATAATTCATAGAATGAGTTAAATTTTGCATAATCACTGACATTATTATGATGCATCTAATTCATTCGTTCATGTAAACCACTTCTACCTCATTATGAATAAGAGGCTACATGATTGGCCTAATGGATACTGATCTAGATTATGGAATCGGCTAAGTTGTTAAAATACTATACAATCTATTGTATTCGCTTACACACGAATTGAGAGAAGATATGACCTCCTAACCCTAACCCTCCCTTAAGAATAAAGTAACCATCTGTGTTTAATGAATCTAAAAAATGTTTACATTTGTGTTTTGGTATGAAATAACTAAAAATAAGTTTTGATATGTCATAAAACAGATCAGTCAAATCTATGAAAGAATTGTATACAATAGGTAATAATAGATCTGATGACGTAAAACTGAATATGATGAGGTATCATTTCGACATTGAATAACTCAAAAAGGGTTAGTATGCCATAATATAAAAGATTTAATCCAATCAATGAACTGCTTACAATAGCTACTGTGCTTCGGCATTGAAAACCAAACCAAAATGAGGCTTGATATATTGTAAGACACAAACTAAACCAATGTAATAATTGTTCACAGTCATTGGTTCGTGAATTTGACGGCATGTCAACATTTATTGGGTCATTGCACGTATGTTTTGCATACAAATAGTTTGTAGATTAAATTGTTTTGTAGGCAGATATCTTGTAAATAATCTCTAAATAATAGATTTTATTTCATTCATAGATGAGACCCTACCAGGTGCTACCACTTCGTGTTAGAATGGACCTGGAAGTAATAGCAATTAATGAGTGATTCCATGATCCTCAAAGGCACCAAATTGTGGCCTCCGGTTCCATGTAATACTGTAGACCACGAGTGGCCAATATTTTGTAATCCATGCACAAATTTTTACCTCTGCCAAGGATGTTATGTATTCGGTCAAATGTGTAACTATGTTTGCCGAGCGTCCACATCGCTTGACCAATCATCACCAAACTTAGTCAAAATATTTATCATGGTCTAACTTATAAATGATTTTATTTTGGGATATTTAGGTCAATGGTCAAGATAGAAAAGATAAAAGTCACACTTTTGGCGATAAGTTTGGTTCTTTTTATTGTTAAGACTCGCGACTTGCCCCATATTGTAGCGAATGAATCCCTACCCCGTACATGACCTTGAATATTAATTATATTGACCTGACTTATGTTCTTGTTTAACTTTTAATTTATGTATCGCATTTAGTTCCTTAAAGTATTTTAATATAGACATATTTTGCAGCACGCATACAATCAGTTAATCTTTGTTTTTATGAGTAGGCATGCTTTTTCTTTTATTTATGGGTTCAGTGTTTCATTTGTAATTGTGCAATACATCATTATTGGCACATGTGCCACAGGTTTACCACTCCTACCCTAGACAGATTTTATTCAACCAAGAGATGACAAGTACTACCACTCTAGGTCTGGGTGTAATGGCAACTATGTGGTGACTTCACACTCTCCAAAATCTACCAAATTGGAGTCTCACAACTGGATGTAATTTAACGTCTTACCCAGTGTTATTATAAGATAAACATTAAACCTTTTCTTTTTTATAATAACCATGATATTTTGTATAAGAGTCAGATCCGGTCCAAAATGGAGTACTGCTTCCAAATATGGGGAGGTGCTGCTCAGAGAACTCTTTCCTCCCTTGACAGAGTAGCAAATCGACTTTGTAATCCAATGAGAGATGATCTCTTCTCTTCCCTGCGGCCCTTTTCTCAGAAGAAACGTTACTAGTCTTTCCCCACTCTATTAGTATTTCCATGATAGGTGCTCAACTGAGCTTCCAGCTCTGGTTTCCCCCTGTAAAACCTTCTCTGCTAGAACTTGTGTTGCTACCAACATTGCAAAGAACTCTACTAAAATCAAAATGAAACTTCCATGAACAGAGTTTCTTTCCAAGAACTCCCCACCTGTGGAACACATTACTGCGAGAATGTTTTCTTACAGACTACAACATGGTCATTTTCAAGTACAACGTCAACAAATATCTGTTGAGTCGCTCTGTTAATTAATCATAGTTTTCAATCCTTTCATAGTAATGTTCCATCATCCAATTGAAAATTTCACTAACCCTTATCCTCGAGTGGATTTTGGCCTTGGTAAATGATGAACCATTAGTATATAAAAAAAACCCAAAAAGAACAAGTTATTTTAAATCCACTATCTGATCACTTGGATTCTTTGACATCTTGGAAGTCTGCCAGACTCTTTTCATTTTCCTTTTGTCCCTCATATCTGTTCGCGTTGATTTCCCCTGCCTTTGAGCAATTCAGTGGTCACCTATTTAAAAACGACCTTTTATCACTTTCTGTACTTCAGTGACCCTTGTGAATTCTGCAAAGAACTTAATGGCGACAAGGTTCCAAGGAAATTGGCTCTCACAGACGCGTACAAAAGATTCCTGATATTGCATCATCTAGAATTATCTCCTTCTCTCTGTTTGGTACCAAAAATATATTATTGCTCACTTTCGCTCTCGCTTCACAAAATACGTTTTAGACTTGAGTAATAATATGTAGACAACTATATATCGTTATACTTGTGGAAATTCCGTGGCTTTAGATTATTACCAACCGAGCACATGAGGAGCTGGTGCTAGTGTGATTGCATGAGTTAGGAATAGATGGAATAAGTTCAGGGAACTTCTGCCATTACTAACCAGCAGAGCTTTACCACAAGGGAAAAGTTTATCAGACATGTGTATGCAGTGTAATGATGTACGGAAGTGAAATCTTGGCAGTGAGGGTTGAGGATATGTGTTGCATAGAGAGATATCATATGAGAATGATACTATGGATGTGTAATATGTGTGTTAAAGACAGATTTAGATCTGATGACCTCAGAGGAAGATTAAATCTGAACAGCATAGGGAGACGTGTACAGAACAAGAGACTTCCTTGGTATGTTCACATTGAAAGAATGTATGAGAGTCCTTGGATAAGTAGATGTAGAACAGTTTAGCTAGCAGGTGGCAGGGAAAGGCCAAGTAAAACATGGGCAGAAGTGATAAGGATGGGTTGAGAGAAAGATTGATAAATAAATACCTGGTCAGAAATAGGTTACTTTAGGAGTCAATTTCTAAAGGGCGTCTAACACATACCAACATGTAAAACAGACGTTAAACCGAATATGATGATGATGAATGAGCTAGTTACGTTGCTAAGTAATGAAAATGTTATTAATATTAGATAATGATTATTCGAACAACTTAAATTTTATTTACATTATGTAACCCTTAATTTTTTATTTCAAATATGACACATTCAAATATAATGCCTATTTAATATAATATTCAACGAAAATGTGTCAAACAGGTGTGTGTCATTGGTGTGTCATCTGCCTAATTCAAGAGCTTAACTTTTAAATCTGGTCATTATAATGGTAAGTAAAAATTATTTTATAATTCTCTAGTGTATTATGATTATTTAGATGCATATATTGTAGTGTTTTGTTATACATGTACAATTTTATGCCATTTCTTGCACATTTGCAACATCATTTTTTTTTGTTCAATGAATATATTTTTTTCTAAAAATCATTTATACTACTTTATATTAGCCTTATGAAACGTTTTTCACTTTTTTTAAACCAATATAAAACATAAAGCATTTTAGCATTAACACCCAACGAAGAAGGACAGGAGTCTATCTCGAGATTTATGGCACGCAGTGATGAAGAAATCAATGTGTAGATGTGATGCAAACTAAATACAGTTACACACTGTCAAAGAATACACAATGAAACGGATGTGCAACATACATCTTTACGTGTTACAGGTAATACAGATATACGTTACATTTATGGAAACAGATAATAACGGAGACAGAAAAGAGATAGTAACGTAACAACAAATAATAACTTGATAAACATACAATTACATGGTACACAATGTTGAAAAAAACACACTAAAACAGATGTGTGATGTAGATATTTACACGTTACAGATAAACATGTAATACAGATATACGTTACATTTATGGAAACAGATAATAACGGAGACAGAAAAGAGATAGTAACGTAACAGCGGATAATAACTTGATAAACATACAATTACATGGTACACAATGTTGAAAAATGCACACTAAAACAGATGTGTGATGTAGATATTTACACGTTACAGATAAACATGTAATACAGATATACAGCTTTCAACAACAACTAACATCTTCTGACTAGTGTTGGTTTATAGAAGTGGCCCATTCTAACTGGGGGAGTGCGGGCTGGTCAGGTGAGGCCTAGTTAGTCAGGCAGATACTCTCGGGTTTGTGTTAGAAATAAGGCCTTGTAATACCCTGGAACCGGGTCTGTGAATGCCAATTTTAAGTCCCATCTTGAAGCGGGTCCATTAGTTCCAGGCTTGGGGGGTATGGGGTTCTACTTCTTCTTCTTCACCGCATACCCATTAACCTGATGCTATAAGCAATATATTAACTGTAGACATTATCTACAGGATAACTGTACACAATCCAATTTTTACGATGCTAGTTTTTGCAAGAAGGGGTTTCCGTCCACTCACATACAGCACAAATGGTCACCCGCCTGATCCTGAACAGGCTCAACATTGCTTAACTTTAGTGATCTACCAAGAACCGGTGTGTCAATGTGATGATACTGTATATAACGGTATATTGTATGTAGTTAAAATTTTATGTCGACTTCACAACAAAGAGGACATTTTAAGGTAAAGAAATTCCTAGTGTCCAAGTGTGTCAATCCTGAAACTATAAATTCCCTTAAAACATCTCTTCTGGATTGGATATTTTAATGATGAGGGCTATTGAAATATTTCGATATAAATTGGTGTTAATGGTTGGAAGAAGAATGGGGTTGTAGTGGTAAATGGAAGTTTACCAGTTGAAAGAGCACATTATTCTAAGGCACTTAGACAGTTACTCATGAATTGTCATTTTTGACAAGGGAACAACAGGTATCACTATATCCAAAATGTAAATATCTTAATTAATAATTCTGTATAGTATTGTCAAAAATTTATATTGCTCTTACATACGTAATTTAACCTTAATTGTTATTACCTTTAAACGATAAAGCTATATATATATATATATATATATATATATATATAAGATAATTATAACTTGTGATTGCTTTATTATTTTGTGGAATATTCAATATCAAAAACAGTTTCTAATTTCTGTATTCGTATTAACGATTCTTTTAAATTGTGTAATATATCTATATCTATAAGTTATTACTTAGTAATTAATTTGGCGTATATCTGATCCAATAGTGCTTAATACGGAAATGGTTATTAGTAGAGCAGGTGTTTGGCTTACGTCAACATGTCGAGGTTTTAACCTATATCTTCTCGTTAGTGTCAATTTTCTGAAAAGATTGACTCTAACAATGTTGTACAGCTCGAAACTTCGACATGTTCATGTAAATAACCTATATATATATATATATATATATATATATATATATATATATATATATATATACATTTATTTATTTTTATGTTTTCGACTTTCTATATTAAAAATGATATTTGGCTAATTGCCAACACTGCCACTAGACAAGAAAACGTGCAGCGTAAAGAGCGCAGAATCTAGCTAGCTCATGTGCCGTAGTCATCACGTTCGGTTCAGTAAATGGTTCTTCCTCGTGGAAAAAAATATATAAAAGATATAATTTTTTCTTGACAGAATTCCATTATTTCTCTTCCTCTTCATCAGTGCACATCTAAGAAGTTTTATAGAAATTCGCTCAACTCTGTTTACCTTTTTTTATTCATGAAACTTTGTAGAATTTATAAACCAAAAATTACAAAACTTCGACTTTCTCATGTTTTATAGGAAAACATGATGGCAGCAAAATAGAGCCAGCACTGCTTTCTCACCTGGATTTGAAGTAGTGTGAATAAGCTTTGATTTAGTTTTATTTCTGTTTATTGGTTGAGTTCAGAAGCGTGAAGGGGAAGGGAGGAACAGGGACATGGAATCCAATCATATTCAAACTATCTCCTTTTCTCATATTTCTCAGTACTAGGACTTATACTTGATTCTTTGAGGCATATAATCAAGGAGTTGTCCCCAAACATCAAAAAGGCATCCCCAGACCTCTTCTCACCATGGGTTGCGTGGTTTTGTTTTATGGTATACCAGTCCTCTTTGGGTAATCTAATTCCAAATTTCAATCATTTTGGTAAAAGCTTTTATGTTTTTCATGTTGTAAATGTATGCTTTTTATAGGAATGGTCTGTAGATTAATTTCTTTTGTAGGCATATAGTGTGTAATAGTCTGTAAATGATAGATGCTATTTAAGGCATAGATGAGCTTTTGACAGGTACTACCACACCATTTCAAAATAGACCTGAGAGTAATGGCAACAAAGGTTACCAAATTGGGGCCTCACTAACCCTATCTGTTAAAATATCTCTGAAATTAATAGCTTTATTAATTTAGTTATCACTTTGAAATAAATACATGGACGCACTCTCTGGGCATCTGTATCAAATTGATTTCTCACCTTGTAGGCACCTCTGATTAATTGATGCCTCCCCCTTTGATCTCCTCTGATAAATTGATGTCTCCCCCTTTGGTCTCCTCTGTGAAATTTATGTCTCTCCCTGTGACCACCTCTGTGAAATTGATGTTTTACCCTGTGTGCAGCTTTGTGAAATTGATGCCTCCCTCCCCTATGAGCACCCATGTGAAATTGATGTCTCCCCCACCACGCCTGTGGGAACTCATGTGAAATTGATGTCTCCCCCACCATGCCTGTGGGAACTCATGTGTAATTGATGTCTCCCTCACCCTGCCTGTGAGCACTTCTGTGAAATTGATGTCTTCCCCTGTGGGCACATCTGGTAAATTGATGCCTCCCTGCCCTGTGAGCACTCATGTGTAATTAATGTCGCCCCCTCCCTCCTGTGGGACCCTCTGTTAAATTGATGTCTGAAGTTGTCAACATTGTCTCTTCTGTATGCATCCGTGTGAAATTGATTTTCCTTTGTGGGCATCTCTGTGAAATCAACTATCCTGCCTTGCTTTTACAGATGCCTCTGTGAAATCGATGCCATTGCTGACATCATAGTCCTAACCAATGTAATATTTGCCACAGTCTGAGACTCTTTTGTAAGAATTTTTATAGACTAAATAAACACATACACACAGAACCACACATTTTTATTCATATAGATAAGATTTGGTTTATAATCGTTTACGGCAGATCAATTAGCACAATACCTATTCCAAACGATTAATTGTATATGATTAATTGAACATAAGTTGCTAGTTTTCTCACGATTGTATTCTTGCATAACTGATCATAATACATCTAATGGAATTTGTACTTGGTATAGCTAATTTCATAGTCAGCAATGGTATCCATTGTGTCAATAACACACGCCCTGCATAAATTAGGAGATGTTTGATTAGATAAACCGCCATGCATTGATATATAAAGATAATGGTCTATATTTAGAATTTGCATTTTTTTGTCATTGAATATCTTTGAGAGAAAAACAATATTATTTTCAGTTTTAGGGCAAATTGTCAAAAACATTGTTGTGAAACGAATTGGTTCATATTATAAAAAAAATAAATGTGTCATGACATTAAACTGGTCTGAAAAAATAATACATATATTCTTTGTCTTTTTTGGGTTCGTTTTTTCACAACTAAATTCACTTACCATTTCAAAGAATTCCTGACTGTAACTATTGGCTCCCCATTGACATTACATTAGAAGAGCTTTGAAGATCAATCTATTGATCTGCATTACTTTCTAGGAATAAAGAGTAAAATAAAAAAACATTTAAGATTTTCTTACTTGCTTTTTTAAATTCGATATTTTTAAAAGTAAAAACAAAATATGTATCTAAATAAAGTAAAATTGACATTGCATGTTAGGTGTAGTTGGACAATTTGCTGAGGAAATCAGTCGTTAAAAACCATCCAGACGCGAGAACTTTCTTCTCTTTTTATTTAAAAAAAAAAAGATTAAACACTTCGTTTTTTAATTTATATTGTATATGTTTCGGACTGTTACCATCTGTGTTGTTTTATGTTAATAAAATGTCGATGCTGATACCATTTGGCATATTTGATAATCCTCCGGAAATTTCATCTGGACAGTACAACTGCCAAAACTTTGTGAACATCACAACTAAGGTGAGGATAACCGTTCAAAACATATATATAATAAATATGCTTGTCCCTTCCTTAGTTAGCACGACCCCAAATCCAATAAGACGTCATAGATAGAATGCTGTCGCCGTCGACTTTAAAATGACATTGCTGTTATTTAGTTTAAGGATTTATCGGATTGACATCCTCTATTTTATCAACAAACGGCATACACACAAAAACAGAAAGCAATACCAAATTCACTTCAACAACAAAAGCTCAAACTGGGGCCATAAAAATCAGCTCCCAGAGACAGTCTAACAAAAAGGTGCAAAAACCCCCAAAAATGTTGATCACGTGTGGTGCTCTGAACTACCTCCGCTAAACCACTGTGAAACAATATAAAGGCAGACTGCGCAACAAAATATGCCTCTTTTCCTCTTTCAGAGAATATAAGTTCGGCTACCCCTCGCCTTTGGGCGAGGGGGTGCCAACGCATCGGTTGACTACTATGCACACATACACAAAGGCTTACACTCCTATCATTCTTTAACGCATACAACCAGACACTGCTGAGAAAGACACACACACAGACAAATGCCTAAACGAATTATCAACTCTCATGCATACACATTCGTACAACTATGAACAAAAGGCGACACGCACATTCACACACTTCGACACACGGCTACACTATGCACATACATACACATTCATAAATCACAAGCAATGAACATTTATCGTTTCTCTAACTGGACACTTGAAATGAACACTTAAAGCTCTGTAATTTGTAAATATATAAATATTTTGTGTTACTTTTGAACTACGTTTTATAATTCCTTCAACTTATGCGTGCCTTCATCTTTCATTTAACTTTCATACATGTTTTTCCATATTTTATCTGTTTTTACACTTTTAAACATTTCTTTAACAATCTAAATGTGAGCGTGGATCTCAGCATTTTCTCTAAGACACAATATCTTACTAAGCTAAGGTCCACGCCTCTACAGATATTTAGCTGACAATATATTTTTACGATAAGAAAAGACTATTTTAAAAAGATTTAAATTTTTACAATAAATAAAGTAAAACGTTCATTTTATTTATTTGAAATATGTTTAGGTGACAATTATGGTTATGTTAAGAAGATAAAAAGTACAAATGAATGCATACTTTAAATAATTGATTGCTTATCAAGAAAGAAAGGATACATCAAACGTACAAAGAAAGGAAAGAAAGACGCAGAAGAAACACATAAAACAAAGAGGAAATGCATGATTGCATACAGAAAAATGAAAAAAGGGTAGAAAAAGGAAAACGAATAGAGATTAAAATATAAATTGAAAACCAATTACTGACATACTGATATATTGTAAACCTAGTTTGTTTTTTCTCGACAACGAAGTAACAAACACAGCTTTATAGAAATAGACGTACCCGTGACCCGTTGGGTCACAACCGCTACCATTATATGTTCACCTTTGATTTCATTCAAAAATTCATAAATTGGACTGTATCTGATAATAAATTCTTCATGCATAGATTTCCACGGGGTTACACCTGTATTTATGCAGATTTCATGACGCACACAAAGTAACCTCCTTAATAAATCGAACAGTCCTAGTTCAACTTAACTGTGTTAACTCTGTCAACATTGGCGTCAAAAGATTTTATAGATAAACGTGATTTGAACATATTTTAAAATGGAAAAAATGTTGTTTTATGACAGATTTATTCTATCTCGCAGTCATTATTGTTTTTTTTTTCATTGGGAGACGATTTATACGTTAATGGTATATTTTCAAACGAATGATTGAAGAAGCTGTATTGAGAGAAAAGGCAAACTGAAACCACTGATGGGCTGTTCTTTTAACTTGTCCGCTAATTAGTTTGATTTTGATTGGCTGTTTCGAGAATAAATATGGTTGAAACGCAATAGGATTAATTCATCTTTTCATTTACCGCTGATTTTGTAGTGCATGGGCTCCATCTTGGATTCATTAAGTCGTTATCAAGAGAGCTCTAATTTCATGCAACAATAATCACCTTTCAAAAACACAGCATCAATATATATATATATATATATATATATATATATAAATGAAGGAGAATGGAAAGGAATTAGAGAAAGCAAAAGCCAAATCAAAATTCAATTCAAAAGTTCAAAGCAAGGTATATTCCGCAAAAAGGCAATTTATTCAAGTTAAATTTTCCTTAAGCCAGGCTTTTCAAAGATCAAAATCTTATCATCATAACGACCTACCTATCTACATCTTATTCTCTCCGCTGGACTCTTCGACACCGGACTTTTTGGCAATCGGACATTTGCTTGCACCCTGGCACAGTTTTGCCCTGCGTTTCTTTCGCTACAACTTTTATTTCATTTTTTCAAATTTTAAATCTTGGCCATTGCCAACTTATCTATCCCAGCGACTTCCTCTGATGATAAGATTTTGCGGAATATACCTTGCTTTGAACTTTTGAATTGAATTTTGATTTGGCTTTTGCTTTCTCTAATTCCTTTCCATTCTCTTCACAATAGGGTTTTACCTTTCCTAAAAGTTCGCTTTTAGTACACCTTTTATATATATATATATATATATATATATATATATATATATATATATATATTATAATATTGGATTGATATGTTTGATGTTATGTATTTTTATGTATTTGTGTATATAATTTTATATATTTTCAAAGCGTAATTTTATTACCTGTAGTAGTATAACTGCGGTAATGGTCCTCTGAAGAGAAGAATTATCTTTGAAAACTCATGAGCTAAGGACTTAAGGATACTTTGCTTTAACTTTGAATTCTAATAAAATTTGATTGACACCTTATTTTATTACTTCATTTTATATTATAATATTAATGCTCTATCCAGTATATTGAGCTTCAGTTTTTTATCCGGATGTTTCACTAATTATAAGATATTAGTTGACGCTTATATCTTTTGTTGGATTGCTTCATATATATATATATATATATATATATATATATATATATATATATATATATAGGGTGGGCCAAAATAAGGGTCCTATCTTTAAATTTGAATAACTTGAATTTGAATAACTTCCACAAAATAAAAGTTAAACTCACCAAACTTTATGTGTGTGTAGACTGACCCTTCCGAGATTTTTTGAAATAAACAAAACAAATTTTAGCCGAAAAACACTTCTTAAAACTTACAAAAACTAAAGTATTGTTTTTTACATTGTTTTGAGTTTTTTAAGCAAAAATAATGTTTTCTAAATGAGGGTACGTTCCTTAGAGCTAATACGGCTCATGCTTGCTTCGGAAGGGGTCCTTTACTTATTCTAAAAAAAAAATTTAAAAAAATCAATAAATAAAAAAATTATGAATTTTTAAAAATAGGACCCTTATTTTTGCCCACCTGTATATATATATATATATATATGGATT
>OY744515.1:25426053-25513553 GCA_963556195.1 Sepiola atlantica | reverse complement strand
AGATCATGCCAAGTACATAAACTAATTATTTAACTTTCTATTTTCCTCTTCAAGTACCGATTTTAATGATGGCGTTGGAATAGCAGAATTTGTATTTTCAAATGCACAACAGACTTCAGAGTCATGTACACAATCACTCATTAATAGTCACTTCGATTAGTCTTACAAACATAATCCTATTTTATTTCTTTTTCTTATTTACATTCCATTTCATATCTTTCACAATCATAACAAAATTTTGCTTCCCGGACAACACTGGTGACACTTTACAACTAATTTTGCTTTTCACAGCCTTACAAACACGACAAATCAATTTAGAATCGAAAGCAGACGATAGCATTTTTTTATTCTTGGAATAATAGAATGTATTTTACATGACCAGTTATTACCTGCTCTACCATCAGCCTACAAACAAGCAGTTTCGTCATTGGTCGCCATGGTGACGAAAAACATTGTTGCTGTTCATTCGGCCTTATGATTAAGACGTTTTGCTTCTTTTTTTTCAACATTCCATGACATATTCAAACGCAAATGATACTGAGCATGTGAGAAACTTTGATGAATTATTCTTAAAATAAATGTTGAACTTTAAAATTGTCCTAATAGTAATGGGAAAGCTTTCTTTTAGGCATTACCACCTCTGTTCGAAGGGAGATGGGTTTATTGCCTGAGTCATTTGCATCCATAAGGGAGTGTCGATGGGTCATTTCTGTGCGAAAACTGACTGTTATCTTTTGATACTTTGATTACTTTTCACAGTTTCCATCTTTTTTGTTTCTCATTTGTTCATATATTGCCACCTGGACATACAGTTAGGATACAAAGAACACATCGCTTTTTTATTACTTCAAATTGACCATAACTTTCAAAGGTAGTGAGAGGCCATCCTTTCAGGCATTACCATCTGTTGGAGAGGGAATAGGTTTCTTGTTAGTTGTCTGTAGCACTCTCATACATGAGGACCAATCAGGACATTTTCAGACGAAATGGGCTTTTATCAGTCCCTTATATTATTAATTGACTTTGAATGATTCCATTACGTGCATACTGTTTTCATCTTATTTTTTTTTTGCTGCCCAATTTAAGGGTTACTGTTAGAATACAAAGAAATTCAACGTTTTTATGTTAGTTAAAATTCATTACAACGTTCAAACATAATGAGAAGCCATCTTCTCAGGCATTTCCACCTCCTAAACTGGGTTTATTGTAGTGTAGATGGACGGACCAGGATATTTTGGGGCAAAATTGACTTTTTACAATCCCTTAGATTATATGATTTTTAACGATTTTGTAACACCAATGGTGCATGCACCGTTTCCGTTTTCTGATTTTTTTCTTTATTTCCTCCTGGATTTAGGGTTATTAATAGGGTTACTTTAGAACATGCATCTTTTTTTCATTCATATCAAGTATTATCTTCCTTCTAGAGCTTTTATGTAGACACAATTGCTTTTTTTTATTTGGCGCTTCAACGTAATTACGTTGCTGCGATGATGCTCTTTTGTAGTTTATGAAATAATACTAACGTTTAAATGTCACTTATAAATTCAATACCTCCAGGACACTACAATTATACTTACAGCTAAGTAAAATATCAGGTACATATATATGTATGTAGTTCAGTGGTGGAAGCATGAGTTTCTTGGGCCATTCATCTGATCAGTTTTCCACTGGTGAATGTGTGTCAGGCCCGGAACTGCTGGTTTCCAGAGTATCCCCATGTATATCTCTGGTATCAATCATCCTTGCACTCTGGGTGAAGGACTCACTGTTACTTCTTCGGAGTATTCAAACTATAATCGATTGTAGGTGTTTAATGTGGCATGAAATCCCATCAATTATGATGTTCTGTGGGCATGTTATGCTAATTTTGGGAAAACCACCCTCCCTTTAAAACTCAGACAAAACGCACAAGAAAACAACATTTCACTTGACAAGGATAGTTGTCTCAAACCGGAGCAATTCACTGTTATCTATCATTGCAGAGGGCAATTCATTGTATCTATCATCTTCATTACAGGATGGGCATCCTTTTTTGACTAGTTAATGTATTGGTTTATGCATGCACAGTTTATTTTGGCCATTTTTTTTTTACTATACTGTTTTCATTTTTTCGGGATTTGTTAATGTATTTGCTTATTTTGTTAATGTTTGCTAATTTGATATGTATTTTATTTGTTTATTTGTTTATTTCGTTTATTTAATAGTATTTTTTATTGTTTCTTCATTTTTATTTTGTTTCATTTTTTTTTATGTGTTTTGGTCTGCTGTCATATTCTGTAGTTAAGCAGCATTTGTTACTTAAAACATATTTCATTAAATTTGATAGATATTCTTGTGTCAGAACTTTAGTAAAAACTATCGATTAACTCATCATCTAGTTTTGGTGGGGTCACGGATCCACTTGACTCTCTCATGTCATCTTGTTCTATCCTCCATCACACCTAGTAGGTCTTCATAGATGCTTTGTGAGTTTTCTGTTAGTTGTTTGATGTAGGTTTGTGCGGTCTACCCACTGAGCCACATCCCTGTCTTGGCATCCTCAGAAGAACATCGCTGATGATTTCATCCTTAGCCCTCCAGCAATGTCCAGCAAATCTGGTTCTTCTCTCTCTAATCAGGGCTGAAGTCTGATGGAGGTGTCCATAGAGTTGCTCTCTCATGGGGTGTTGTTTCCAGGAAATGTTAAGAGTAGCACTTAGCATTCTGGTGTATACACCATCAATTTTTTTCTTCAATCTTTTGGTGAAAGTCCAAGTGCTACCTTCATATACGAGATGTTAAGAGCAGCTCTTAGCATTCTGGTGTATACACCATCAATTTTTTTCTTCAATCTTTTGGTGAAAGTCCAAGTGCTACCTCCATATACGAGATGTTAAGAGCAGCTCTTAGCATTCTGGTGTATACACCATCAATTTTTTTCTTCAATCTTTTGGTGAAAGTCCAAGTGCTACTTCCATATACGAGATGTTAAGAGCAGCTCTTAGCATTCTGGTGTATACACCATCAATTTTTTTCTTCAATCTTTTGGTGAAAGTCCAAGTGCTACCTTCATATACGAGTAGCGATGCAACAATGGCTTTAAAGAAGTCACGTTTCATCTTGGTAGGAAGACTTGACTTCCAGATCGCTTTCATCTTGTCAACTCCTTCAGTTCACACTCTGTGGAATTTTTCTTGGCAACTTTAATACCAAGATAGGTAAACTCGTCGACATTTTTTAGACAAGTCCCACTTAGGGAAGAGATATTTCCATGTTGGTTCAGGAGAATGTGCTCTCTTTTGCTTGTGTTGACAAAAAGTCCAATGCAAGTTGCTGCTCCTTCAAGACAGTGTAGTAGAGCTTCTGTCTGTCTAGTTGTGTCAGAAAAAATAGCAATGTCATCAGCATTGCCTGCGTCTGTGATTTTCTCTGCTGGATACATTCTGCTTCTTGCAGGTACCGATGTCAAGCCATTTTCTTTTAACTTGTCAACTGACATACAGAGGATGTAGTCAAGGCAAATTATAAATAGATAGGGAGCTATAGTATTACCTTGAAGAACACCTGAAGTGACTTTAAAAAGTTCGGTTGCTCCAGCAGGCGATCGCACCAAGATCATTATTGCATCAATAATCTCATCCGGAATACCATATGCCAAAAGAATTTTTTTCATCTCCCCTCTGTGTATCGAATCAAAAGCCTTCGAGAAATCAACGAACAGCAAGACTGACTTCAGATTTGTTTTTCGTACGCCATCCATAATCCTTCGAACCGTTAAGATTTGCGCAGACGTTGATCTATTTTTCCTAAAGCCATTTAACTAAATCGGTGTTTATTTAGATTAGGACCCGAGCTAACTTTAACCGCGTCGTTAGGGTCAGGATTAGGGTCAAAGTTAGCTTGGGTCCTAATCTGATAAAGTACCACTAAATCTATATATCGTTATTTTCACAAGTTCTGTCACCATTTCTATATGTCAGGTTGCAAAGTGAACAGACATTTTCCAAAACACATCATGTTGTATTAACTTTCTTTTCCGACACTTTTTCTATTCAATATTTTAAATATTAAAAGTAGGAAATTTTGTACATTATTTCATTAAAACAAATTTGATATGATTGGAATTTTCCCTGATACTTGCAAAATGCACACAATACTACCAGAAAATATTTCAGAAAAATGTTCAAGATGTGTTTTAAAAATAGCCATTATCATACATGCATAATTTCGAAGGGAAAAAACGAAAATGGACATTGTTACGGTAGCAATGAATAAACAAACAAATAATTAAAAAAACAAAAGGTATCTATTTATTTAACCTAAACGATGGTACAAAGGTCAGTAAGATGGTGAAATTAGATTATGCACAGGTGTTAATGAAGTCCAACTTTTTTTAGATGTGAGGTAAAAAATATCGTGATCCCATAAAAAGATTTTTAAAAGTAAGTTTCTAGACAAAACATGGAATAATTTCTTTAGCAGTTCTGGTCACATGACATCCCCTGCTTGTAAATATGATTTTCCATCAGTTGGCAATAATTTTTGATTGCAAATTTGGCCTGATGAGACTTCGGCCGAAACATGTATGAACATATATAGCCAGAAATGATTGTATAAATTAAGATTCATACTAAATAAATATACCGTTCTACCTGTTATTGAGCACTATTATATAAATGCAGTAAGATTCATAGGATTGTTTATCCAATCTCTATGAACGAAACTACACCTGGAATACTGTGGGTGTGTGTGTACATATATACGCTCTCCTCTATGGGTATAGCACTCTGATGGAAGAAATAATGGTTTCCACTTAGCATAATTCAATGCTCTTCTGTAAAAAGTCTACTCACGACAACGAGTATCGTAAAATGTGTAGACAAATGAAAAAATTAATTTGGGCTATATAATTTCTTCCACTCTCAGTAGTAAGTTCGTTCAGATAGTAAGAGACCAAGTGGCACCCGGGTTTCGAATCTCGGGGTTGATGCACTTGCAACGTTTAGCCACACTTTTAGTTGTGAAACTACGAAACAGATGTACGTTGATGACTAGTGTGTGTGTACGCGCATAGACATGAATGGAGAAAGCAGATTGACCAAACAATACAATCAAATGAACTCGTATAGAGAGATTTTTAATATTTCTTCTTTATCATTAAAAAAATGTTCTTCTGTTTTCCTCTTCCCTTCATGTCACATGTCTATGTAATTGTTTGGAAAGATTTTAAAAAATAGCATCATCACTCATTTCTGATGAAATCTTTTGATAATAAAGACGAAATATTACAAATTTTACCGTATCAGATAATTTGATTGTTTTGTTTTGGTCTATCCGCTTTTTCCATTCATACAGTTTGTGTTTTGTCGGATATTATCTCAACTTTTTTTCTTTACACACACACACACACACACACACACACACACACACATATATATATATATATATATATATATATATATATAATTATAGTGTGTATGTCTTATCAATGTTTTCAGCCTTTTGTAAAACGCTTATCCTTTCCATCGCATTTTTATTTTTATGTCTCATAGTTTCTTAGCGCACTTAAGCAAATCAGATTTCAGAATAGAAAAAAAACATCATTTCTTTTTATCCGGTTATTTGTACAGCGGCAGAGCGGAAATGTGAGATCCTGTGTGTGAGTTTTTATGCTAATTACAGGAATTTGTATCAATAGGGCTGATATGGTTGCGGAACCAAAAATACATTATTATAAATAGCGTGAATGATAAAAAGGAAAAAAGAAAAAGACGATAAAGATGCCAGACAAAAAGCTTTTCTTCTGTTTTTCATTGTTTTATTAAGCGCGAACCACTAAAATTAAGGTCTTTTTAGTATAGCTATTGCAGAGGCCCTCCAAGGCTTTATTTCAGCATCATAATTAGTATTCTTAATTTTGTCATATCCGACATCCCATGGATTCAATTTATATATATATATATATATATATATATATATATATATATATATATATATATCAAGCAAAGAGAAAATCTCCTCGGGCTTAATGTTGTTTCTATTTGATTGAACTTCTTTCTTTTTAAAAAAAATTTTTTTACCCTTTCCCTCGCTATAATTCTCATAGCATCTTTTTTATATTTTTTATACATTACCTCGATATTTGGCTCTGTTGAGCGAGGTACGAAACCGGTCAGCTGCCCTTTCATCTTTTTAATTTCTTAATTCATTATGAGTAATAAATATTGTCTCTTCAATGCCATTTTAAAGTTTTGTACGACAAAGAATATATATATATATATATATATATATATATATATATATATATATATATATGAGAAAGATACAATAGATGTGTAATGTGAGTCTTAGAAAGGCTTATATCTGATTACCTCAGACGAAGATTACTCTGGACAGTATAGGGGGATGTGTGCAGAAAAGGAAATTTCGATGGTATGGTTATCTTGAAAGAATGAAGAGAGTTCTGTGGTTAGTAGATGTAGAACAGTTGATGTAGCAGTTTCAGTTTGCAGAGAAAGGCCAAGAAAAACGTGGGAGGAAGTTATAAAAAATGGACCTGAGAAATAGATAAATACCTGGTCTGAGATAGAAGTTAATTTCTTAAAGCCGTCCAACACGTGCCAGCATGTTAAACTGACGTTAAACCGAATTTGATATGATGATGATAAGGTCTTGAAAGTTTTCAAGCTTTAAACTATTAGAGATGTAGAAGATCTATAATATTTTCATAAATCTTTTAGTCCTTGGCTTTAAAAGAATTTTATTTCGAAAATTTTAATTTTGTTTCACCTACAGAATGTTAAAGACAAAAACTCTTTGTGTCATATTTTGCATCAATTTTTTTAGTAACTGTAATTTTCTCCTAGTAAGGAATTTGTTTGTTTTCATACAAAATTTACCTCATTGTACTATAATCAAATGTTATTGTAAAGATCATCGGTTGTTTGCATTGAGAAATGTTTCAGGGATTTCAAAACAAAATAGTAATTCTATCATGGTTCCCCAGCAGTGTTAATCAAACACCACCTACCGTTTGTTACCTTTAATTGGAGCACAGGTGCTAGTGTGATTGAAATAGTTAGGAGTGGATAGAATAAGATTTTGATTCTTTAAACATTCTTCATGACTGTAATTATATCTTTTGAGGGAGTGAATGATGAACATGCTTTTAATCCTATTGTTTTTTATCTTATTTCCTGCAAGCGGTTAACCTTACTTTTTCTGTTCATGTTTTTTTTTATCTAAGGATTCTGAAGAGAAAGATTTGTTTTTATGGTAAACTATCCGGATATTTTGTTTATTGTACAGATTTTTTTAAACAATTGTAAATCCATTGAGTTGCTTTGAGTATAAATTATTATAAGATGATATGAAATAATAAAATTCTTGAAATATATATATATATATATATATATATATATATATATATATATATGCAGAATTGAAAGAAATTTGTTTTTATTTGCAATTTGCCAAAAACTGCATTTTTCACAGCATTAATTTAATAAAGTAAAAAATTTACATTTAAATGAAATCATGTACATCCATTAGATAAAAAGTTATTTTTCTCAGTATCCGTTTCAATTTTGAACACAACACAAAAATGAAAGAGTATTCTTTTATATTTGAAAATAGTATTTAAAACACACCACAATTATAAAAAATACAATAGGTTTCTTTTATTTTGAAATACACATAAAAAAAACAGAGTGCGATACTTATGACACTGCACAAATAATGACATGTTCTCGAGACTCATAGAATAGGGGAAATTATTGGTGAACGAAGCATCTTTGGCTAGTAAAAATTTAGCTTTGGTTATAGAACGCAAATACTCGGGATTGTAAAAAATGTTCAGAATTTCTATACCGTGAATACTTGGGATACTCGAGTATAAAACACTACAAGAAATACTTTCATTATAAGAAAGAAAATAATCCTGAACAAAAAAGAAAATCGCTTAAGACCGTCGTCAGGATGATCAAAATAAAATCGGTTATGAAGCATAAAATCGTATTCAATTGCACACTAAATGCATGAACTCAACATTTTCTCTGAAGCTTCAATCATTTTCAAAACGTTTCAGCATTAAATAGCTCTAGAAAGAGTTGATATGCCAATGCTAAAAAATGCTTCGGCATTAAATATCTCTAAAAAGTGTTCAGATGCCATAAAATAGACAAAGCTAAAAGATGCGTTGTAACTGTAGTCGAATATAGTTTAAAACCTCTTAGTTATGAGCTTAATACTTTCTGAAAATTCAGTTGAAATAAATGGCAAAGTTTTAGCTGCACTGACAGATAGGTATATAACAATTCGGTGTATTATTAATAAGATTGTAATGACAACATTTGTTCTTGAATAAAAACAATAATGAACTCTTTCTACCATAAAAATATATTAGATTTTTCAATTAAAAAAATAATTCCTGAAATTTGTGTCGAAATCGGACTTGAAATTGTTGAGTATTAGCTATATGAACGGATGGACAATACATCCTGATCGAATGTAGCGTAATATCTTCCTGGTGATTAACTCTTCCAAACAAGATGTAAATCCTTACATCCCTTTATTGCATCGTAAATGTTAACACAGTTAACACAATATCTTACATTAATAGATCAGAAGACTCCAAAGCATAGGGGAGTGCACCACTTTTTTATACCGTTATTTTCATGGTTGGTGCTCGACTGAGTTCAAATCTATGATCCCCCCCTTGTAAAACATTCACAATAAGAACCCACCTAGCTACTACCACTGTCAATAGTTTCCCTTTCTTCTTCTGCATGCCCAAGACGAAACGAAACTTTCATGGGCAGAGCTTCTTTCCTTGAACTCTCCGTCTGTGGAACACAGTGCCGCGAGCCTGCTTCCCTGCCGACTACAATATGGTCGTCTTCAAGTTCAATATAAACAAGTTCTTGTTGAACCGTCCCCATAAATAATCAATTTCTGCCCTGCTACAACCATTGTGCCGGTGAGTAAACGCAATGTTGTCTCACCATCTACAAGTCAAACATTTTAACCCCTATCTTCGAGTCAAACTGTTTAATCCTTATCCTCGAATGGCCTTTGGCCCTTGATAAACGGTGACCTTTAATGTAAAAGAAAATCTAGATTACTCAACCTATCCTTGATGTTCACCTTATACTGCTATTTTTCAAGCAAGGGGGCATCAACTATTATTGTTTGAGTCTTTGATATGACTCGAGTGAAGATTGAACCCCGCTATCCCAGTCCATTAGCGAACACTCTAACCATTATTACAAATACAAAAACTGTCATTGTGTTGACATTCAACCTTTACAGCCTTTCATCACCTAAACATATTTTCACATTAAACCTATTGAATTTAATAGTCAGTGATCGACTGTGTGACCAGTTGAGCTACACACATATAAACTAAAAAGAACACTAGAAAGCCGGTTTATAAGAAGGCTTGAATGTTCCATTATGTTCAGATGAGCAAGTCCATTCTCTGAGTTCTGATTGGCTGCTAGTTAATGAGTGGATAGTCTATTATAAAAATTCTTGCTTGACTTAAGCACATCAACTATTGGAGCCCTTTATGCTAGTAAGTGTCAATTTGATTCTACACAACCCGTGCATAATTTCCTTACTTTAAATGATTTCATGCAGTGTCTAACAGTTTTTTCATTACATTGCATACACTGTTTAAACTAATTCTTTGTATGACAAATAACACACTATCATTTCATTATCGTGATAATAACCATTAGGTGTTTCGCATTCAACCCTGCATTGACTTGTTAACAGCTTTCACACAGTGTCAAACCCTAACAGTTCTTCATTACATTAATAACCCAATCCAGAGAGTATTTCGTTCCTACCTAATTCCAGGCATTATTATCTGCTGCATGATCTTTGAAGCTTGTTGCAGCTTAAGAAAATCTTTCATTTGATTTGAATAATGGGTCGGATTACTCCGTCTGGCTGGCATTGAAGAGAACAAATCACTTTTTGAAGAATAGTATGCCACGTTTCTTTGGAAGGGGGTAGAAAGGAGTTTATTCGGTTCTAATCTAAGGCCTTTTTCCTCTGTCTGCACACGTGTGGCCCTTGCTTTATAAAGAACGCCTTAACTTTGTACTGATTAGAAGAGACAGAAAATGCCTCTCTCCTGTTGAACTCATCAATCATGATCGTTATCTATCGGGTAGTTTATCCTTCTGCATTCTCTTTAAAGCTGTTTGCTATTTCATGGGTAAATTAATTATGTATGCATACGTACGTATATGCACGTATGTATATATGCATACGTACTTATATATATGTATGTATATATGTATGCATACATACTTATATGCACGTATGTATATTTGTATGCATACGTACGTATATACATGTATGTATATGTGAGCATGCGTATATATATATAGAGAGAGAGAGGGGGGGGAGAGAGAGAGATATGTGTGTGTATGTATGTATGTATGTAAAAATAATAAAAATGAAAGAGACTTTTTAAGCAAATCAAAGTTTATGCTGATACTTCCAGTTATATGTGTACCTTCGGTTTCGGCTGTACTTGATAGGTTTTTGTCAAATCATTCCATGTTCATCTCAAGAACTTGGCCTGAAAAAGCTTAGCTTAATAAGACTGTAGTCGAAACTGTATGCACATATGTAGCAAAAAATGTTTGATTTCATATAAAGTTTATACTAAATATATATATATATATATAAATATATATATATATATATATATATATATGCTCTGAATTTCATGATAAATCTTCATTGAGCTTGTATTTGGAAATTTTCAGATACTGTAAGGAATATAAATTGAAAACATATTTTCCATTATAAAAAAAATTATATATATATATATATATATATATATATATATATATATATATTTCCACTGTTATCCCTTTCTCATCCATAAATTCTTAGGTGACTTTTTATACCATCTGCATGGTCTGTAGCACAAATGGCAGACGAACATTACAGCATAATAAAATCTATTTTTTTGTGTACAATCATGTATCGTTTTAGCCAAGAGTTCGGTTTACAGACCTTGTTACATATCATGCAGGTTGTTCCACCATTTCTTTGGAGAATTATTTCGGATGGTTATTCTTTTGTGCTTCTTCAGGGGATAGACATAACCAGCTATTGATGTTGCAAATGGGCAAGTCAAGTTCGAAGCAAAATGCAAGCAATCCTCAGGCTGCTTGCATTCATTCTATAAATGCTCCACATCTCATAATCTCTACCCCCACAAGCATTAACATCACTGAGAAGCAACAACTTGTTATGAACAGGCATCGACGTTATGGCAATACGATAAGACTCCTAGAAACAATCAACTGACCTTTTTTGTAAGACGAGAGTGATCGGCTCATAGTAGTAGCATTATAGAAAGACAAAGACTGAAAATATTGGGAGAAATATTAAACACGTGGGCTTAGCAAAACTTTTATTACTAAAATACAAAGAGTTTACACAATTCAAATAGAATTCGTAGGACTAAGGGTATACATATCACATGATCATACATATTGTTCATATTATCGCGTAGTGATTTATACTGCAGTGTGGTTATCAAACTTACGGACTTGTCACTACTTAAGTGCACTGTTTCAGTTAATCAATTCACACTCGTCACTCGTTTGTAGAGTTGGTGCATAGATAAAAAAAGATTTGTCAACATTTTTCGTTTGTTTGTATGCACGAATTAAAAAAATACTTCTAACTTTTAAGTAAATGACTGACACCTTTGTGGCTGTCACATTTTAAAGGCGATTTAATGGAAAGAGAAAATCAATTTTACTTTTAGACAAAATTATGGCTGATTTCCCTCGTCATTGTGCTGAAATTTTAAACATTAAAATTAAGTTATGTTCAATATATTTTGTACCTTCTACGGCTTGCTAACAATGACTGCCACCATAATCACTATTGTCACACCAACTACAGCAGCTCGTTTCTAATCAACAAACTGATCCTAGCTCGATCCGGCCATCAACATCATTATCATCATAAACATCTGTAGCTTGTTTTATGGGCAGCCAATGTTCTACAGCATTTACATCAAAAGCAAGAACTCCCACTGAACAGACCAAAGGACACTTCAACCAGGATAACCATCATCACCATCCAACGGTAACGATCCAGCATCTATTCTATTGACTCACTGAATCGTGAACTCTTATTAACTGCCACATATCTATTTATTTGAAGTTAATGCCACCTTTATATTTCGCTGTACACATGAGTTCGTTTTTCCTACTTTGCCATTTGCCGTATTTATGTGGGTGCCTACTTTCTTAGTCGTAAGACTAATCAACCAAAGATTGGCTACTGCAACAATGGTTTAAAGTTTTCCCTTACCAACTTTGATAAGTATATATATATATATATATATATATATATATATATATATATATACACACACACTAACTGAAGTATCTGTCTATGCCAGGTTTCTCAAATTTTATAGCCAAGATTAGAACAAGATCAAATATATTTTTATCCTTTTTTAATAAAGCCGTGATTTAACGTGAAAAGTAGTTGTCGGCTGGAATGAGAACGCTAAAGATGTCGTAACATTTGTTTGTAATGTTATTTTTACATAATTTAATTTTTAATAATGAGTTTTAAAAAAGGGTCAATAACTTCTGATATGGACATCAGATTGAAATTAATAGGTGGTCATTTTGGCTCTTACATCAATTGTTTTAATGTGATGCCGAAGCACACATACATACAACCGACATATCTCTCTCTCTCTCTCTCTCTCTCTCTATATATATATATATATATATATATATATATATATATATATATATATATATATATATATATATAATTAAATTGAAAATATAAGCCATTAACAATGTAAGATTAATTTTTTTTTTTACATTAATCTTATTAATTGCGGAATAAAATTCCATCATCAGAGGTGACCAGTATTGAGTCATTTTTTTTTAATTAAAAAAAATAAAAAATAAAAAATAAAAATGACTCAATACTGGTCACCTTTGATGATGGAATTTTATTCCGAAATTAATAAGATTAATGTTTAAAAAAATAATTAATCTTGCATTGTTAATGGCTTATATTCTCAATTTTATTAACAAATCCAGCAATGCTTTAAATGAACGACCAACCCATATTACTTTATATATATATATATATATATATATATATATATATATATATATATATATATATATAAAACGTCAAACCACTTGAATTTAATATTCAATTTGTTCATCTCTCTCATTTCATGTATGTGAAATTTTTGACTAACAATATATAAATAAGGAGTAAATGTGAACCCCTTTGTACTTTTGCTACCAGTCCTTAACTCTATCTTCCCAATTTTATTATTTTTTTTATTCATGATAAAAAATGAAGTTTTCTTTGATGCTTATGTATATTCAGCGTGGACAAAAAACAATTATTATCATAAAAATATCTAGTTTATATATATATATATATATGTATATGAGAGAGAGAGAGAGATGATAAAGACAGGAATAAAATGTTCCAACCTAATGGAAAATTAAACAAGAAAACCAAAAAATATTATTTATGTATTCATAACTTTCTAGTGATTCTATAATTTAACTGCTACCACTGCCACCATCTACTTATTTCTCGTATTTTGATCTTATTGCTCAAATCGGCCGCAGCTCTGAGCCTGCTGGCAAAGCATTTTTGTACTTGTATGATTTTTTTCAGATAAACTATCTTGAGGGAGTCTTACAATAAAGACGATACTTTGATGAATACATGAAATAAATAGTATTTTTTATTTACTTTTTTTATTTTCCATATAAATTTTTCTATAAATTGGAAAATAATAGAGAGAAAACCAATTGATTCACCTATATCGAAAGTTTGCAATTTGTGTAATGCTGAAAAGTTCCATATTTTTAAGGCCATCATGAACTCAAGCACCAGATGTCTAAATGTGCGCGATGAGGTTTTTAAGGGTTGCGTACATCGTAAACAAGCACTCCTTAATAATTGGATGGATCGAGTGACTTAAACATACCCAGAGTCCCCCTTGAATTAATTTTCAGACCCTTATATATTTCCACTGTAGGCTTCTCATCTATGAACCTGATTACAATTCTTTTACAAATATTTCTCCTTTTTCCCTCTTCTTCTTCGGGTTCTTTCTTTCATTCCCTTTTTTCACCACTCTCTTTAAACGTTTAAATTTTCTGATTTTTAAATTTTCTGATTTTGGTATTTTGGAATTTTAAGATTTTTGAATTTTTAAGATTTTTAAAGTTTTTGAATTTAGCAAACTTAAAAGTTTGCTATTTTTTTTTATTTTTTAATTTTAAAAATGTTTTTTAAATTTAAAATTTTTTTAAAATCTTTAAAATTTTACATGTTTTAAATTTTAAAATTTGTTTTTAATTTTTTGAAACTTTTTAAAAAATTTTTAATTTTTTAATTCTTTAATTTTTAAAATTATGATTTTTAAATTTTAAAATTTTTATTTTTAAATTTAAATTCATAGACCTTTTATTTTTTAAATAACATTTATATTCCCTCTTATAGACCTTATACTTACTTCTATAACATTATCATATTAAGAAGTTGCCACAATAATTATCAATTCTTAATTTTTAATAGTATTATTATTAGTATTTCTAACATTTTTAGGTTTAACATTTATTTGTTCAATAAGGGATTTTTTTGATATATTATCTTAAAGTATTTTGACAGATTTTTAATAAGCGTTACATTAATATTATTATTATTATTATATTTTTTATCAATATTTTTATCATTATTTATTAACAGTTTTATTGTTTATTTCTAACATTATTATTTTTAACATTACTATTTTTACAATAAGGGTTCCTTTATTATATAGTGTAGATCTTGAAGGCTTTTAACAGAGAATTTTAATAAGTGTTACATCTTAATATAAATTTATTACACCTGACAATTTAATATATGATATTTACTATTTAATATATAATATTTAATTTATAATATATAATATTATTATTTCACTCAAATTTTTTTTATTGTATCTTAATTTATCCTTGATTGACATCTGATACCCTTTTCCCTCCCTTATAATAAGGGATAAATATTTTAAAATTTTAATATTTTAAAATTTTTTTTAAATATATATTTTTAGGATATTTTTCAGTAATATTATCATATCGTATAGATTTAACACGGTACTATCTGCAGAATTATAAATGGATTCCTCACTTAAATAACATACGTGTATATATAAATAGCTTTATCTAGTTATAACATTCAGGTTATTACCGCCACACTTGTGTCGAATACACGTACATATACAAATGCGCGTGCATATATAAAATATATATGTATAAAAAAATATATATATATATAAAATGTATATGCATGTGTGTATATATACAATCACAAGGACATGCATACGTAATTTTAGTATGCATGTGGGTATGAGCTGTTTTGTTGTAATATGATAAAGATCGAAATTACTTTTTTGAGTTATTAATAGAACTTCTAGTAATATTGAATATATATATATAAATAATATGCATCCCTAAATAGTTACCTCCCCTTATAAGATAATTTAATCGAAGTTAAGTACCCTTAACCATTCTTTCATTAATGCAAGTTTGAATAAAAGTTAAAGCTTCTGTCTATTTCTTTTCTGTCCCCTTGTTTCCCACTAGAGGACCAGCGATCTGATGCCATTTTCTAGTGTGTACAGGAACTCGCCATTATTGCATGTACTTTTGACTCGCATGAATCGTCCTCATTTAAAATGGTGAACTTATTATGAAAGGTCGATTAAAAACGTTTTGAAAACATTTTAAGATACCGTCTGCATTCACATACCAATCCTGGTTGATGGTAGGTGTATGCGCTCAGATGAATGGTGAGGCGAAGACTACAGTTCGAAACAGCGAGGATGGAAGTGTTTTTAGTTAGTATATTATGGAAGTCTGCTTTGGAAATGATGTGTGCTGTTAAATGTTTAGTGGAGGGAGGTTTGTTGGGAGAGGGAAGTGGCATGTTAGGCGGCAAGAGATAGTTGTCCTAGTGATGCCAATATATGTATTATTCTTAGATATACTGGACATTTATACACATATATGACATTGCTAGTTTTAAATAGATAGTTTCTGAACAAACAAGAATTATATATCAGGATTATTGAATTGTAATGTTATTACAAAAATACTATTATCTGTTGAGGTGAAGCAATTATAATCATTATATATAATATATACTTAAAAAAAACTTTTGATAAAATCTGTCAAAATGTATGAATGAATATGTGTATGTATGTATATATCTATGTATATATATATATATATATATATATATATATATATATATATATATATATATATATATATATATATATATATTAGGACTTCATGTATCCACGTAAAATATTATAAGGAGATATAATTTTTTATGTGTCAGTTTTCAGTATTTACTTCAACAGTGCTCGATACGTAAGTAGAGCTAGGTAGTAAGCAATGAAAATATATATGGCAATCAAGCTACACAGAGGTTCCCGTGTTTCGTGGGGAATCGTCAGGCTAAATGCATCTAGCCTGACGATCCCCCCCGGGGATGAAACACGGGAGCCTCTGTGTTGCTTGATTGCCATATATATTTTCATTGCTTACTATATATATATATATATATGTATATATGTGCGTATATATATTTATATATATAATATTTTATAAATAAATATTAATTATTTATTACCTACAGACATTGATGTTTCATGCTTACGCAATCTTCAGTACAGGAAGTTAATTCCCGACGGTTGGCGGGCGTGAACTCCGATCACAAATCGCCACTGATTCGCAGTCAAGAGCGTTATCCGTTGGCCACCACAAATTAGCTTGGAAGTTAGGAGGAATTTAACATTGTAAATGCCAAGCTGGCGGGTATTTACAACAAGCATGTGTGTTTCATTTTACTTAAGTTGAAGTTCTCAGAAATTAAGGAGCCCCTTCCTGGGGCTAACACTTGATATCTATATGAGATACATAGATATTCCATTAAAGTTCTCCTTTACCTGTCAAACGTTGAGTTAGTAATATTAAGAACATTAATTTTTCTCTCTCCAATTGACCAGTTAACTATGCTATAGTGTATCTTTCTTGTGGTCTATTGGTCTAACCTGATTCCAGGACAAGAATTTATCTTGTCTGGTTGAGTATCCAGCTAAGTGCTGTTACTTGAGATAACATTACTTGGAGAAGGTGCACCATTCCCAGTATGAGCCAGTGTATAGCCGTATCGAGGGGATATAATTTGGGCTTCGAATACTATGTTATTTTGAATATTTGGTCAGGGTTTATTTGTAGGGGAAGTATCCTTATGTCAGGTTGTTCTGATAAACCCTTGTACAGAGAGACCGAAGACACTCGAGGATGGTGTCTAGTAGGTAATTCAAACTCCCCTTTGTGTGTGTATATATATATGTATATATGTGTGTGTATATAAAAATGGGAAAAGTAGATAGACTAAGTAATACAATCAAATCACTTCATATAATGAGATTCTATATTCCATCTTTATTATTAAAAGAATTTAGAAATGACTGAAAAAAGTGTAATTTTCAAATTTACAAAAATCACAGCGTTTTGAGGGGAAAGAAACAGTTGAAAAAGGAAGAGAAGAGAGGGTAGAAGAAAACTGGAGATCTTATGTATTGGCAAAATACATTTCTGTTAATTTGAAAATAGCTGAAAAAAAGAAAATCAAGAAAAACTATACATTTTACATTGTTAAGCGCGACTACTTATTTGAGTAGAGTTTTAAAAAATAAAAGTAAGAAAAGAAAAATTATAAAAGTTTTTAGCATTTAATAATTAAATTTTGACTAAATACTGACTGGTCAAAGGTTAATTACCGAATTTAAATGAAGCTATAATTGATAAACACCAAACATAAGTTATTTGTGCTCAAGCATTAGCACAGTCAACATTTCCTGTGTTATATGAAGTAAAAACACAGGATTGCGGAGTCGGAGGTTTTGGAAGGAGTCGGAGTTGGACTTGTAAGAATGTTAAGAGTCGGAATTGTCAATCTCCGAAGAAGCAACAGATAGTCTGAATATTGGAATTTTTTAAAATAAGAAGTCTGTCGGATATTTGGGAATTCTCAGAGTCTGTCGGATATTTGGGAATTCTCAGAGTCTGTCAGATATTTGGAAATTCTAGGAGTCTTTCAGATATTTGCGAATTCTAGGAGTCTTTCAGATATTTGGGAATTTTAGGAGTCTTTCAGATATTTGGGAATTCTAGGAGTCTGAGATGGAGTCAGACCTTTATACCCTCTGAAAACGAAACCCTGGGAAAGCATGGCAAAGGCTTAAACCTTGACAGTTAAAACCTGTTAGAATTGCAATCACGGGTGAAATTGGATGAGGTAAAACTGATGGTTTTAATTTCCTAAAAGACCCTGAGGAATACGAAACGAGAATTTCAAATGGCCGATCCAAGAGGTTTTTGACAGGTTTTCTGGCAAGATTCCAGGGAATCATCCAACCAGATTAAGTCTGTTATAAATGCAGAATGCAGCTAAAGAACACGAGACATCATTATTCAGAGAAAGGCTTTACAAACTCTATTCAAAGTCTGTAATGCCAAAATAATAAAAAAGACTGCTTGGTTAAACGTTGTTCAGAAGCACCAAACTTGGGACAAAGAAAAGTGGTAGAAGGTTTTGTTCTCTAATTAGAAAAAGATTCGATGGTCCAGATGGCTTTTAACATTACTGGCACACTGGGGACATTTTTCTACACGCCACAGTGAAAGACGTTCAACTATGATGTTAGATGCTTTCTTCTTTCAAAGAACAATTGAATTTCAATTATACAGAGACGTCAAACCGTAGCTGGTTACATTGAGAAAACATCCTTATTGACTTGCATAGAAATGACTAGGCTTTTCTACAAAACAATGCTGCTATATATAATGACTTTTTCATGACCAAATTTCTGCGACTATGTGGTGTGTTCGCCTGACCTGAACAGTTTTTGAAAATGGTTGTGGCTGGATAAAAATGGAAGTCTATAGAAATGAACACCAATTCTAAACAACGTATTATCATTGTGAAGTTATCTTAACCCTTTTTTAATAACATTCCAGCCAGTTATCTGCTGATGATTATATCAACCATACCAAAGCCAATTTTGTATATATTCACAATAATCTACCTACAGACAACCATTGATATGTCTTGTTTGGGCATTTTTTATTTATTTATTTAGGACCTCATTTAAGTATGATCATAAAGCATTGACCATCTTGTATTTTGCCTAATTTCAGTGTGCTTAGTTTCCCTATTTAATGCTAAAATATTTTTTCTCATTGTTAACAAGTTCAACAATGAAAAGTGCACATGGTTTCTTTATTTTTAATAAGCCTTTATATTTAGGTCAGCTGTATATAAGTATTTTATTTAAAAACTATACATTAGTGTCTGTTTAGTGTACCAGAATTTCATGTATATATAATGGAAGGGCGCTGAAGATTCAGTGTGGCAATATAAGATGTTTTATACCCCAGAAACAGCATGGCTAGACCGATGAAACCCCGGTACACCAAACAGACACTGTTTTGCAATATCAACAGTTTTTCTATTGATGTCTGTTGGGGGTAATTCTGATGATCGGTGATACCGTGAAACTGCAGTAAACTATTAAAGCTAAGTACATTTTATCATTTATTATCAATCTAGTTCTATCCGATAAGATAGCAAGGCCTTTATCTGTCCAAGACCTGCTCCCTTGATTCGGTTCTGTTATGTTGAGAGGTTTGTCGTTTGTAATATAATGGAAATAGTTTAACGTTTACTGGTGTGAACTTGGCATGCAGTGTTCAAATTTTCTCAGGCTGTAACTTTACGTTCCACAATCATCATATCATCATATTCGGTTTAACGTCAGTTTTACATGCTGTCTTGTGTTGGACGGCTTTAAGAAACAAGAACAAGCTTGTTAGATTTTTTTTGTGTGTCACATTTTTCCTTCTTTTTTTTTCTCTACCGCAAGAGTAGTCCTTTTCTCAACTTGTTAAAGAAAACAGATGACCGTTTATTTAATGTAACTCAACGTTGGCTACAAAATAGGTCTGGTCATACTATTTGATAGACAAGTCGTCAAGGGAAGATAACTGTGATTGACTTCAGCACGTCGTAAACCTCTTAGTTATTGTCGAACAACGCAGTCTTTTCTCTGTAGTTATTTTATTTATGAATAGCTATGTCTACCTGACGTTGCTCAGGAGTTATTTTACTTTCATTTTTGTGTCACTTCTTTTTTTTAAAATGCCTTTGGTTTTATTTTACAAATTATTTTATTTTTTAAATAGAATTTTGAAGGCTGCATTTAATTATTACACGATTTTATTGTCATTAAATTATTAATCAAACTAAATTGTTAACTAATTTTGTTATGGTAGTGTTTTAATTTCTATTTATAAAATTACAATCTTCCCAAGTCGATGAAACACCTGGTAGACAATTAAAGATGATGGTGTTAGAATGTGGGACAGCCGTATGCAACAGGATTATAAAATTGGACTATTTGATATTCCGTTTTATACATTTTTATAGTGATACACGTTTTGGAACATCTACTTCAACACACAGCCGTCATATTGGATATGGGTTTGCTTGATTAAAAGTAAATGTATAAATAATAGTGATGTAGAACAACGGTTATCATTAAATTATTAATCGAAACAAATTGTTAACTAATTTTGCGAAGGTAATGTATTAATGTCGATTTATAAGATTACTTGATGTAAAGAGCTGTGAAAATTTTCTCACCAACCATCAACTTCATCAGTATAATTCGCTCACTGACACGATTAACTTCAATTACTTTATCTACTCATCTCTCTGCAATAAAAATACCAACACCACCTTTTCCATTTCCATTTTCAATCAAATACATATCATATCTTGCATTCTTTCCTACAATCATTCTAGCAGATTTAAATGTCCAATGAATTTCTTGGACACCACACGGATCAATGCATCTTCTCTCAAGAAACTCAATAATCTTACCAGACCTTCTGCATAAGCTTCCAACATTTAAACTACATAGTTAAAATGCAAGCGAATTTCGTTGGACTTTATTTCCTTTATTTGAGATAAGATTTTTGTGTGTTGGGTGCTCTTTCTGATGCCTACCAATGAGGTGATGGGGACCAGTGCTTTTATCGAGACAACATCTCTAGGGGATTTCCTACAAGACTAAAGAGCACTTCATCTGTCCTTTGGAGCACAGAGTGGATGGACTAAGTTTAGGAAAATTCTGGCATTACTAACCAACAGAGTGATACCGCTGTCGACCAAGAGAGTAGTCTATCAAGCATTGTACTCAGTGTGATGATGTATGGAAGTGAAACCTAGCCAATGAGGGTTGAGGACATGTGATTCATGGAGAGAAATTATATGAGAATAATATGTTGGATGTGTAATGTGTGTCTGTCAAAACGTAGAGCTAAGTGGAACACGTTCATTCAACTCGGAGCCCGCATAAGAAAAAGATCAACCCTTGAAACTTGCATGATGCATCTGTGAGTTTTTTGTACTTCAAAATTGAAGAGCTCATTCTGATCTTGGCAAGTAATGATTCAGGGGAGATAACTTAGATATAGTACAAGACAGATAACTCTTTAATATCCTTAGCCAACAGAACCATTAAAGTTTGTTTCAGGAGGCAAGAAATAGAATCCCTCAGTTTCAGATTTTTATATTACCCTGCAGATAGTGCATTGGTAAAAATAAACTTCCTTGAAATTTGGACTGCCTGTTTACCAATTATTGCTGCTATTTTCATCAATAATTGGTAGTTTGTGGAAGATAGTTTGTCACCATGGGTTGCCCCATTGCCAAGATTTGTCAATCGCCGCACAAATTTGCCAATCGAAATAGTGGTACTTGTTTGTTGGCTAATCGTAATCGATTTGTGAACTTCACAGTGATAAAATATTGAGACTTTTATTATGCGGTATTGAGAGCAATGTCGAACAGAAAACAGAAAGCTGGAGAATTCAATGCTAGGGATTTTGAGGATGCCGAAGGTTCATTTATTTGTTATCCTGCCTGAGATTTGAAAGAGCTCACCAAATGTACTCATTATTTTCTTCTTTTTTTTGATATCGACATTCTGGTTGAGAAACTGAAAAAGATATAAATGTACTCAGCAGTATTCCTATCACATACTGCTACCCTTTCTTCCCCTGCCCTTTGCCACCATCTTTAATTATCCATCATGTAGCGCCATCTTTGTTTGTCACCATGTAGTTGCTTTATGTATTAAATACCCACTTTTCGTGTATGCGTAAAAGAAATCACTTAAACTGTATTATGAATATCTTCTTGTTGTATCATTGGAGAGGGGGGAGACGAGATCTCGTGAGTGATGTTGAAGCGATAACATTCAGCCTTTTTGCCAACAGTGAGCATTTGAGATAGACATGTAAATTGGGGCTTATGTCAATTTCCGTCTCTCCTAAAAGCCGGTTTTGAAGAGGAGAAGTTGGGAGTTCGTTAATGTTAGTAGATTGATAAGTATGGTTTACCAGATCCTGGCCAGGGGAGATATAACATCAATAAATCTGTGAACCGCAAAGCGTGTATCGTGTCTTCTTGATAAGATGTTGTTACAGGTCTATACATGTGCGTTCTTGTTTCTAAGATGGCGTCCTGATTTAATATAGGGACGGCTAGATGTGGACGCCTCATGTTATGACCACTCATTCATGAACGAAAGCGGCAGCAGTCGCAGACATCTAGTGGCCTATTTGTTTCTACGTAAAAGATGACATATTGCCTCTCTAATATACAAGACAGTATCGGACCAACATGCTCGATCATTCACTCTATGTAAGGCCCTTCGGTCAATAATGCTCAGGCCCATCAGTCAATGATGCTTCTGTGTGACTCCCATTTGTAAACCAACCAATGTGTTAAATTTTTTGATCATCAAAAATCTGAATTATCCAATCTATATATATACTATTTAAAAGTTAGGGTGTTTGAGGAATTTGTATGTTTATATGCAAAAAAGGAATAGGCATGATACACATTACTAAGACAGCAGATTTTACAATATCAATACCTGAGTTTTTACTGGATACATATTTTATAAATTTAAAGACATTAACATTACATCATACTATAAAAACAACATTTCATGAATATTTTTTTAAAACTAAGTAACCTTTTTTCAAAGTGAATTATTTTTGCTTAAAAAAATAATTTCTAATGTTTTTTGCCAAAAATGTAAATACATTCATCATAGTTACTTACTCTCTCATAGAAATACTAAATAGCATATTTTTTTCTAAAACAATTAACAAAATGTGTTCTTTGTACTAGTTATAAAGCGGTAGAAGGTAGGTAAAGATGGAAATTAACATACCCAGGTACTGTACTAACACCGTTCAAGAAGCGGGTATAAACTAGTTTTAATTAAAATTTCAGTATGTATTCAATAAATTATATATTTCATGGGATATATGAAGATATTTTCTTGTTAAGCAGTCCTCCTAAATAATCAAATTCTCCCAAACTTCCACCATCATTGTCAATTATCACAGTGTTGTCTCAGCATCCACCTGATACATATTATTAACCCTTATCCTCGAGTGGCCTTTGAGCCGTGATAAGTGGTGATTCCATAATAAAAAAAGAAGCTCCTCTCCCTATGCGAATAAAACAAGCATCTTAGCGATTTTCAAAAGACTAGCATTTTTGGACAGAATTTAAGTTTAGGCCAGATTAACGCACATGCACAGTAACATTATCCTTGTTTGTGTTTTACATATATTGTTATTGTTGTATTTTTAATATGTTATTAGTGTTAATAGTGGCACTATATAACAAACATTTCCAACGATATTCTAAGAAAGAGGAAAAAAATTAAAAGTACTGTTGAAAATACCACCGCTCATCGACACACACATTCAATCAAAGATAGCAAAATTGTTGTGGTTAAATTGACCTAGGACTGTTTATAGGAGATTAGATTATATCTCGCATGGTATAGTTGATGCCCTTTTTATGAGTCCATTTGTAAAAAAAGTATAAAAGAAAGCAGATTTTTTTAAAAATATGTTTGTCGCTGGGTGCAACAAAAGCCCATTTGCATGATTGCAGTATTAAAATCTCTTATGAAACCGAAACGTTTTAGGCTTTCATGTTTTTCTTTGTTCCTACTTTTGTTTTTATATATTTTCCTGTTTAATGGAAGAACATTTTTGAAAAATCCTTGTTCGTTCGTGATGTTTTATTGTGCAGAAAGGGGATTTCAAATTGTTTACTACATTTTTATATCATTTGATTTGTGAGTTGTGCAGCAAAAGGGAAATTTGCATTTCTATTTGGTAACAATATGGTATTTACAAAGAAATATGAATGTGCACACATATATAGACATGTATATCTATGTATGTGTGAGTGACATACATTAAGCCGCGATCATGACTCGACTGTTTGCTCGTCAGTAAGTGCTTCTAACTATACAGCTATTGACAACAGGCCACGGGTAAGTGAAATCTAATGTTTATATAAACACTATTAACACAGAAAAGTGCTCAATTCGTTTTTATGGAGAACTTTGCATTATCGCTAATGGTAGCCAACGATTTCACTTACGAAAGTGCTCAACTCATTGACTGTTTCGCTGTATCACAGCTCTTCAGTGTAACTAGACAAGAAATCGTTTCAATACTCCGTATATATATATATATATATATATATATATATATATATATATATATATATATATATACAGGGTGGGCCAAAATAAGGGTCCTATCTTTAAATTTGAATAACTTGAATTTGAATAACTTCCACAAAATAAAAGTTAAACTCACCAAACTTTATGTGTGTGTAGACTGACCCTTCCGAGATTTTTTGAAATAAACAAAACAAATTTTAGCCGAAAAACACTTCTTAAAACTTACAAAAACTAAAGTATTGTTTTTTACACTGTTTTGAGTTTTTGAAGCAAAAATAATGTTTTCTAAATGAGGGTACGTTCCTTAGGGCTAATACGGCTCATGCTTGCTTCGGAAGGGGTCCTTTACTTATTCTAAAAAAAAATTTTTTTTAAATCAATAAATAAAAAAGTTATGAATTTTTAAAAATAGGACCCTTATTTTTGCCCACCCTGTATATATATATATATATATATATATATAGGCAAGTAAAAGATGAGAATAAACTTTGTAAAAATACAATATCTATTACGTCCTCAGTTGCTCTAAACAAGGTGTTTCAAATAAAAGAAATTTATATTTCCTTCCTTAAGCCATGGTTTTTTAAAGAATGAAACTTATCATCAGAGGAATACAAAGAGATAAGTGGTTAGGGGAATTACTAAAGTCATAATTTGAAAATATATAAATATAATATAACATAAATACAAATATAGAAAGTATAGAAAATATCCAATGCAAAGAGAAGAGGTTGAAATATAGGAAAAAGTTTACCGTTGAAGGCGTCATAATTGTAGCAGCAGGTTTAAAAGCAATAAATCCAGGAAAGGTTGGCTTCAAATATTGTAAGATCTGTTGAATTTTGGAGAAGTCAAACCATTGAAGGCCTAATTAATCTGGTTGGAAGGGGTTGCAATGTGAAGGTTTAGGATGTAAGTTGTCTATTAAAAGCTATTTGAAGGACTCCCATGCGATTTCCAGATATAGTTTTTTATGGAGTTGAATTCAAAGTGAAATAATAAGTAGTTTCCATTCATGCAAAGAGCTAGTAAGAACTAACATCTTGACAGAAATCGAAAAGTTGACTAAGCCGTTACAGAAATTCAAATTCAAATTTAACAGGTTGCCTTTAAAGAAGTAGAATGTAGCAAAGAAAGAATAGTGTGAGGGGGTAGATGGGTGATGTAAATAAGGTTGGGTAGAGGGCTGCCTTGATACAGGCACGCTTCAGATGTAAAAATAGATTTTAAAGCAGATAGTGATTAAGTAGGACAATAAAGTGACTGATTTATAATAAGTTATTGACGGCCACAGACGTTGTATCAAAATGAGAGGGGTGAGGGTATAAGATTAATATTAATGAATTAATGTTGGGATTGGCAAAGCGTTAATGCTGGGTACAGGAGTTAGGGAAAAAACTAAAAACTAAAGGCCAAATAAAATGAGAATATAATTAAAGTGTAAGGAAAGTTAAAAATAGAAAGGAAAGTTAAAATTATTGTCGAATGTTTAAATAAATGAAGAAGAATAAAGGAAATACTCGATAAGGGAAAAAGACCGTAAGAGAAAATGGCCAGATAAGAGTATTTAAAAATATTACTAATGTTTAAGAGGGGGTTAGTCTCACGATGCCAATATACAGAGGTCAGGGCTGAGGTTAGTATAATTAGAAGTAATTGTGTAAAAGGGAAAGATTTAGCTTACAATTAAATACACTAAACTTGAAGTGATAAATGAGATGAGAGGAAGATATATTTAAACTGCAAAATCTGTAGAGTATACTTTGAGAAATAAAATAGGATTAAGCGTTAGTGAAAAGAGTACAGTACATAGATTCCAAAAAGAAATAAAAGAAGAATATGTTAGAATAGAGGATAATAAGGGTGGCAAAGTTAAAGGATACATAAATGTAAAATGTCAAGAATGGGGGGGGGGGCTAAGGTGTATGGCATTAAACAATAGATTATGCAATGTTCATGTACTAAAGTAAAAAAAATCAAAGATTGAATTTAAAACTATCAAGATTGAATTGGAAAATAAAATTAGGGGGAGGGAATATACTTAAAGCTAAAGATTGGTATAAAAATTAATGTTTAAAAGACCCTCCATACAGAGTTAAAGAGACTTCTAAACTTATGGATGCAAAAATTACTAGTAGTCTTCAATAGGTATTAAAATAGAGGTTTGAAAAGACCCGGTTAAGAAATTGTTTTAGGCAATTGAAGCAAGATGTTGTAATACTGGTCCCTTGTTAGCTTGTAAAGGCTTGGTTATTGGATGGGGGGTATCAGTTGGGCTGCCAAATTGATATATTTAAATCATATTTTATGCCTGCATGCCGAAAGAAATTCGCTTTTAGAATTTATGTTTTTACTCTTGGCAGCAGTGATTATCATAACGCTTTCCAAAGTACACAGTTATCAAAACCTATATCTTGGTGAATAGGACCTTGATTTTCAAGGATCGACCAGTGCAAAGAGTAAAGGGTGTTTTTACACTTAAGTTTTTATGTTAAATCAGTTAGGTAAGTCCCTGCAATTTGGTTATTATTACTTTTAAAAGAGATGTGGCTGGATATGCGGTGTTTTTATAGGAAAAGCACTGGCTCCTATGTAAATATGCATCAGGTGTGTTATTTATAGTAGTGGATGCGTCCTGGGTCTGTATGCTTAAGTTATGAATAGAGGTTAAATTGTAATGGTTTGATAGGGAAACTATATGGGGTAGAGAGGTTTGAGCAAGATTGTTGTTAACTGATAAAGAAAGATGGTTGGTGTTTAGAGTAATATTTTGGGTATCGTAATGCGGTGAGAGTTTAGAATGTGTAGGATTATTGGGTAAGGTAGGTATATGTGTACTGGTATTACTTTGTATATTAGTGTTGCAACGGAATTGTTTCACAGTGCATGTGTATATAATGGTTCTATGTATACAATCATTGTTTAGTGGACGTTCTCTAGATTTCTGGTAGTTACAATTATTTAAAGTGGGTTTAGGTGACTGTACAGATTTAATTTTGTTATTGTTAGAATTAATAATGGTTTGCGCTGTTAGGAATTGTAGAATAGGACATTTTTCTAGAATTTTGTTCAGAATCATACTATATCTATGTGGAAGTTTAAAAGATTTTTCAATAATTTTAAAGAATTCTCTAGGGATATTATTTTTAACATTGCTATTGTAGAGTGGATTAAACCAAAGGTTGTTCTTTCTCCTTAGTCGTTCATGTGGTCTAGGTTTTTTGGGGTCATGTTGTTGGCCATTGTTAGTAAGGTTCCTGAGTCTGTTTTTATAAGCGTTATTATTCTTAGAAGCTGTTGTATTCTTCTGTTTTCTATCTTTTACTGCCATGTTATTATGCTCAAAGGTTTTTTTTATATATATATTTAAATATAAAAGTAATCCATGCACACATGTGTTTTACGGTACTACAGCAAGATTCGAACCCACGACCACATTGTCTATAGTCTAGAATGTTGCGTGTGAGCCACAAGAGCTTGCCTGGAATATGTACGATTTTTTATCGCTTAAATAGTTGAGATTTATCATTGTTGTTTTTTTGGTGATAATAACAGCTGTTACGAACACTATCATTAAGTTCACTTTCCTAAGTGATGAGTTTCCTCCCTTACATATATTATATGCATTAAGTCGCCCCAAATATGGGACATATTTATTTATTTGAATATAAAAGTAATTCATGTACACATGTGTTTCATGGTACCACCGATCTTCAGTGTGGCTGACTTATATATATATATATATATATATATATATATATATATATATATATATATATAAAACAAGCTCATTTTATATTCCAATAATCATGGTTTTTATTTTCAATTTTATTTTTGACATTTTCAAAAAGGATAACATTCCTGTTAGATGTATTTTTACGACTCGTTTCCCTTAGAGGTGAGCCAACCAACATTATTATCTCAATATCGGCTCTGCTACACATAAAGATAACCAGAAAAATCCACTTGTCTTATTTATATATGCTCTGTTGTCACTGGTTGACAATCATCGAGCTTAATCTTTTTTTAAGAGAATACTAATTAAAAGGTACTGATAGTATATGCTAATACATATATTGTCATAATCCATATATATATATATATATATATATATGTATATATATATGTATAGGTACCCAAAGGAAGAAAGGAAAGTTCTTTGCAGTGGTAGAAGAGAGATTTCTTGCTGTGAATGGTTACAGAGATGAGCCAGAGAGCGGAATTCAGTCGAGCACTTTCCATGGAAATAACAATAGTTGAGAATGACTAGTAACATCTCTTCTATGAGAAAGGTGCTGTAGAGAAGAGATTATCCCCCACTTTTGCTGTATAAATATAAAATATAATGTTAATAATATATATTGATTAAATACTAGATCTCACCGGTAATAAAAGGAGTAATAATATTCCAAAAGGATAATTCGCCATGTACTGTAATTTGTTATTTTTGTGTTGTTGTTTTTTAGGCAAAAACGCATTAGATTTTGAAAAAAAATATTATAAGCTATGACAAAAACATTTTCTTCACATTCTACAGGTCCGAAATCGAAGAATGCCTTTAAAATGGTGAACGTTTAACAATGATCCAATATTTTCACTAGTACGCACCATTTCAAATTAACAGTTTAAGATGTGGAAAGATTTATCTCTATGACTGGCTATATTCATCAGTCGAACTTAACCTTTGGCATTAAAAGTCGAAAGAGAAAGAAGCAGAAATCGGTTAAGCCTCTGCTTTTGAATTCTTTTGTTTTTAAATTACGAGTACGATTGAATTTAGACAAAGTTAAAGTCCTTCTTTAAAAACGTACAAGGATACACAAGATTTTTAGATCGGACTTTTCATTCAACATTCTAACTGAATACATTTATGTTTTTATACAATTTTATGGTACATAAAATCTTTGGAAAATGTGACATAATTTTGGGTACAGTCGGATGCAAAATCCCCATTATGAGAAGATATAATTAAAACAAATCTGGCAAGTTAAATTGATTAATAAAGATATTACTTTTTAATAGTAAGGACGCATGAAAAATAAAATAAGATTTGATATTTGAGTAATTGTACCTAATTTCATGAATCAACAAAAATGGTCGAGTGATTAGTTTTACGGCTTCTCACTAAAGTCGTTGCCAAAGTAACTTCATCATTTTCTTCATACATTATAATTAAGCTTGTGATACAGACTAAATTTAAGCATCGATATATATATATATGAAAATTGATACATAAAAAATTATATCTCCTTATAAAATTTTATGTGGATACATGAAATTACTAATATATAGATATATATATATATATTTATATATATATATATATATATATATATATATATATATATTTATATATATATATATATATATATATATATATATATATATATATTTTGATTTTATTCCATTAGTTGCGACAAAACAAGTTTTGTTTCATTGGTGCGAATAGCGACCAACTCATCGGGCCGGCGAAAGGAATTCAAATGGCATAAAATTTTAACTTCACTTTAACGGGAGATTGAAAATTGAAAATACATTGGAGGGGGAGGGGGACAGAGTTGGGGCTTTGTCTATAACGGCGACATGGGACATGAGAGGGGAGGGGGGAGGACCCCAACAAGTCGTGTTTCAAATTATTACGTGGGAGGTTTTTCACGTGTCTGTGCTGTGACGATCTCAATCTCGGCCGGGGTGGGAGGAGGAAGATGGAGCGACGGCCAGAGTGAGTTAAATTTAAAATGAGAATAAAATTATGATTACAACCGTCATTCTTATTTTATTCTAATTCTAATAAGTAATTATCATGTGGATAAAAATGTTTGATAATTTTAATTTAGGGTATTAATTGCTACTTTTGCATTTTATTTATTTTATTTTAATGTTTTGTTTATTATTTGTAGTGAATTTTGTTGTGATTATATTTTTTAAATTGTGATTATATTATACCGAGATCAATACTAGTGGAATCATTTTATAAGAGAAGTTTTCTGGTGTTACCAGTTTTATCATTAACAAAACCGATTATGACGATGGTAACGCCTGCCAATCATACCTACGATAGTCGCAGTGATAACAGCCTTATATAAAAGCCTTAATAAAAATTAAAATAAAGATAAATATAAATAAAATTAGAATAAAAATAAAAATAGAAATAACAAGTTTGTAAGAATATTAATGATAATAACAATAATAATAATAATAATAATAATAATAATAATAATAGTATTAAAAAATAATAATAATAATGATAATAATACTAATAATAATAATAATAATAATAATAGTAATACTGATAAATATCACCATCATTACCATCTTGCTACTTGTGAAGTCATTGGGCGAAATAAGTCGACAAGTGATGGTAGGCTTTTTTAATTCCACTACCAATGACAAGGACTAAGTACCAGTTAATAATTAAGTGTTCAAGGTAGTGATCGAGGGGTTAAGTAATTGAGATTAGATTAGTCTAAGTGATATCAGTGTTGATAGCTGTCCCAGTTATGGGTTTATGTTAGAATTGGTAGTATGGCTGAGAGGTTATTGAGGCTGTGCATTATAGGTAGTACGTAGAGATTTGATATTATTGGTAGTTTAGAGGGGTGGTTATATATTTATAGATTCATCATGACTTGTTGGGGTGGGATTGGGTTGTAAATTTGGGTGGGTGGGTAGGGGGTTATAGTGTGTGTTGGGGTAGTGTATAGTGGGGGTTTAATGTTATCATTCATTTTTGTAAAAAAACAAAAAAAACTGTTAATTTTATTTTGAAGTTAAGTAGGGTTGGTGTGGGGTTAAGGTGAGGTATGTGGGTTGCTAAGGAGGTAGAGTCTACTATGTTTACAGTTGATAGATGTCTCTTGTTTTCTATTTAAGAGTTTGTTTTTGTCCTTAAAGCGGATAATTTCCAGTTTTTCATTTAAGCATAATCTACATGGAGAGTTTATTCATTTGCAGGTGCTGGATTTTTTCAAGATTTTCCACTTTATTATAGGAGTTTCTTTTTTGGTTTTTATTTTGTGGTAGTGTAGTGAAATATATATATATATATATAGAGAGAGAGAGAGAGAGATATATATATATATTTATATATAGATATATATATATATATAGATATATATATATATATAGAGAGAGAGAGATATATATATATATTTATATATAGATATATATATATATTTATATATAGATATATAGATATAGATATATATATATAATGTGTGTGTGGTGGATCAAATGATGGTTTCGACTTAAGAATGAGCAAGATGTGATATGGTGAAAAAGCAGGTATGTGGATATATATATAAATATATATATATATATATATATATATATATATATATATATATATATATATATACATATGCGATTTTATGAAGGCTTACCAAAGCATTCCTTTCAGGACACCAATGATCGCCATTAAAGATATTTTTTCTTACAAATATTATTTATTCAAATTAAATGTAACATTTAACATGTAACATTTAATTTGAATAAGTAATATTTGTAAGAAAAAATATCTTTAATGGGGATCATTGGTGTCCTGAAAGGAATGCTTTGGTAAGCCTTCATAACATCGCATATAAATGCTCTGTACTCTGTAATCGAGTATCATCGAGCTTGTCTTTATTGGAACAACCCCAGTGAATGATCCATTTTATAAGTGAAAATCTATATCTATATCTATATATATATATATATATATATATATATATATATATATATATAAGTTAGTTAATATTATATTCCAATAACCATGGTTTTATTTTATCATTTTTAATTTTTCACATTTCCAAAAAACATAACATTTCTGTGAGATATATTTTTACGGTCCGTTTCATTTGTCTTGTGCCAAACAACATTTTTATGTCAATATCGTCTCTGCACCACTACAAAATCATCAGAAAAATTCACAAAGAGTAAAAAGTTCTTGGATTAAAGTGTCTTGAAAAAACCTACACTATACAGCGGTTCTTTTTTTGGATGAAAACAATCAAAAACAAAGAAAAAGAGCAAACTCACACGTGGGGGAACCCACTAATACGCCATTTTGAATTTTTCATTCAAAGCTAGTACATCCTAAAAGATTGTGCAGACATTTATAAATTTTAATTCAGTGATATTTCTTAAAATAGTTAATAAGTTCTATAATTTATTTATAAATATTCTAATTCACTTGAGGGTAATTTTTACTTTCTAAAAATTACATCAATTATCCTTCAGATGTCTATTTAGGTCATTTGGATACGAAACTCTTTTAAGTTCAACAGTTTAGAGCTAGTTTCATAGACTCAGCCATTCATTCAAGCAACTATTAAGATTGTTATACTTCGGTGTTTTGTGGAAGATGTTTAGTATTTATTTATAAATCGTTTCCATCAATACTAAGATAAGCTTAATTACCCAGAATTTTTCACATGATTCGACATGATTCAAAATTCCGAAAGGGAGCTATTAAATATTTATTTGTTTATTTTAGTTTTTATAAACTGATGTTTAAATATCTTATTTTAAAGTATTATGAGGATTCAAAAGTACTTTTAAAGACATTTATACTTAAAGTTAATTGTGATTACGTTTTAAATTTAACTCGCAATTATAATGTGAATACCGACAAGCACCAATGTCAATATCAGGCCCCACTTTAATTGTATGCCTATATTTAATATTAGGTTGTGTGCATTCTTTTATTTATTAATGTGTCTATTACTATACATATACTAAGATATATATATATATATATATATATATATATATATCCACAGACCTGCTTTCTTACCATATCACAGCATTTTCATACGACTAGACATGACGAGTGTTTCAAGCTGAGATTCAAAACCCGACTGCTTTTACAATAGTCGGAGATCTTTATACAGTATCTCCCTTGCCACAAAAGTAAGGTAAATTATGTTTTTATTTGATTACAATATTGATTACCGAGAGTGGTCAATTTTATTTACAAAGAGCAATGCTTTACACGACAAAGGTTACCTTCCTTATTAGAGAGCTTAACTCACGAGTGAGGTGGGGGTTAATGTAGTCTTTCACAGATAGCTGCAATCCACATATGTTTTTGTTGTAATTAAAATGTGTTTCGTAGCTAAAACTGATGAATTTTTTCCACATTCGAAAGATTAAAAATAACAGCTTGATGGCAAACATAAAATCATGTAAATTATAGGTGTTATTATAATTTTAATATTTCGGACAGTCCTCTGTCCTTTATTAAAAAAATTCTTGATAAAACTAATAGACGTATATAAACGACTGCACATCAGACACGTTTACTGTTTACTATTATTATTTAAAAAATTTCTCATACATATAAAGATGTAGTTCATGACTGTTAACTGATTTTTTCTAGAGTATTGGAAATAGATCTCCCATGACCATATAAATTCCCAAATTACAGCCTGAGTATTTTTCATTTTCATCAAAGTTGGTACAATAATAGCCTAGAATTTCTATCTGCATCAGACAATTTTAGTTAATTTACAACTTGAAAAGTATTTAATTAGAATAGAAATGGTAATATGGGATTCAGGGCTCAGGGAAGGAATACTCATGAATCCCGATTCATTCTAGGGAAATGCTGAGTGTGCCTAAAAGTGGCTAAAAGCTAATTTACCGAAATTATTTTAATAAATCTTACTGTACTTACATCCCTCTAATCCAATCAATGCTGAGTGCATCTCACCGGGCCTCCTTGCTAGTGTATGAATAAAATGCAAGCAAAAATGCAAGGAACCAAAATCTTGGCAAAATATGCAATGTTCTATATAAGAGCATGCCCTAATTTAAGGAACAACAAATAGTAGGAGTGGGACGTAATGGGTGAAAATTCAGATTCATGCAAGTAGTATTTTTTGTGTTCATTTATACATAAATAACACTAAACAATCAAACATTTTGAAACTTTTGCAAAATTCAGAAAATGCAGGCCAAAAATAGCCGTTAGGGCTCCACTGCACACAACATTCATCAGTTTTCGGTGAAAAAGTGGTTTCATGCGACATTGCAGGTCCTAAAACATCCTCAAAAGCTATGAATGGATATAGATGGTTAAATCTGATAGAGTACTTAAATTTAGGACCATTTTCAGGCTGTGAATAGATTACAAAAGAAAAATAATCAAAAAGAAAAACAAGCATTTTGCAAAAGTACACAAATAAAAATATTTCTATTTTTAAAGCTATAGTTTTTGTATTTACATTGTTGGGTATGGTATATTTATTTAAGTTCTTCTAAATAAAATGGTGACTCCGACATAATTTTGATTTATGTGTTATTTTTCACAATATTCAAATAAAAAAAAAGGTACATAGACTTGGAAAAAAGAAATTTGTAAGATCTAACTATTTTAGATAAGTAAATTAATTTTCTTAATTTATTTTAATTGCAGTCTGGTTTTCGTTTTTTTTTTTTAATCTACCTTGTCAATACATGTTTAATATGAACAGATATAAAACTTTCAAACATTCCCAACTTATCAAAGCGAAAAAGAAATGATATTTAAAAAATTAATTTTAAATTAATATTTTTTCTCTTTTTAGGTAAGTTCCAAATTCTTTCTTCCCAACTGAATGATGTTTAATTCTATAGAAACACACAGGTAAGATATTTTATTCTTAACGAGTGTTGCCGAGAGATATCACTTAAAAATTGAAAGTTTGAGTTCATTTTTTATTAAATATTTTTAATACTTTTTAGCTTCATTTCTTTTTTTTATATATAGTAGTGTGCAAAGGTTTTGTTATGTCAGTGTCAAATCTTGTTTTGTGCCCAAGACTCAAGTAAAAGGCCTAAAATACTGCTAAATATGAGAAAAGAAAATATTTTGAACGATATATAAACACAGATATAACATGAAATAAAAGATTTATATTTCTGGCAAACGGGCCCGAACAAGGCCTGAAAATTAGAAGATTTTAACCACAAATAGCCGAAAAGATCACACATCAAGTACTGGTACAAGTAATATTACTATATATATATATATATATATAATAGTCATTTACAGATAGCTGTTTCGTTTTTCACGACTCATTAGTGTGGCTAGATATAGCGAGCAGATTAACCCCACAATTCGAAACTCAGATGCTTGTTACTAATATATATGGATATATTGGGCGAGTTCACACCCTACGACCGTCTGAGATTGTTACTTCCTGCGCTGATGAGAGCCATATGCTTAAAATTAATGTAATCTTTTATATATATATATATATATATATATATATATATATATATATATATATATATATATATATATATATATATATATGTTTCAAAAAGTCTTAAAGAATGCTTTATAAAATGCCAAAAAACCCACCAAAGTGGTCAATTGCAAAACACCAAAACGACAAAATATATATATACATATATATATATATATATATATATATATATATATATATATAGTGTTAAAGTGAATAACTTTGCTAAGAAATCCGAGTAAGAGAGCTCTATGTAGAAAACAGAGCAAGAATAGAATATAGAAAGAAAAAAATTCACATACACATTGTAACTGTCAGCATTTATAATTTATTTCGACCTCCTAGTCTCTTCAGAAAAAAATTAAATGAATGAATTTTTCATTTAAATTGCACAATTGTTGATTTTCCAAATATTTCATTTAAATACAATCTAATGCATGCCTCAAATATGTTGTCAATTTCGTTACTTAAAAAGCGCCAATCTGTGCATAAAATCGACAGAACTACACTTATCCTAACGTCTTTTAAAAGTTGACGTACCTTTTTGCTTCTATCATGATTCTACTCCTCGGGGTTAATACCATCATAATGAGGAAGAAGAAACGAAGAAAAAAACGGTACGACAATCTCGCCTGACAAAGTTGTTCTACAATGAAAGCTTGCAAAAAAAATTAAATAAATGAATTTTTAATTTAAATTGCACGATTGTTGATTTTCAAAATATTTCACTTAAATACATTCTCATGCATGTCTCAAAGATGTTGTAAATTTCCTTATATTATATATATATATATATATATATATATATATTTGTATATATATATATATATTTATAATTTATATATATTCATATTTACATACATAAATATATATATATATTTATATATATATATGTGTTTATATGTATAGCTATTTAAATATATATATATATACTTATATATATATATAGCTATTTAAATATATATATATATATTTATATATATATATATATATATATATATATATGTTTATATGTATAGCTATTTAAATATATATATATATATATATATATATATATGTATTTATATGTATAACTATTTAAATATATATATATATATGTATTTATATGTATATCTATTTAAATATATATATATATATATATACATATATGTATTTATACATATATATATATATATATATTTAAATATATATATATATATATATTTATATCTATATATATATTTATACATATTTATTAATATATATATATATAAGCACTGACAGCCGTTTTTGACACTGTGGTGAGCCTCCAAAACTTTATTCGTCCGTGTTTTAATTTTAAAGTACCAACTTATTTTCTTGTCTATTTTTCTGTTGCCCTGTTTCGCTCTTGTTGCTAAACAATTTTTTTTTGTATAATTCAGCATCTTATTTTTTTTAACCTGCTTGTTTCTGCTGTTGGCATTGATTCCTTTTCAAAATCAAGTACTCACAAGAGGGGCCACGTGAAGTTTGCCAATATCTATAGTGAAAGTGGTGATATGGATTAAATAAGATTCGAACACAGCACATCTGTGCCAGTATCGACTTCACCGTCCCCGCTGGTGCCTCCCTGCACACCACTGTGTTGTGTTATTTTAAAATGTGTTAATTTAAGCATTTACTCACTTGAACAAATAAAGAATTTTCAGAGAGATCTATAACTATAATAAATAATGAATTTGACTTAAATGAAAAATTTACTGCAGTTTCATAATGTATCCATTCCTTGATTTTGGTTTTGGTATCTTTCAACTATTTTGCATTTCTATGTAAAACATCTTAAGCTTAAGCCTTTAATTTGAGACATTTTCTAGAATCAAAATCATGTAATAAGGATTCTAGATATAAGGTTTAGTAACATTATAGGTTGATTTTAATCTTCATAATAGGACATAAAAGTGATGATAAAACTGTTCTGTTTGAGAATTAATTTTACCCGTTCTGGGACTGATATTCTTCTAGTCTATGTGTGTATATATATATATATATATATCAAGGGAGGCACGAGAGCGCTCTATCTCTTAATAGACGCCAAAAACGGCCTATGCTAGAAATCTCATTTCTTTGATCAATCATAACTCAAAAACCAATAAACCAAATTAGTTAAAACTTTGCACAAAATTTTTATTTAATAGGTTCTATAAGTGTGTAGGATTTCAGCATCATTAGTCAAGGCAACCCAGAGATCCAGAAAGGTCAGGCATGATTTTGTGTTATCCGTGTGTACATACGTACGTATGTACCACCCTGTATCCCATCAACTATTTGATGGATTCAGATGATTTTTGGCAGAGATAGAGGTTCTAGGGTCTAGTTGATGGCATTTTAATTTCAGTTTGCCATATACCTTAGTTTTCCAAAAAATTCAAAAAACCTTAAAAATGACCATTGTATTGAGGCATAGCCTTTACAAAAGTAGTGACATTCCATGATAAATGCCAGTATACTGAAATCATATGCCCTTAATAGGGTTAAGATGAACATTCATATACACTAAATGTACAAAAGCAAGGAAATTCCCAAATTTTTACACTTTTATTGTCATTAAGGGTATGCGAGCACAACAGGGCTATGTATTTTACTAGTAGGAATCTTTCTTCAGTGCACCTCACACACTTCATCCACTCATGCATAGAGATTTATACTGTAGTGTTGTGATAATGAAATGGTTTGATTGATATGTAGTCATACCCTTAATTAATGACAATAAAAGTGTAAACATTTGGGAATTTCCTTGCTTTTGTACATTTAGTGTATATGAATTTTCATCTTAACCCTATTAAGGGCATATGATTTCAGTATACTGGCATTTATCATGGAATATATATATATATACTTTGAATCTGCTCTTTGCCAAACTTGATTTTTTTTCTATCCATCGTACTTTCTTCTTATACAGGGTGTCCCAAAATAATGTATACATCGTTTGAATCGTTATAACTCGTTCAATTTACCGAGTTTGATTTGCAAACAAAATTGATAAAAGAGTAGAACAGTAAGATACACATTTAAAAATACTGAAAGTAAAATTAACAAAAACATAGAAAATTAACTTTTAATAAACGTAAAGGCTACAATGTTTAAAGCAAGAAACCTGAAGTAATTGCAAACAAATGGGAGTAGTAATTGTAGTAGAATGTGCTCAAATACCGGAGTAAATGTCGCAGGACGTTTGTAGGTACAATTCTTCACGTCTTCACTATATGGAAAGTGTATTGAGCAGAACGGGTTGGGGTTAGGATGAGGGTTCATTTTATGAACATTCTGAAATTACCCTAAGTAGCCTTTATCTTTGTTAAAATTTAATTTTCTATGTTTTTGTTAATTTTACTGTCAGTATTTTTAAATGAATATTCTTACTCAATCTTGTTTATCAATCTTGCAAATAAAAATCAGTAAATTGAACGACTTATAACAATTCAAAGGGTGTATACATTATTTTGGGACACCCTGTATAAGAAAAAGATAGCTGTTCAGCTACGATAAATTCTATATATCGCATGGTGATATATTTCCATGGTGATTCAAATCCCTTATCTTTTCTTTAGTTTTTCCATTCGTGTGTTCTGCCTCTTCCTAAAGATTTCAAACTTACTTGCTACATATATGACACGGAAATTGGTTTTCTAAAATTAAGTAAGAATAATTTACTGCCTGTCAAGTTTCATGATATTTGTAATTTCAAACGTGCATTCGATATATTTCCCCACAAATTTGAGAGGAAAATAAATTTACAAGCTCAAGTAAAACCTCATTTTTATTCTTAATCTGTATTTTTTTTTGCACGTGTCACTCATTATTTTATATATTCAATCGAAAATATTTTTTCAGGTTTTTTTATATTATTTAGCGCTAATGCAAAGCTCATTTTAAGCATAAATAGATCGGTCGTTGATAGTGACAAACAGTGATTTTGCTTACTTATAGCTCCCGCCTGAATGCTGAATGATTAGAATCGTCAACTGTCAATTAGTATTTGATCTCGGCTTGAAACACTGGCCTGCCTTTCCACACTGAACAACTGTGATACATCGAAACAGGCTGTCTGTGGATGATTAGATTCATATTATGTATCAGATCAAATTCATTTGGCAAAATAAACAGCATAGTGCAACATGCCATGTAAAAAGACAGGTGGAACCTATTTAAATCCACATACAGTCTGAACGTTTGTCGAAGGCCGCTTTAAACATGGATATGGTAGTCATTGTCACAACCTCTTCCAGCAAGCTTTTCTATGGAGCAGGAACACAGACAGAGAATGCTGCTTTTCTTCTATTGAGTCGAAAGCAATAGTGGTACATCTCTTGCGAGTATCCGTGGAGATCATGACTTGGCGCTGGGGTGAAAAACTCCTTGAAAGGTAGATTTACATTCCTGTTGATGATGTTGTATGTCAGAATCAAGTCTCCTTGCATTCTCTGCAGGTCAAGTAATCATCATCATCCGGTGTATTTGTTGAATCAGGCCACAATTAATCCTCTGATGAGAGTGGGGCCTAATTGTCTAGTCTCATTTCGACTAGACGGTTTTTAAGGCAGTGAGAACAGATTTAGTCTTTGGAGCCGCTTTTTGTAGATTGTGGAGAGTCCTGTCACCATCCTATTTTTTACCAACTGCTGAGCACACTTCAGGTGTACGATATCTTTTTGTAGATAATTGTGGAGAGTCCTGTCACCATCCTGTTTTCTACGAACTGCTGAGCACACTTCGGGTGTACGATATCTTTTTGTAGATAATTGTGGAGAGTCCTGTCACCATCCTATTTTTTACCAACTGTTGAGCACACTTCGGGTGTACGATATCTTTTTGTAGATAATTGTGGAGAGTCCTGTCACCATCCTGTTTTCTACGAACTGCTGAGCACACTTCGGGTGTACGATATCTTTTTGTAGATAATTGTGGAGAGTCCTGTCACCATCCTATTTTTTACCAACTGTTGAGCACACTTCGGGTGTACGATATCTTTTTGTAGATAATTGTGGAGAGTCCTGTCACCATCCTGTTTTCTACGAACTGCTGAGCACACTTCGGGTGTACGATATCTTTTTGTAGATAATTGTGGAGAGTCCTGTCACCATCCTATTTTTTACCAACTGTTGAGCACACTTCGGGTGTACGATATCTTTTTGTAGATAATTGTGGAGAGTCCTGTCACCATCCTATTTTTTACCAACTGTTGAGCACACTTCGGGTGTACGATATCTTTTTGTAGATAATTGTGGAGAGTCCTGTCACCATCCTGTTTTTTACCAACTGTTGAGCACACTTCCGGTGTACGATATCTTTTTGTAGATAAGGATTTGTTGCTTGGATAGTATATGTTTGCATAAATAGTAACAGTAATGTGGCGCAACGGATAAAAGTGCCAAGTTTAATCAGTTCTAAGTGATAGAAATTGTAGGTTCAATCCTCAGTACGGGCGATATTAAGAATATAATTAGGAATTACCCAATCATTACTAACAGAACAAGAGCAAGCCTATCTTTAAAACTCAGATTACACATCCATCATATCATTCTCCCCATAGATTAAAAAAAGGTGCCTTAAATAAAGGTACTTTAAATAAAGGGTACCTTAAATAAAGGGTACCTTAAATAAAGGGTACCGTTGGACATTCCATACAGATTCCAGAGTTTGATGAGACGCACCTGAAGACAGTCAGAAGAAACGTCGTCCGAATAAAACTAATTCCTTCAGTTCAGTATTTCTCAAATATTGATGTGCAAATGAGGACTATGTTGAAACGAAGCTTGACTAGACAATTTCACAATTTGTGCCACTGTGCACACCAGATGACGTCATGTTGTTGAAAGAGAACGAGGGGAAGAGATTCTTGGTGGCGTCATAAATGATGAACGGTTAACTTGTTTTCTTGTTTGCTTCCGTGCACAGTGGATGAAGTCACAAAGAGATGACATGATAAGAGGAAAGGGAAAAGAGGAAAGAGAGAAGAATCAATGATCATTATTAAGAAAGAAATATATATTGCTATTTGGCACCCGTGACCCAATGGGTTGTCCAAAGGGTCACGGAGAGACGTGAAGAGAAAAAAAGAGTGGGAAAGAGAGCGTAGACTAGATGACTAGTATATATCTGTGCATCTTTTTTGTTTTATTGCTTGTCACCGAGCACACTTCATGATTATTATCAAAAACGAAATAAATATATCGAAAGGTATAAATGGTAGTTGCCAAAACCTGTAGACGTGTATGTTATGTTTGCCTGAAAGCAGCAGCAGGCGTAACTACTGTTTTATCAACTAATGTCAAAGTTAAGAATTTTGTTTTTCATAACATATATAACAAGTAATGACCCAACGGGTGGTCTGTGTTTATTAAAATATTGTTTGTTTCATTTTTCTCTGTGAAATTCTTTTTCTTACAATAAAATGACGCAATTAGGAAGCAATATTATTACTTCTCTGTACATTTTATAGGGATGTGACGGTGGTTAAGTGGATAACGACACGGACTGACGACCTGGTGTGCCAAGTTCGAATCCAGTCTATACCATAGTACCACCACCCATTACGTGGTCCCTCCTGAAAAAATGCCGACAACAGATTCGGTCTGATCAACAAAGTTGTACCATGTTGTTTCATACGAATTTGTACATTTTATTATGCATTTTTATATTAGTTATTTTTTAATTTTAAATTGACAAATCATATGATGCATATTGAATAATCGGGCCAAAAATTTAATATTAATAAAATAATTCGAATAAAACTTTGATTTAGGAACAAGTAAAATATTAAATTTGCTTTTCAATATACATAGCATTTTTATATTAAATATCTTGATTTTCATATTGAATATCTTGATTTTTCAAGTATTGTTTTTCTTTTTAATTATTCTGTAATTTATAAAATCAAGGCATGTTAATCATATTAATATCAGTGCTAATATTACTATGAAACCATGATTAGTATCAAACGTTAGCTAGCAATATTAGCTTGATTAATGAAAATTAATTTAAATTAATTATGAAAGTAATGGACCTACCATGTTAGTTAACTTATAATAAAGTATATTTTTTCAAGAAAAAATGGTTTGCTTGTTCACAAACGATGTCAGACACAACAAAAAAGCTTGCCTCTAAATCAAAGCAAATTCAACCCTGTCTCTGACCAGGAAAGAGAGAAATTGCCTACCAACCAATTACCAACGTCTCCGACTAAATTGTGTCAACTCCAAGATTCTTTGGATCTTTTCACCGCAGTGTGGGCACAGAACTATTGACAAACGAAGCAATCGGATCGCATTTCGTCATCGGAGTATAGTGCCACTTTATACCAATGCTTCAATTTTTTTATATAAAAGTTCGTTGTACAAAAATAATATCAAAAGATATTTTGAATACCAAATTAATAGTGTGATGATGAATCAAGCGTCATCTAGTTCATTTCATAAAAAAGATTATAAGGTGATGTAATTTGCTTGAAGCATTGTGTCTAATATGTATATAGAAGGGTCGTAGAAGGGTATCATGATGCAAAAAGGGAATCAAATATTAATATATTAGACGGATTGCTATTTGGGTCTGATACATATAGATAAATGGATCTGATATATATACACAAGCACACATATATGTAATAGTATGAACATATATTTATGGCAAGATAAATGATCATGTTTCATTCCCGAAAGAAATCATCAGGCTAAATGTGTGGATGTATACTTTGTGATTGTATACATGTGTGTATATATATTTGATGTGACACTCTATATATGCCTTTCATTTAGGTCTCTGAGGAACAGCGCGTAAATGAGATTAATAGCTGCATTTTACTCATTGAGAAACAATTGTAATCCCACAAGCAATTCTGTCATGGAAAAATAAAAATAAATGATTTTATTAAAGACTGAAAGATGGAGTCAATGCCAGTAAAAGGTGAAAAGTCTGCTCACTTCAACCGTGGACGTAATTCTGACAATTGTTTTTCATACATTCCTCAAATTGGCATGTCTCAATATAAAAACAATAAAATGTTTACAATTTCAAATTTAGTCTCAACTTTGCAATTATAAAAACAATCACAGTCGCCTTCCAAATGCAATGTCTATCGACACCCCTGAACTACATCTCGTTACCATATAGATTACAATTCTTATTTACTATCCTGCTTTTTTCGATCACCTGGAGTAATCTTGTTACAGTTTATACCCGCTTCTTGAGCGGTGTTGGTACAGTACCTGGTATGGCAATTTCCATTTTTACCTAGCTTCTACTATCACTTTATAGCAAGTACAAAGAAAAATATGTGTGAAATGTTGTGGAAAAAATATGCTACTTAGTATTTGCATGAGAGAATAAGTAACTACGATGAATGTATTTACTTGTTATTTTTATTGACAAAAACATTAGAAATTGTCAGCAGGGGTGTGTAGACATATTTTTTAAACAATTGTTTCGTAATAGTATTATATTTAAAAAAAAATCATTACAATCTGTATTGTTAAAACACATAAAATACATAAATTTTATTTATTTTAACAAAACACATTGTTATGGTTTTTCTTCCAAAAATATATTAGAAATTATGTTTTTAAGCAAAAATAATTGATTTTGAACAAATGCTGAATAGCCTTTATGTCTAGGTTTTTGCAGATTAACAATAAAAAGGTCACTTAGTAATAAAACGTATTTAAAAAAGAAGAAAAGAAGAAAAAAGGAAAATATTGTCTCTATCATCAATAAGAATTTTAAAACCGAAAATTTGGATAAAAAATGATTTAATAAATATTTCATTTGTTTAACAAAATCTCGCGTCATGTTGGCTGCTTCTAAAATTTCAAAGTTATAGTTTTCAACGGCGCTTCTAAGCTGTAGTAAAATTTAAATCGCATTATCGTACACATGCGTTTCAACGCGCTCCGCTACAGATCGGGCATAAAAAACAGCATCTTCATAACACCAGAGGATCGATCTTCGGCCAAGCCGTAAGACTTCGACTATGAAAAAAAAAGAAGGAAAGAAAAAAAAGGAAAACATTGTCTGTACCATGAATAAGGTTTTTAAAACCGAAAATTTGGATTTTAGAAAAAGTATTTAATAAATATTTCATTTGTTTAACAAAATCTCGCGTCATGTTGGCTGCTTCTAAAATTTCAAAGATATCACATAAATGTTTTATTATTTGGAATGAGACGATTTCAATATATTACCGATCTTGTTCTAAATTCCAGATTACGATACTCGTTTATATAGATATTTTCCAATATTTCGAGCAGTTTTATCGGGAACTTTTTCCTAGAAAGAACAACGCTGATTCCCGAGGTTAAAATGTAAATATACCAAAGTTATATTTAAAAAATCAACCAACAATTTGTTTACGCCAGTTTGTTAGTATAATATTGTGCTGAAACAAAATCTATAAAAAAAACAGACATGTTAATTGTCGGTATCTCACCGATAAGTTATAAAAACACAATACACATTGATAAACATGTAGATATATTAATTTCCTTTCGTGTGATAGTATTTCATGGATTTGTCGCTATCGTATGAAGGTCTTTCCAACAAATCTCCCATCGGAGTGTAATTCCATCTCAAAGAATTTGCCCCACCCGATATTTTTTCTTAATCCTGAGGGTTTTTAGCCAGATATTTTTATATGAAATTTTAGGACATTAATTGGATACCTGACACTAAATAAGTTTATTATTGACAAATAATGTATTGATAATTTTCAACCATTTTATGGAAAATATTTTTTTCTAGATTAAAAAAAAATTAATTAATTTTTATTTTTATTTTAAAGAAGCAAACATCTCTTCGTAAATTAATTTAATTAACTAATTTTAAATAGAGAAGCAAGATTATAATACTTAAATTTAAAGGTATTTGCTTGAAAAGAAATAAAAACTTTCAGTTAACTAAACATTAGGAAATACGTGTTTGATTTTGTTTACGATTTTGTTTTACGAACTTAATTATGTATTATTTAACAAAGAATTATATTTCAATTATAGAGAAAATTTACAGAGAAATCTAGAAAAAAATAATGGCAATAAAATGCAAATTTTTTTATCGGACACATTTTAGATTTAACAAGCCGCAGATGCGTGGTCTCCCTCTGTATGTGACTCGATGTGGCGAGTGTAAAATGCAATAGATTTTGGCAATTTGGGGCATTTTGACCCCCCTTTGACCCCCTGGGGGCGAGAACCAGAATTTTTCTGAGGTCAAGGAATCTCATTTTATATCCAGAAAAATTGCCTCTACATTTTGGCCAAGTTTCAGAAAAATTGAATGGATGGATCAAACGTTATTGGAGGAAAGGGTCATTTTTTGCCATTTTAGGGGGCTTTTGACCCCCTGGGGGCGCGAACAAGATTTTTTCCAAGGTCAGCGATACTTAATTTCTATTAGGAATAATTGCCTCCACATTTTGGTTAAGTTTCAGAGAAATTGAATGGATGGATGAAAAGTTATGGGGCAAAAAATGTCATTTTTTGCCATTTCGGGGCCTTTTGACCCCCTGGGGGGCTAACCAGATTTTTTTTTTTAATCGGAGAATGTCACTTTCTAACCTGACCAAAGTTACAACTTCATGCAAAATTTCAGAGAAATTCAATCGATGGTTGCGGAGAAAAATCCGGAGGACGGACGGACACACGAAGGACGGACAGACGGACGGACAGACGTACGGACAGACGGACGGACGGACGGAAATGCCTCAAAACATAGGTTTCCCGATTTTATAAATCGGGGTACCAATTATGATTAAAAGGAGGAAACATGTTTTATTCTCAATTCAATAACAGAATCTTTCCTTTCATTTCTGTTGTTAGTGAGGATTTCCTTTGTACACACAATTTTAACAAAAACAACATCCGTGTTCCTTATTTGTCAAAATATGTTATATTTCTTTAGCAAATAAATGATTCAAAGTGTAGTATCTGTTCTTATACTACACTTTATCTTTTCTGTCCTCAGTCAGTGAAGGAAAACATCTTCCTAGACGGAGGCAATCTTTAATTTTGTCCCAATCCAAAGTGCCCTTTTTCGGAAAGCGTGATTCCCCACATTAAGCACGGACCTAACTAACTCGGCCCTCGTGGTGGGGAGGTGGGGGAGTAAACAGGATCACAAGTTATTAATAACACCCTCAACTAAATCACTTCCGCCAAAATGAAATTCTTTTCAGGCGATTAGGTTGAACACACTGAAAAACTTTGCAGAAAGATGAAAAAAAAACAAAACAATTATTTTAAAATTTAAAGTGGGGAATCAGTTTAATTTATAAATTTAACATAAAATGATCCTCATGTCCGAGCCATTCTTAATTTTTGGGGCTGTTCAGTCCATTTATTTACTACTAACCCTAAGCCCGAGCAGTAAGGTCATAAAACCACACATAAGCGATTAAAAAGCCCCCCCCCCAAAAAAAAATCAACAGAATTTATCTCACATAGCAAAGTTTAGGAGAGGTTAGTTGCCCTAAAACGCTATAATAGCCCAGGAATAGAGCTCATTTTACTTTTAATGTACTGATCCTCTACTCTAAAATCTAAAATAATTGATTTTTCTGGTGTTTTTCTTCCCACCAAGTTTTTCAGGGTGTTCACACATAATCGCCTAAAACAGTAGAATATCATTTTTGTTTAAGGTTGGGATGATTTAGCTGAGGGTGTTAATCTACAATAACACCATAATAATATAAATAATAATAATAATAATATAAATAATAATAATAATAATATTTATGCTCTTATATAGTAAACGAATCTACTTCTACGAAGGAAAACATTCAAACTTATACATAACATTAAAATATAAGTTTAAATATGAAACAAAAATTAATTAAATACATGTTAGTAACTAATTTTTAATTCATAAAATACATTTTAAATTTCTTTAAAATAGTTTTTAAAAATATACATGGGGCTACTTACATTTTTATGTTGACAAATTTACAGTGTCTTTCATGTTGTCTTGTGTTCTTGTCAGTAGAAGGAAAATGTAACAACTGAGCTGCCAAATAGTTTCAATAATATTAACAACCAATAATCACTTTTATTATTTAGTCTTGGATTTTATTGATTTCTATTTCCTTTTATATCATTAGAAATTTTGTTTTACATCCAGTTCAGATATAGAAACTCAAAATCAAAGAAGAACTGACGATAATGTTCTCGCATAGAGCCGTGAAAATCTTAAAGTTCATTTAAATCTAATTCAACTCCACACCGAGCTTTTCAAAATGTTCAAAGTTCTTTTTCACACTTTTTGGCTACCTTTTATAAGGTTTGCCAATGTTGAGAGACCGGACAAAAGTCTACCGGATAAAAACCCACTATATATTTTTTTAAAAAGACAAAAGCCTAATAGCATAAAATAAATGAATTAAAAACAAATTTAAAAACATTTTTATAATTTTACTTTTAATCTAATTATCAAATATGTTTGTCAATATTGTTCTTGACAAAACTGTTTCATTTAATTTTGTTTAAATTTGGAACCTTGTAAATGAACTGAATGTTTTTAAAGGTTACCTCGCGAATTTATGCAAAGTTTAATTTTTGATTTTTTACACAAGTAAAATAAATCTCCATCGTATTTTGATGTTACTATGCTCTATAGATTTTAGTTTTATTGGAGGTTTAAAAACGATAAATATTTATGATTTTATCATTAGTACCAGCAATTAAAAATTAAGTTTAAAAAAAATTAAAAGAATCGTTTTAGGAATCGGATATTAAGCTAATATTTGTCTGATTCCAATACCGATTCCGATACCGATTCCAATACCCCCAAAATATCCGATTAATCTTCTGGAAACTATTTTTATGCTTTGTTAATTTCTTTACATTCATAAAATATTTATCTAGTTAAAAAAAATCTTTTAGACTTAGTTTAGACTCGACTTCAGCTATTAACATCATAAAAACTACTGCCTTAGTAATGTGTACTCTACCTATTCGTTTTCTTATCAACCAATCACATGTTTCTATTTGCATACGAACAGACCCACTCAAAAATCACCATAACTTTTAATAGTATATAGATCATATTTTTCAATGGAAAATGTGTCTTCGACAGCAGCCTGCTTCTAAACTCCTACCAATTCTTCCCTTTCTAACTTTACTGTCACTACCAAAGGGAGGATTGTAGCGTGAGCTGTGACACAGAGGAGATAGGCAAAGCCTGGTTATCTCATGTACTATAACTCACTCCAACAAGTAGAAATAACAGGGCCCGTGTGAACGTGACAACAACAAAAGGAGACAAACTTGTGTGCAGAAAAAATATAAAGAGTGCTTTTATATCGAGAAAATACATATGTCTGTTTACTTATTTTTGATGACTCAGTAAATCGTTGGGAATACTGCTATTGGAGTGAACAATGATGATGTTTCTAGCAGTGTTTGGAATCATTATGCTACTGCCAATGCTGGGGCAGTATCAGAAAATTCAGAGTTTCTACTAGTTCTGTGAGCAGAATCGGAAGCTGCTGCTTATGCTGTTCTGTGAGGAAAATTAAAAAAATGCTGCTAATGTTGCGGGCAGGATCAGAAGTTGCTGCTTGTGTTGTTCTAGTTATTGTGGGTCGCTGCTTGACGGCTGTTGTTTCTGCTGGTCGTTGTCATGGTGGATTGCTATTTTGCCTAGCAGCGAGTCTGTGGCCAAGCAGCAAAGTGCTTCCAGCATAAAAAGTGTGTGTCTTTTTATATCGGTTGTCCGGCAGTGTTTTGATTTCACCTGATTGGTTGATGTAAAAGAAGATGCATGAAGAGAGACGAAATTATGTCTATCCTTGTCACATAAACTGAAGCTGTTTAAGGATTAATTTCTTGTTTTCTTACTAGGAATGTTGGGTTGTAAACAGGACACGTGAAAATCACCTTTTTTTACAGCAGTCTGCTTCTAAAATCCTACCAATGCTTTCATTTTAACTTTAATTTGACTTCTTACAATAGAGCATTAGAATGAATATGCACAAGTGAGATGTTATAATTGCAAATTTTCCTCTTCAAAAATACAAGCTCAGGGTAACTTATAATAATAATAATAATAATAATAATAATAAATTTTTTTTTAATAATGCTGACCTAGGCTGACACCAAACAAAATAGTTGTAGAGGGTCGAGGCAGATGAGAAGACGGAGGAGAGACAGCATAAACCACACCTCCACTGAAAGAGTGTCGAGAATGCTGGGACCTTGGAGAGGCTTATTGCCACCCAAATCCCAGAGAAGACCAATGGCCCTTACTAGCGATAAATCAATGGTAAGAGGCTGTTGCAATACCGCAAGGTTATTTGCGGTGATTATCGAAAAGAGGTGAAGAATACTGAAAATTTGGGAAGGCTTGTTGTTACTCAGACTCCAGGAAATACCACAGGTTGTTGTCGGTGAGCAATCACTGATGATGATCTGTGTGAGAACTCGTAGTGAGTACAAATGATAATGATAATAAAACGTCTTCATTTAATAACTTTCATATACAAAAAATATACAAATGTAAACGGGAGTGTGGAGTTACCTAAATGGTGCTTTTCAACTCCTTAATTTATTTATTCAAGAATTAAAAAAAATTTGAATACAAAAAATGCAAAAGACAACAGTAACATAACAGCAAATTAATGATCAATATAATACAACATGCGGAAATTGTGCAATCCTCACCAAATATAAAAACACCCACTAAACAGACACGCGCATACACATACATACAATGTAAATACACGTGTACATATACATACATATCCACTTATATGCATTCTGAAAAAGCCGAATGAGTAAAGGCGATCCGGATGGCATTCATCAATGAATAATTTTATCGAAATATTGTATTTGTTTCATCATTTCTTTTTGTTAATATTTTATTTTTATTTTGTTCATTATAGTAGATTTTAAAAGAAAGATATCGCTATGAAACGATAATTTTATTACTTTTATTTGAAGCTGCGTCTTTTTGATGTTAGATAAGAAAGACAAGACTACAAGTACAAGTTAATTCTTTGCCCGCAAGAGAGGCCGGATCTCATTATGAAAGCCTGTCTTGATATCAATAAACATCGTGTATTCCCTTAATGGTTTTTAATGTCGTTATTTATCAGAATCTTAAAAGACTGTTAACCAAATTTCCTATCAACACAAAAGTTTTGGAAAGATTTTACATCAAATATGATATATGGGGTCAAGCAATACTTGTATCCAAGTAATGCATATTATTGCTTTGTTCTGAACATAAGATCTGATTTGGTACATGGCAAATTCCAGTGAGAATAAAACTCACTGTTAATGGCCTTCTTTTGTAGTCAGCTATCTATTAGCAAGCTTTCATTTTCTTGGCTTAGCTAATTACTGACATGATCACGCAAAGTTTTATCTGAACTGAATACCCTAAAATTATTTTTTTTTAGTAGTAAATTGTTTCCACTCGTTGTGTAATAATGTTCGCAAGTGGTGTGTGTGCTCTGGTCGCACGTTATAAGTATTAGTAAATTGTTTCCCCCCCAAAAAGTCTCTGCATTTTACTGGTTTCAAAAACCGTTTCAAACTGCAAAATGTAAATGCGGTCCATACAGTGGAAACAATTTACTAATACTTATAATGTGGGACCAGAGCACACCCACCACTTGTAGACATTATTACACAACGAGTTACGTTAACAACTGAAGCACAAGATCAAGCGACACCATATCGTTTAAAAAAAAAAACAGAACAAAAAAAAATTGTCTATTATCCTGATGAAGATTCCTGTGTGAATCGAAAATTCGAATTTTAAATAAATAATATGTTTATTTAAAAAGAAAGTCTCTGCATTTTACTGGTTTCAAAAACCGTTTCAAATTATTTAAAAAAAAACATTTCCATCCATCATAACCTTTTATTAGTTTATAGATAAACTATTAAAAGGTTATGATGTTTTTTGGAGTTTTTCTGTTTGTACACAAATAGAAAAATGTAATTGGTTGACAAAAACGGAATAGGCAGAGTACACATTACGAACGCAGTAGTTTTTACAATGTCAATACCAAAATTTGAATCCCACGTAAATCTAAGGATTTTTTTGTTTTATAAATTTAAAGAAACTAAAATTAACTAATAACATAAAAAACATCACATAAATCCTTTTTTAAAACTAAGTAAACGTTTTGGGGAGGGGGATAATTGGCAAAAAGCGTAGACATAAACAGCTTGTTAAATACTTCTATCTGGTGCTTCCAGATCAAGCTGTCTGAAGATACTGGCTTCCTGATAAAAAATGCACCAAACATTAATGTTATTGTTTTTTACGTTTCCCTTTACAAACTTCATCATGTTCTGCAAAGCCAAAAGCAAAATCAACATTCCCCCCCTACAAAACAACAAAACAACACACCATGAATAAAGAACTTGAAGCATAAAAACTTTTACTAAAATGACCGGATTCGACATTAAATAACCCGAAAAGGGTTGATGTGCCGTATAAAAAAAACAACAAAACTAAACTAAATGGCCGTTTTGGGACATAATTCGCAAAAAGCGTAGACATAAAAAGTATTCATCATTAGTTCAAAGCGAATTATTTTTGCTTAAAACCATAATGTTTAATGTTTTATGGCAATAAAAATTACACGTAAATACTTTTTACTTACTCTCTATTGGAAATACTAAGTGGCATATTTTCCCCCCACAAAATTTCACAAATTCTTTTCTCTATACTAGCTATAAAGCAGTAAAGGTTAGGTAAAGATGAAAATTGACATACCCAAGTACCGTATCAACATCGCTCAAAGAGCTAGTATTAACTAGTAGTATTTTTTCTTTTCCATTCAACATTTTGAAACTTAAAAAATACGACTACAAATAATAATAATATATCCAACATCACAACTAAAACTATATTAACCTATACTATTGTAATCAAATGCAACCAAACTTTAGATTAGAAGAAAAAGCCATGAAAAATATTGTATACAGATAAATATCCCCAATTGACAATAGTAATAAAACTAGACTCATTATTTACTATAAGAAATTTAGGATCCAAATTTTGTAGTAAAAAACAATTAAATATTAGAAAGAACCAATATTATTTATAAGTTTAAATGCCCTTTGGAAGAATGCAACTCTCATAATAATAAAAAAGCTAATAGCTAAATTGGTTTTACAACCACTACCCTATCCTGACGCCGCACCATCTTTTTTTGTAAACTCTAGCTCAATTTCCTAGAATTTACAAAAACATTACTGATTTCTCTGATTTAAGACAAATTTCAGTTAATAAAACGAAAATAGTAAATTCTGAAACCAATTTAAAAAAAAATTTAAATACTCGAAGCTATCTTTATTAAAACCCAGCAACCGACAATTAATAACATTACGTATGAATCCAATAACAACGTTTTAAAATACAATTTATCCTGTAATGCTAATTCTAGTATCCCCGAATTTGAATTGTTAACGAATCTCTTGGAACTGCACTGGTTCGTTCCTTTTATGTCTAACTGACTCATTCTCGGCTGTTTTTAAAAATTCTTTTCTTCTCTCTAGTTTTTTAAAATTTGTTTTAGTTACCTGAAAATGATTCGACGAAGAATCGAAAACGTTCGTAATATATATGTAACGCATTATTTTTTAAAGATTTTGACACAAAAAAAATAAAAATAGTTATAATCAAACAATGGAATTCTGTTATGTTTAACAATGTTGGCTTATATATATATATATATATATATATATATATATATATATATATATATATATATATATATATATATATATATAATATTAAATTATATTTTGATATTTTACCTACGTACAATATCGTTTCGAGCTGACAACTCTCATCAGCGCAGGAAAATAACAATTTTAAATGGTCACAGGGCACGAACCCGGTTCACAGAGACACATCGAATCTGTAAGCGTTCACTTAGTCCTTGAGGCCACGAGAGATTGTCACGTGATAACATGTTCCTCTATAACAAAAATAAAATACAAGTTTAACCAGATAGTACAAATAACAGAGGAAACTACCCAGACAGACAAGGGTAAGAACTCCTATATATATATATATATATATATATATATATATATATATATATATATATATATATATATATATATATATATATATATCTGGTTAAACTTGTATTTTATTTTTGTTATAGGTGAAACATGTAATTTTCCTATTATTATTATTTTCTTGTTTATAGGGAAAAATATGTAAATATAACAACTAAAATTAAGGATTCCAACTATCGCTTACTGAGAATGCAATTAGAAAACAAAGCTCTATACTAAAATAAAAATAAACTTTAGTAAAATCTTATAAGGAATTCGATGATTGTATTCATTTTTTTATTAGGGGATTTTACAATAATATTGTGGGGTCTGCGTTCGCAACGGACATTTATAAAGCTACAAAGACAATGTCTTACTTTATTTAAGAAATGAAAAAATAAGATAAAAATGGTAACTTAGTTTTCCTTCAGGGCTGGGAGCATGACTGCACAGGGGTTTCTTTTACCTTTTGGGGCAACACCGGAAACCTCTGCTGGTATATTTATATCTAAAATATAGTCTCCCGCAGACAGCTGTTTCGTCATCTATCACTCATCAGTGTGGCTAAACATAGCAGGTGTATTCATGTCAAGATTCGAAATATGAACAGTGAGTCCAAGTTCCTAACTCCCTGCATCAATCGTCATCACAACTGACAGAAGACATTCAAGTGTTATGTATGAAGACTGTCTATGTACATCGATATTTTGATTACGCCTAGAGAAATCTATTCTTTAGAGAAGATTATTGTTTCGTGCTAATGAAAAACCTATATTTTCCCTCCCAGAGAGCTCAACCTCAATGCACTTAATTTAATATTAAATATTGATCATATACAGATACAACGCTATCCAATGGGAATTTTCGGGTCAACTCTGCATGAGTCAAAAGAATTATCATTGATATTATAGACATTTTCTCAAGAACATTGATTTATTTTTACTGAGAATTCTTTAAGCATGAAATGATATATATTTGTTTTTAAATTTTATTTTAGCTTCTCAGGTTATTAAATATAGATTTTTCATTACTGTTTCTTCTTGAACAAAGAGTTCGTAAAGTGCACAGAGGATGGTGTTTTCATTAGCTGATTACTTTAAGATGCGTCCACACATCACTATAAGCAGCTGGATTCGTCGGTCTGTCGCACTTCAGTTGGACATAACATTTACTTTGGTCTGTCAAACTTCAGTTGGAAATAACATTTTCTTTGTTCTGTCACACTTCAATCTGAAATAACATTTTCTTTGGTCTGTCACACTTCAATCTGAAATAACATTTTCTTTGGTCTTTCACACTTCAATCTGAAATAACATTTTCTTTGGTCTGTCACACTTAAGTTTGAAATAACATTTTCTTTGGTCTGTCACACTTAAGTTTGAAATAACATTTTCTTTGGTCTGTCACACTTCAATCTGAAATAACATTTTCTTTGACCCGTCACATTTAAGTTTGACAAAGATTTTTTAATATGTTTACCCATTATCAGAATATCGGTACATCCGTTCGTTGGTCTGTCACACTTAAGTTGTAAATAGGATTTTCATCGCCAAAAGATTTAATGAACATATCTGAAGAATACCGGTTCTTGTTATGATTGAACTGTCAGAAAAGAAACTGGTTCCAGATTCTCTGCAGAGAATGGATAATAAATTCCAGGAAAAATTTAGTATGTGTATTCATCATCTAAATTATTCCTGGAATTCTCTGCAATTCAGTTTACTATACTATCCCAGACTAATGTACCATCTTTCAATGATCAATTCAGGGGGGTAGTATAGTATCTATTCTGTTGTCATGATACCATCCTCCCAGGCATTACCTCCTCCTTTGGGGATAGTGTAGTATATGTTCGTTCGTCATGATACAACCCTCCCAGGATTACCTCCTCTTTTATTTGGCGGGGGGTAGTGTAGTATCTATTCTGTGATCATCATACCATCCTCCCAGGCATTACCTCAACTTTTATTTAGGGGGGTGGTATAGTATATGTTTGTTGGTCATGATACTTTCTTCCCAGGCAAGCAAAGGAGGCAAGTATTTGCTAATATTGTTCTACCGTTCCAGAAAGTTCCTCACCCTCAACACAATCCTCTATCTTTATAAGAGCCAGATACGCCCTAAGATGAAGTATCTGCCTTTTCTTGCCTTGACAGAGTACAAAACTTACTTTACAACCTAGTAAGGGATTGTCTATTCTCTTCTGTGCAGATTTGATCTTCCTCTGAGGTCATCAGATCTAAGCTTGTCTTTAAGAATCACATTACACATTCATTGTATCATTATCATATCATTCCTATCTATGTAATGTATGTCCTCAAATCTCACTGGCCAGGTTTCACTTCCATACATCATCACATTGCCTACACATGCTTGATAGACTCACCCGTTGGTCAACAGTGGTAACGCTTTGCTGGTTAGTAATGGTAGAAGTTCCCTGAACTTACTCCATCTAATTATAACTCTTGCAATCATACTAGCACCAGCTCTCCTCCTTTGGGGGTAGTGTAGTATATGTTTGTTCGTCATGATACAACCCTCCCAGGATTACCTCCTCTTTTATTTGGCGGGGGGTAGTGTAGTATCTATTCTGTGGTCATCGTAATGGTATCACCAAAGTAACAAAACTTCTGAACAACCTCAATAGCCTCGCCCTTCAAATAAACTTTCTCCACATCCGAGTCTCCATTGTCTCACACTTCTTGCATTATTGGTTATAATTTCACAACCTACCTGTAATTCCGTTACACCTCTTGTGTAGTGGAATTACAAGTAGGTTAATAGATCCAAGTAGATTTTATTTCATAGTCATAAACGGTATCAATTTGGCCAATGACACACCTTCACCATGAGGCTGGATTTGAGTTAAAATTACAGATAGACTTGTGTCTGCTTTTATAATGATAACAAAACTGGCGATTGAATTACGGATTGATTATTTCGGAGATTCTATGGAAACACCCGAGAACCAAATAAATTGTATCTTTCTCCAGTTTCTCTCTGATTCGTTACAATTTCATGTTCTCTCTCTTTCTCTATTTCTCCCCCCACTTCTCTCTCACTCTCTCTATTTCTCGCATCACACTCTCTCTCTCTCTCTCTCTCTCTCTCTCTGTCTTTCTCTTTCTTTTATAATTTCTCTTGATCGATGAGGTCTTCCGAAATCGCATCAAACTTTAATGAACCCGGCATGGAATATTAGCTACTTCACTAGTCAGTAAGCGTACTCATTTGTAAATGATAGATAAGTCCGAGCAAAGGCTGTTATTGAAGACACGACTTATTGCTGATGTAAGTCACGTGCCGGATTTGAGGCCATGACCTTTTGAGGTCACCTTTTCGTGTTTCTATTCATGTTTTACACAAGAGATTTTGTAATTATCATGCGTCAATGCTTGGAAGGTGTTATCCAGGGTAGGTGAACTAGTCAATGCCCAAATTAGAACTATAAGTGTTATTTGGATTATCTGGACTAGTCCGCAAGTACCCGTGGCGTAGTGGATATAGAACTTAGTAAAATTCAGTTCTAAGTGATAGTGAATGTTAAAGGTTCAATCCTTGGTGCGAGCGATACGAAGAATCATGACTGACGGAACGAGAGCATATTACCCCCGTGGATTAAATAAAGGGTTCCGTTCGAAATTCCGTCCAGATTCCCGAGTTTGAAAAGATACACCTGAAGAAAGGCTGGAGGTTACAGTGGTCGAAACGTTGTGAGAATAATACTCAAGATGAGAACAGTAGTCCGAATAATCAAAATTATACAAATTCTGTCATAGTTTTAAAATATTCCATGTTTAAAATGTGTCTTTTTAGAATACGGCTTTTAGAAGTTCTTTCTTTTATATAACGTTGCTAAACGTTGATTGTAAAAAGATAAAAAAAACTTTTTTTTTCTTCGACCAAAAAAATCACTTTTTTTTAGTACGCTTTTCACGTAACCGTATTATTTACGTTCAGCACTTTAGTAAACAGAAAAAAATAAGGTTTTATTTTTTTTTCCTTTCGGCGACAGGACTTCACTCTTTGAGAAAGAAAAAAAAATATCATTATTCTCTTCTTGTTAAAAGTTAACCCAGTACCGGAATAGCAATACAAAAAAAAATAATTGACTTTTCTTCTTTCAGAGAAAATAAGTTGGTCTTTTACATGTTTTTTTTTCTTTTTGGTCCTTCGATAAAGCCAGTTTTTAGAACTAGGACATTGTCGGGCGAATTTGCCGTGGATTTCTACCTATATACCTTGTCTCCAGTTGTGGTGCCACTTTTAAGATTCTCAAGAATCCCTTACTGTATCTCGTCGCCTGTTGTTGTGGGGTTCTTTTTAAGGTTCTCAAGAATCCCTTACTGTACCTCGTCGCCAGTTGTTGTGGGCCTGTAAAGAGGCCAGAACGAAAACACAAACTCAGAGTTTAGAGAAAACAAGTATATTGGAAAAAGTATAATACAACAGAAAACAAGACTGGTTGCACGTCAGTCTTGACTGCCAGTATAGACTGGTGTGGTTCCAGGTATTTAATTCCTTTCCACCGCATGAATATGTGGCACAAGGCTGGAAGGTGGGGGAGTGTCAAACCATCGCCCCTGAAGAAGGAGCACTCTGGCCTCTAAAAAATTGCCTGGGCAGCCCCGTCTGCGTTCTCCAGTCAGGGCACCTCAGACAGTAAGTAATAAACTCACTCCACCCCAAAGAGAGGAGGCAATGCCTGGGGGGTGGACTTTCTAGCACTACCCAGGACTAATACTCCAGCCCAACAGATAAAAGGCCACTGAAATGAACCAGTTCCTGCCGGACTGCTTGTGGAGAACGAATCTTCGACTGGTATTTACCAGTCCGAAGTCTCTAAGCAACCAAAGTTACAGAATGACTGCACGGCTGGTGTGGACCCAGTATTTAATTGCTTCCCACCACATGAATATGTGGCACAAGGCCAGAAGGTGGGGAAATGTCAAGCCATCGCCCTAAAGAAGGAACACTCTTGCCTCGCAAAAATAGCCTGGGCAGCCCCGTCAGCATTCCCCGCTCAGGGCGTCTCAGCATTAAGCAATGAACTTACTCCACGCCAAAGAGGGGAGGCAAGTCCTGGGAGGGTGCATCTCCTAGAACTACCCTGAGCATAATACCTCAGCCCAACAGATAAAAAACCACCGAAATGGCTCAGTTCCTGCCGGACTTAATGTCAAGAACGAAGACTCGACTGGTATTACCCCATCCTGACGTCCTGAATCAACCGAAGTTAATGAAAACCTGAACGGAATGGGATGGGGCCCAACGCTCCCAATATTTATGGTGAGTGCAAGAGTTCAAGTAGTCCATATAGATAAGGTACCATAACACAAATGTATAAACATATAAACATACCTGACTTTATAAAGATGTAAATATCTATTTTTTAACACATTTTTGGCTGATGACTTCACATTGGAAGTTCATTGGTATGATCAGTGGCTATTACTGAACACCACAGGGCTATAAGTGCCCTTGTGGCATTTAATAATGACCACACACACCAGATTATGCTTGACTTTGTGTCGCATTCAGTTCAATGCAGTGCTATAAATTTGGCAAGAAATAAAGCAAGCATGCTTCAGTTGCCATGTAAGGAAAGGGTGGTAGAAATTTAGACAGAAGAAGATACAGAAGCCCAGCATCTGTCTAATTTTGCCTTGAATTTATGTGTTGTTAGCGCATTTCCTACATCGCCTGGAAGTCCATTCCAAGGTTCAAGGATCCTGATTGATAAAGCGGCCCTCCTCCGTTTCAACTGAAATCGGCAGAGAAACAGTTTCTGATAATGTCCACATAGACCTCTTACTAGTGCAGCAGTAAATAGCCCTCTTGGAAAGGCAGGTAAAAAGGGCCAGTCTTGACGGTGACGATTAGACCCTCCTTCTTGTTTTAACATATTTTGATTTGACCGTACTCTCCAAAAGGTGATTTCTAATGAAGAGGGGAAACCAAAATCAGGAGACCAAAAGTGGTGAACAAAAACGCCTGCGTTTTTCTTGGTGAAAGACATTTTACACGAATATATTCCCACCCATTTGCCACCTGATTTGTCTTGGCGATTTACAGGGCCTTTTATCATTTCAATTTATTTGTCAATAACGGCCTTCTTTAAATTCTCAACAAACTCTTCTGTCCTGATCTTTCACTTTGCTGTCATATATTATAGACCTCCGGAGACTACCTGCTCTTCAAATTTCTTGAAATTGTCATAGACAGTCCTCTTGGGATAGTAGAAAAAGCTGATTAATTCTTTGGGCATTTCCTTGGTGTGGAAGATCTCACATATGCCCACACTCTTTTGCCTTTGCTTGCTGATAGGTGATACCATTGTTTTTAGTCTTGTTTTATCTTAAGCAAACATAAGAAGGCTTTCAGTGATGTAAACATCACAATTTTGCAAAATGATAAATTATGACCGTTTAATGATGCCATGCAATGTTTGCATGTAAAATTGAAAAAGACAATTTATATGAGAGAAGTTTAATTCTAGAGAGAAAATCAAACAATTTATCCTTCAGTTAGATTCAGCATTTTTAGATGTGGTCATGAGGAGAGGTGATTTTCAACTTTGTTTTGAATATCACATATTAAATTTCTAAGTTGCAGCAATATACTACTAGTTTCTACTCTGCGTTGCCCGGAAATCTTTTTGCTTTCATTTTTGTTTTATCTCTTTGATTTGGACAAAAACAAACAAAACGCCAAGTTTAGCAGCCTGGCATGTTTACAATATCAGCAGGCATTGTCATAGATATAGAAAGAGTGATAGAGAAGATTTATGCAATGAATGAAATGAAGAAGAAACTAGCTACATGCTGTCGATTTTGTATACAAGAGTAGGAGAGGAGACGATTTTTTATTCTAATTAAATGCATAAGAAACCGAAATATATTCTTGTGGAATTTTACAAAATGAAATTATGTTTTTAAATAGGATTTAAAAAAATTTATTTCACGTTATTGCATTTTTTATTTCAATAAATATTCGATTCATAGTGAATAAAGTAATAATAATTGAATGTTTAATTATCAAAGTTACAACTTTCGTCCATTGATCCTTTTCTTGAATTTTGCATTTCTTCTCAAATTTTTAATAGAAGGGCTAAAGTGTTTAACGAAAAACATTCTTTAAAAACTGAATGTAGTAGTAATAGAGACGACTCTAATTATCCCCTATTAATTCCGTGTGTGTGTAGGGGGGGGGGGCATCACACTCTTTCTCTCCCTCTCATACAAATAATTATACATACACACGCACTTACAGACATACATACACTAATATACACACATATATGTGTCAATATACATAGTCACATGCATATATATATATATATATATATATATATATATATATATATATATATATATATATATATATATGTATGTATGTATATTTAAGACCTATCCATCGACAAACACACAAAATACACCCACACCCACATGAAGTATCATCATTTAACCTGGTGTCTATGGGTTAATATTAATAAATGTTTACTTGTGAGTTTTAATAATCAAAGATCTTTCCAGCCATGCTCTAATTTAAAGTTTCTATTATTTGTACTGTTAACCGTCATCTTAGATCATTGGTTTCATAATTTGCTCCCATCCCTAAATCTTATCGACTCTAGTCTTTTTATTTAGACATAAGTAACAGAGTGCATTCATTGATTTACACGTTTGTACGTTTCTAAAGATTTTCCATTCTACTCTTGGTGTTTTACTTATCGAGTAAACTCCAAGGTGAGATATTGTTTCTATGTCTTTCATTGTTAAAGGAAGATTTGTGATTATATAACCGGTTTATAAATGTGTTTTGCTGTGTTACTTATGTAACATTTCTTATCTGCAGGGTTTTCTGTCATAGATATAGTTCCTAGGTGTATTACAGAAATATAAACAACTTTATAAGTAAATAAAACCTAACCTTTTATTTGATTAAAAATCTGTTTAGCTACAAAAGTTAGTAAGGCTGAATGAATTGGTGTTAACTTAAGAGTTCTCTCTTTTCATTAGTAGTGCTTAGCAAGAACATAATATTACAACCCGAACAAACTGAAAAAAATCTTTTTACAACAATAAGCCGCTACACTAATCAAATAAACTAATTCAAAGTGGCTGTTGATATTCTGATCACATGTTAAAACTGACTTGAAAATGCCATTTTCTTTAAATTTATATGCAGTTTTATTTTCAAAATTTTGTCCAGACGAACGTCCAGCCTGCCAAACTCTGAGATTAGACTGCCTGAAGATCGTGCATGGGCAGATGAAACCATGGTAACTATAGAAAAAAAAACTTATCTTTTATGTAACATGAAGCTCTGCATGAGAAGACATCGAGCATTGTATACAAGTGCAAATAAAAACTTTGAACTGGTCAAAAAGGTGATTCACACAGCTGTCAGTATGAACTGAAATCCGAAATCACCGCATTAATACCTCTGACATTTAGAAAATACATTCTATGCCTTACAGTGGGTAACATAGTCATATATGATATTTATAAATAAATATTAAATTATTAATACCTAGAGACGCTAGCGTTTCAAGCTTATTGCTCTCATCAATGCAGGGAAGTAACGATTTCAGCAGATGGTCGGGAGGCATGAACTCGGTTGACAGTCAGCCTAGAATCTGCAAGCAGTCGCTATATCCACTCAGCCAACGGAAACTGTCACGTAATAAGGGAAATTAAGATCTATATGTACCTAGAAGCGGGCACAGATAGAAGACTAATCGAGAGTGTTCGATGAACGTATTCGGAATATTATTTTCTATAATTTAAATTACGTATATATATATATATATATATATATATATATATATACGTGATGGAAGAGGAAAAAAATAATATATGACTTTGTTTTTTCTTTTTTCATATATATATATATATATATATATATATATACATATTAGAAATTGGTTTGTTCACATTCTTTAAAGCATCTTTTAAGAAATTTAGCATAAAATATAGGCATACGCCTAAAAGCGCAGAGGAGGCAGAATGCAATAATAAAATAAAAATCAAGACAGATTTTTTTTTTCTCATTTTAAATAGTATATATTTGTATTTAAGTTTTGCAATCATTTCGCTAAACACATAGCCTTGTCAAGCAGAGAGATATTATAAGCAGTAGTAGTACCTTGTGTTCCGTCAGGTACTACAAGGTACAAACAGTCTTTGTTATCTTTGACTTATTCAGACTACTGTTCTCATCTTGGACGTTATTCTCACAATGTTTCGGCCAATGTTACCTCCAACATTCCTCAGCTGCATGTGGTCGAACTCGGGAATCTATACGGAATTCAGAACTGAACACTTTAATTAATTCATGGGGGTAGAGTGTTCTAGTAGAAGCTTTAAGTAATTTTTAATTATAATCTTAGTATCGCCTGTGCTGAGGATCGAACCTTCAATCCCCAGAAGACTATTACTTAGAACTCATTATTACTTAGCACTTTATCTGTTGTGCCACAAATAATCCAAATAATGTAAACTATCAATCCACATTTCGAAAATTCCTAATATTTATGAATTCTACCTGGAATGACGTTTGCAAATGTGGCTTTCCATGGATGAAACAATCAGAAGTGTCTTCTAAAACAAACCAATTCTTAAGAATACGAAACTAAATTATTTTAATGATAAAAAGGTGAGATAACTGAAAACTTTCAATTACGAAGGCCAATAGCCACTCGAGATTGGATGATGAACAATATATTATGAGAGGATTGAAAACGATAAATGGAATGGACAACATTTGATTAGTTAAGAGGATTGCTCAACAACTATTTGTTGACACTGGACTTGAAGACGACCATGTTGCAGTCTGTAGAGAAGATATCTCGTGGTGTTAATGTGTTCCACAAATGAGATGTTCTTTGAAAACCCACTCTCTACATGGAAACTCTGTTTTGTTTTTGGTACACAGAGGGAGAAGGCTTTCAAAAACTGTTGTTGAGTACCGGACACTTTTCTGAATGTTCTGTTGCTGTGGCTCAGTATGCCTTCCGCAGTCTGCGGCGTGTGTTTGCATGCTCACATCACTAGGATCAGGATTGACAATATCCTCATCAACAACAGCATGCTGGTAAATTCCATCTTGGAGCATTTCTAAACCAATATACAAAGCCCATCCACCAAAGATAATCTGCGTCTCATCTAATATCCACTGAAAAATAACTGCATTCAATATCTTAGCAAAACGATCAGGATTCAAGAAGCAAATTATGCAGCTATCTCCCTTCGCTTTATCATCAAAATAATGTAGTAACCTATTCTTAACAATTGCTGATATTTCTATTTGTAATCAAGAAACTGCTATCATGTTTTACAAATTAATTTATTTAATTTAAAAAAATATTTTTTTAAATGTAAATCCTATTTTTTGTGGATAACTTTTATCTGTGAACTTTCTCTGCTCGCTTTTGCCGTCTGGAACCTAATTGTTTTCTCAACGCAAGCACTGACCCTAAACAATAATTTTTCTCTTCTCATTTTTGCTGGAATGAATTTGGTTCACCCATTCAATAAAACTTGAAAAAAGGCCAATAAATGACTGCAACCAAGTAATAATGGTCAGTATTTGTTCTTAAAGCAGACAAATAATATAGGCACCTGTTATGTATCTGTCGAGCACCATCACTAAAGCGAAAATAATCCAAGTTACAAGCACCACTTTTCAGTAATTCACATGCAAATTATCGAGTTGTCACACTCTGCTGCAGACAATCGGTGGCGTCTGAAGCTCTATAAAAATGGACAGTTTTGAGCCCACGGCAACAGATGTTTCAAATGCTTACTTTACATTTGAGGTTATAGTCATGAACGCATTGCCTGTTGGTGATTTACGCTATTCATTGATCTGTTGATGCTTCTGGCCTGATATGTGGCTCATTACATGGTATGTCACTCATTTTGTAGTGGGAATAATAATCTACTGGTATAGCCATGTCAAATAATCTACCTGTTTAGAACAACTCACATCATTCATAATGTGGAAAAATAATATTTGAGCATTATGTGAGACGTGTTGCCGGGATATCTGGTAGAATAGTATCATGACGAACGAACATATACTACCTCAACCCATCCCACCAAAAAAATGAGCAGGTAATGCTTGGGAGAATAGTTTCATAACAACAAAACAGATACTACACTAAGCCCCTTTCCCAAATTGAGCATTGAAAGATAATACATTAGTTTGTAATAGTATAGAAAACTGAATTGAGCATCATCTTAATATTCGGTTTAACTTCGATTTTACATGTTGACATGTGTTGGACGGTTTTTAGAAATTTACTTCAGAAACTAAACTATCTCTGAACAGGTCTTTATTTATCCCTCTTTCTCCCAAGTACATCTTTCTCACTTCCTCTCGTATTATTTTTGGCTTACCTCTATGAACTGACCCTGCTACCTCAACTGTCATACATCTACTAAAACAAAGATTCCTTCAACGTGGAATACCATCGAAGTTTCCTGTTCTGCACACATCTCCTTATACTGTCTAGTTTTAATCTTCCTCATGACAGCAGAACAGATATTGCAGAGCATTAAAAGATAGTAATAGTATAGTGTTGGCTTCAGACGGACAGATACCAAATCTCCCTTAGTAATAGAAGTAATACTATAGTTTCAGCCTCAGACAGACAAATACAAAATATCCATTATTAATACTAGCAAATATATGCTCCCTCAAGTCGCATATTTTTGCAAGTTGCAAGCTGAACAGATACTACATTACCTCCACACCTTTCAAAAAAAGAGGAGGTAATGCTTGGGAGGATGGTATCATGACAACAGAACAGATACTAACCTACCTCCACACCTCTCAAAAAGGAGGAGGTAATGCCTGCAAGGAGGGTATCATGACAACATAGCAGATACTACACTACCTCCACACCTCTCAAAAAGGAATAGGTAAGGCCTGCGAGGAGGGTATCATGACAACAGAAGAGATACTACACTACCTCCACACCTCTCAAAAAAGGAGTAGTTAATGCCTCAGAGGAGGGTATCATGACAAATAAACAAATACTACACTACCTCCACACCTCTCAAAAAAGGAGGAAATAATGCCTGGGAAGATTGTATCATGACAACAGAACAGATACTACACTACCTCCACACCTCTAAAACAAGGAGGAGGTAATGCCTGGGAGGATTGTATCATCACAACAGAACAGATACTACACTAACTCCACACCTCTCATAAAAAGGAGGAGGTAATTCCTGGGAGGATGGTATCATCACAACAGAACAGATACTACACTACCTCCACACTTTTCAAAAAAGGAGGACGTAGTGCCTGGGAGGATGGTATCATAAAAAACAGAACAGATACTACACTACCTCCACACCTCTCAAAAAAGGAGATAATACCTGGGGGCTGGTATCATGACAACAGAACATATACTACACTAACTCCACACCTCTAAAAAAGGAGGAGGTAATGCCTGGGAGGATTGTATCATCACAACAGAACAGATACTACACTACTTCCACACCTCTCATCAAAAGGAGGAGCTAATTCCTGGGAGGATGGTATCATCACAACAGAACAGATACTACACTACCTCCACACTTTTCAAAAAAGGAGGACGTAATACCTGGGAGTATAATATCATAAAAACAGAACAGATACTACACTACTTCCACAGCTCTCAAAAAAGGAGGAGGTAATGCCTGGGAGGATTGCATCCTAACAACAGAGCATATACTACACTACACTACACTATGCCCCTGAATTGAGCATTTAAATATAGTACATTAGTCTGAAATAGTATATATTATACTATTTCATAATAAGTACAATAGTTTTAAATAGTATAGTTTGGCTTCAGAAAGACAGACAGACAGACAGATACATAATCTCCATTATTAATAGATTTAAGAAAAATAAATTTTGCTAAAAAACATCTCCATTGATTCATGTCATCTCTCACTTAACTTCTACGATTTGCTCAAAAGTCAACGTAACAGCAGATCAACTGCGTTTGATGCCAATAAGAGTTGTGCCACAGACTGATCCATACACAACTTGTCATTATTACTACTTGTAACTCTGTTTATTTCTAGGTGAGAGGAACATTTAGTCTGAAAATATAATTCAGAAATTTTCAGGATTAGAATCAAATGCATACTCCACATTGTTGCGATCTTGAATAAATAAGACAACACCATGGTATATTTACAAGAGTGTGTATTTACAGAAGTACACAATAGTATGTTACAGAAAGACTGCTCTGAGACGGCTCTATCTTTTGTTGTAGGCTCCTCTATACATAGTGTGTAGAAGAGTCCATCACACCATAACACCCCTCTTTTTAACCTTGCTTCTATGGAGTGAATACTGCTTCCTTTCAGGGTTTATTACAATCAAACACGCTTTTGAATGTATCCATGAATCGTTATGTGTGACCATTGCTTCTGACATGGTACCACTCAATCGTGATATGCTCTACTACAAAAGTTTAACAAGAATAGTTTAAATTCACTAAATGTGATTTGCGTTCCGTTGTCTGATTCAATACAGTCAACGACCCTGAACCGGACAAACAATTCATTTTACTTCCGTGGTTGGTTTCTTACATTTTAATATTTCCGGCCATTTTGAGAAACTGACCACCACTATTAGGTGATAGAAACCATCCAGTTGGCAAGCAGAATCTATGTGGATCCTAGAACATGGTGGATCAATTTTATGCCAGGGTCTGAACTTTATAGGATTCTTTGCTGCTAAAGTACAACCTTTTCATAGTTTCACCACGTTCAATGTCTGTATCCATAATTGTCCAATACATATAACTTCTCATGAGACTTCATTTTCGAAATGCCCGGGTGACCCACATGAAATTCTTTTAATATTCTTTTCTGTAATGCTGCAGAAATAACCACTCGATCGCCGTACAGAACTATTTCGTCACAGATTGAATACACTTCCGAGATTTGTCCGTGTTTTTATTTTATTTTAGTTTTCATGTTTTTTTTTTAATCGGTGTTATTTCTTGTGTTACCTATAGCACCCTAATGGCGTTACACAATGTATTTTTTTTTACTTCTACCTCAGTTTGTAGGAAGGCAATCACTGTGTTTTCTTTCAATAATGCTCCCATATTTTCGAGTCAATTTAATTCCTCATTAATCTGATTTAATGACACGAATGGAATATTTCATTTCTTTTTAAAAACTGGTTGGATATTTGTTTGGCAGTAATTTATTTACATCTTCCCAGTCCACCAGAAAAAAATCCAAAAAGGTTTCTTTTAATTCTTTATTTAATAGCTCTTCTTTGGCATTTAAAATTTTAATATTTTGACAGAAAGTGTTTATGGGTATATTTGATGATTGGAATTTCTCCATCCAGTTCGTGCCTATTCTTAATTTCAAAATCTTTCCTTTTAATGTAACGTTGGAGATTAGCTCGCCTTCAAATTTTATTTGTCACTAGTGACGCTTTTAGCTATTTTTCTCGTTCTCATCAAAGGTTATTTTTCAATTTCTTTATTACGTTTGAAAATTTATTATTTACAGATCAGAGCCGGAATCATATTGTAACTTAATATTTTTATTCAATATTTTTACCTGTACAAACTTGCTAATATTTGCACCTTCGCCACTTTTAGCAATTTTAATAAAGCTTTTTGTACTTTATTTTTTAACTCTGCAGTGTGTACTTTTGTGTCCAATGCGACCGCAATTAAACACTTTTTCATTTTATATGGGCAATCTTTGTATCAATGCACTTGCCCGATTCCAAAACATGGTTTAAAAGGCAACTTATTTATCTTTGGTTGATCAAATTTAGTTCGTGAATTAATTTTCTTTTGTTACGACTTTTCTAATATGTGACTCAGCGCTTTACTCCAGGTCTCTTAAATCTTGGCGAACAATAATAACACGTTGGCAGTCCCTTGCTATATGTTGAAGTGTAAAACCAGGTTCATTCTCTAGTTTATTAAGAACCCATAGTCTGATGTTAGCATCCATATTTGATACCAAACCCTGTATGAAGATTAGACCTTTAAAATTATTAACGCTCAACTCCGATTTTTGAAATCATCGCAGTTTTATTTAATTACACTAGCAAAGTTGTGTAGGCGTCGTCTTCTTTCCTTGTGAGATTCATACATTTCCACCTTTTGTGAAAAAGAGACGTTTTAGGGCTAAACAATTTAGTTTATAATTGTACTGATTCAACATATGTCAGGTTGTTTTTGTGGGGCGATATATAATTTACGAATTTGATATGTTCAACCATACCCAACTTTTAAAATATCATACGAACCTTTTTTAAAATCGGTCCAATTCGCACAGTCCGTATTATAAAGATCTTCGTATTGTCTAAAATACGAAGCAAACTTAATTTCGTTTTCAGCTTCGTAAGGAAATAGTGTTTTGTCAAAATGCCCTTTCATCATCAACATTTTGACCCCTCTTCGATAATTTGTATAATTTTTTCTTTTCTTGTTTGATATGAAGAAACATTTCCTCAAGTCTTTTAATTTGCTCCAATTGTTTTCTTGAAATGTCTCTTCTAGTCAAATTTGTTCTTTTTCGTGTGTGATTATATCCAACATAGCCTTTTTAAATTCGTCCATTGTTGTCCCTTAAAATAGGCCAGAAAAAAATACACTGAAAAGTGTATTTTTCTTTTTTTATACGGCCGTAACTTTTGCACACTGGAAAATAAAATCTTCACTTATTAGTGAGAGAAAAAAAGTAAGTTTGTTCAAACTTATTTACGTGCTCCTGATAAAACAATAAAAAAAACGAAGAAAAATCGACAGAACGATTTAGATGTCAAAACCTCGTGTTTGGACATGACTTGAAATCCTCCTCCAGAACGAAACTTTTTTCTGACTTTGTATTCTTTTTACTGAAGATTCGGTACACGTTGTATGTTAAAAATACAGTATGGCTTTAAACGTATTGCTGTTACTGTTGTTATTAACAGTTTTTCCAAACACACCACCTACGTCTTTTTCGAAAATCGAACATCGCCAATTGTAGTAATGGTTATGTCGGATACAACATAAGTCCAAATTCACGTCGCCATTGGTGTGTGCGATAGAAGTCCGAGTTTTCATCGCCAGTGTCATCACCTTGCATTGCCGACAATACGAAAGACAACGCGATGGTATAATTACAAGAATGTGTATTTACAAAATGACAGAATAGTACGTTACAGAAAAACTGCTCCGAGACGGCTCCATCCTTCTTTGTAGTCTTCCCGATACATAGTGTTTAGAAGAGTCCGTACAGTCACGAAATAGGGTAGATGACCATCACACCACAACACACATGGAAAAGCTTTTATATAGTTACATCGATGTATGCAATTTCATCCTCATCAACATCAAAATAAAACTCTGAGGAAGAAAATCCTAAACAGTAAATAATAATGCAGATACTCCTCTCGTTGAATAACACGGACGGAAATTCTTAAGATGCAGGTCCTTTGAATCTGCGTATTCAGTGATAAAAATGCTATTTTAAACTTAAGCGTGACAGATTGACGGACGAACAAAATGCTATTTCCAAATTAAACATAACAAAAAGACTGTAGAATTAAGACATTTGGGCAAAAGGTAAATTAATGACAAAGTCGATTCTAACATATTTTATCAACGTTATTTTACGTCTTAGATCAACAAACAAGAGATTAAGAAAAGGTTTTATGTACAATGTTATCAAAGAGTTCCATGACGCTGTGAGTTGGACGGGATGCGCACTTCACGTTCGCTCGGGTTAACGTCTTAAAACAACTGTTTAGATGCAGCACGAAAAATGGATAAAAATATTCAAACAGAAGTCATCTCACGCAAAGTGTTTTCGTTGGATAATAGATCAATCACTCTGCATAGGAATATTAGCTTACACGGTAAGAAAATAGCCCATCAAAATGTAACTTTGGCTAAGATCAAAGTGTAGTATCTGTTCCGATGGATACTGCACCCCATAGACTGGTATTGTCTTGGCCTTTGGGGCTTGATTTACGCCGGTCTATGGGTCTGTCCTGTGCAGTTCTAGGAGGCTCACCCTCCCAGGCTTTGGGGAGGAGTAAGTTTATTGCTTATTGCCCGAGGCGCTCGTACCGGGAATGCCGACGGGGCTGCCCAGGCAATTTTTAAACCCCACTTTCCCGACCCGACCTTGGGTCACATCTTACTTGTGGGAGTAAGATAAAAACTGGCCTTGTGCCTTACTTCTGGAGAGGAGTAAATCAATACAAGAGCAACAAAATGCAATTTCAAACTTAAGTGTGACAGACTGACGAAAAAAGGGACAAATGCTAATTCAAAGTTACGTGTGACAGACCGACCAACCTACTGGTGGATGTAGCGTCTTCTAGAGAAGCATATATGCATCTAATAAACGATTTACTTTCACCTTCTCATCACTGATTTCATTCAATCTGCATATTTAGCCATGAAAATACTATTTCAAATCATCTTTATCATTGGTTCTTCTTTTACTAAGTTGCAGGTTGAGGGGCATCGTCCACACTGGTTGTCCCTCATCCAGGTAGCTGGTAGTTGCACGCATGGCAGATCTCACTCCACACTCACAAGAAACTCTATCATCAGGATAAACTGCAGAGAGCTTCCACACCATGCAATCTCTATGCAGCAGTTCTTTCCAAGGCAACTTAGGTCGACCTGTCCACTGTTTACTGGAGACTTCCAATTCTCAAGCTATCTTGATGGAACCACTTGAGGGATTCACATGTGCAATCTCTCCGCAGCAGTACCTTCCAAGATAAGGTTGGCCTCTCCCCCATCTAGCGGGGACCTCCAAATCTCAAGCTATCTCAATGATACCACTCAAGCATTCCACGTGTCTATACCAACAAAGTCTTTTTTTCTCTATTAATGACATCAATGCCCATAAGGCCAAGCTGCTTCAGCAGATCTTGCGACCGTACAGTTTCATATTGCAAATCTGTCTAATCATTGCTCCGTCATTGTGTGGCAATCGTTGCAGTTTTGCTTTGACCAAATACCATGTCTAACTTCCATTGAGCATTGCACTGCAAACATAAGAGCCATAACCATGGTTATGAGACTTGTACATAAAGTGAATAGGAGCTGCAATTCACGGAACTTCTTTCCTGTAGGTCTGACTAGTGTTTTGGTGGCCAGTTCACAGCTCTCAAAAGGTGAAAGCATGTTTCCTAAATAGAAAAACGAAGCATGAAAGATCGATATGATGCATGGACGCATCTATAAATTAAAAACATGGTCTAAACAATCATATTGGTGCATTCGTTTCTGCACGAGTGCAAAGAAATCCATATTAATCTTCCCAAATAAAAATGTCTGCAAAAAAATGACTAATTTATTACTAACTGGCTTTTCAATATCAGATATTTATATCTGGTTTCGCATTGCTAAAACTTATTTATTTGAAAAAAAAATATCTATAAATTATTTAATTATCATTTCAGTGTTTTCCCCCTTAGCTTCTCGTAATTGGCACATGAGTTACTAGATGGCTGTAATCATTTTCTAATGAGGGTTAATTACTAACAGGGCGGGAAAGGGACGTACTGGTGGTGGTGGTGGTAATAGATGCTGTCATTGACTGGTGACTTGGCGTACTGTGTTCGAGTCCTATTGGTTTCATAGCCCCACTTTCATAAAGAATGTTGGTAACGTTCAGAGAGCAATGAGTACGAGATTATACCAGATAGTTACTAAACAAGATCGAGTAAGTCAAAATATTATGACTTGCTAATTCATACGATAGCATGAGTGTAGCTTGATTTTTTTCTGAAAGCGTGAGTGTAGCATAAATATTTCTGAAAGCATAGCATAAATATTTCTGAAAGCGTAGCATAAATTTTTTCTTAAAGCGTGAGTGTAGCATATTTTCAATGAGCGTGAGTGTAGCATGATTTTTCCCATAAGCATGAGCATAGCATGATTTTTTCTGAAATCGTGAGTGTAGCATTATTTTTTCTGAAATCGTGTGTAGCATGAATTTTTTCTAAAAGTGTGAGTGTAAAATGAATTTTTTCTGAAAGTGTGAGTGTAGCATGATTTTTTTCTGAAAACGTGAGTGTAGCATGAATTTTTTCTGAAAGCGTGAGTGTATCATGAATTTTTTCTGAAAGCGTGAATGTATCATGAATTTTTTCTGAAAGCGTGAGTGTAGCATGATTTTTTCTGAAAGCGTGAGTGTAGAATTATTTTTCTTTCCCATAAGCATCAGTGTATCATGATTTATTTCTGAAAGCGTGAGTGTAGCATTAATTTTTTCTGAAAGCGTGAGTGTAGCATTAACTTTTTTTGAAAGCGTGAGTGTAGCATGATTTTTTTTCTGAAAGCGTGAGTGTAGCATGATTTTTTCTGAAAGAGTGAGTGTAGCATGATTTTTCTTTCCCGTAAGCATGAGTGTAGAATGATTTTTTCTTAAAGCGTTAGTGTATCATGATTTTTTTCTGAAAGCATTAGTGTATCATGATTTTTTTCTGAAAGCATTAGTGTATCATGATTTTTTTCTGAAAGCATGATTTTTTCTGAAAGCATTAGTGTATCATGATTTTTTTTCTAAAAGCGGTAATGTAGCATAAAATTTTTCCAGAAGCCTAAGTGTGGAATGATATTTTTTTCCGGAGACGCAAACATGGAAGGATTTTCACAAATATATATGGTTACTTAGATATAATAGATAACATTTTACAGCAAGTTCACCTGTTTTCTGATACAGGTGTATAAAAACTAAAAAAAACGTTGTCTTTATGTCCTTCTTCCATGGCTGTCCAGCCACCCGGCCAAGAGAACACTATCCTCAGGCCTGGTCCCAATTGATAAACAACATACATAGCCGCTATTAAAGGATTGTACAACACATGGATTTTTTATTGGAACTTGTCCAGGGTATTGTATAATAGCTAACATATGTGCTCTGTCTCTCTGTCGCTGTCCACCTCCTCTCTCTTTCTCTCTCTGCCCCCCTCTGTCTGTTACTGTCCCCCTCTCTCTTTCTCTCTCTATGTCCCCCTCTCTCTGTCACTCTCTCTGTCCCCCTCTCTCTTTCTCTCTCTCTGTCCCCCTCTCTCTGTCGCTGTCCCCTCTCTCTTTCTCTCTCTATGCTCCCCTCTCTCTGTCACTCTCTCTGTCCCCCTCTCTCTTTCTCTCTCTCTGTCCCCCCTCTCTCTGTCGCTGCCCCCCTCTCTCTTTCTCTCTCTCTGTCCCCCCTCTCTCTGTCGCTGTCCCCCTATCTCTTTCTCTCTCTCTGTGTCCCCCTCTCTCTGTCGCTGTCCCCTTCTCTCTTTCTCTCTCTGTCCCCCCTCTTTCTGTCGCTGTCCCCCTCTCTCTTTCTCTCTCTGTGTCCCCCCTCTCTCTGTCGCTGTCCTCCCTCTCTTTTTCTCTCTCTCTCTGTCCCCCCTCTCTCTGTCGCTGTCCCCCTCTCTCTTTCTCTCTCTCTGTATCCCTCTCTCTGTCACTGTCCCCCCTCTCTCTGTCACTCCCCTCTCTCTTTCTCTCTCTCTGTCCCCCTCTCTCTCATTCTTTAGCTAGTAGCATACATATTCTGTAAATAAGAATCTGTTCATAGCACTTCGTTTTTTGTTGTGACTGTATTAACCCCCATTTACAACTGCTTATGAGCTGGAAACTCACGCGGAGAGACACCAGTGTATTATTAGCGTGTATGTTCTGTAAATGAACATCTGCTAATAGCATATCATGCATTATTGTTGTGCCAGTACTAAACCCCATTTCAAAGAGTGGGTGAGATGTGAACTCACATGGGGAGACCCAATGTCCTAATGTGTATCTTTTGTAAATAGACATCTGTTAATAGCACTATGCGTTTTCTTTTTGTATCAGCATTAACTCCCATTTACAAAAAACGGATGAGATGTAAACTCACACGGGGAGGCCTCAGTGGATTAACATGTATATTCTCTAAATAAACATCTGTTAATAGCACGCCATGTTTCCGTGTTCTACCAGTACTAATCCCTATTTAAAACAATTTTCTTCTTCAGCTTACAATTTAAACACCTAACACTGACAACGAATATCACTTTCACAATTTTAATATTTTTTCTCAAAAAAAATACCTACTTCATATAGCCGAGTGTTAATTATCTTTTTTTCTTGGGGCGGGGGGGAGGAGGAACTGGAGCATGATCACACGTTCATTCTCCATAAATCATTAAAAACTATTCAGTTACATTATGTGAAGAAATGTAGAATATATAATTTAACATTAAAGGTAGGTTGAGAGATGTTAACTAGTTTGTATGCAATAAGTGTAAGACAATGGAGATGAATAAGAACTCGGATGTAGAGAAATTTATTTGGATAGTGAGGCTATTGAGGTTGTTCAAAAGTGTTGATACCTTGGCGATACTATTGGAACACAGGGAGGTGCAGGTTCTAGTGTGATTGCAAGAGTTAGGAGTATAGAGAGTAAGTTCAGAGACGTATTGCCGTTATTAACCAGCATAATGTGATCACTGTCAACCAAGGAAAGAGTCTATCTGTGTATGGAGTATGATGTATGGAAATGACACTTAACCAATGAGATATGGAGAGAAGTGATATGAGAATGATATAATGGATGCATAATGTGAGTCTTAAAGATAGGCTTAGATCTGATGACCACAGTATAGGGATAACAGAACAAGAGATTTTGTTGGTATGGTCATGTTGAAAAAATCAACAAGAGTTCTTGGGTTCGTAGGTGTAGAAAGATTGAAGTAGCAAGGTCAGTATGCAGAGGAAGGCCAAGGAAAACATAGGAGGAAGTGATAAGGATTGATTTGATAGAAAGCGGGATAAATAATAAGCTGGCCAGATATAGGCTGGAAGTCGGTTCCTAAAAGCCATCCAACACATGGCACCATGTAAGATGGACATTAAACCTAAATATGATGATTATAATAACTTTCTCATAAGAATTTATGCTAGTGAATATATATAAAGAGGAGACCACTGTCATTTTTATGATATTGTGATTAAATAGACCAGGAGTGGAGAAGAGACCTGTATCATTACCCCTTGCCGTTGGGTATATATTCCGTTATACACCCGTGTCCTTTTCGTTGCAACCGAAGGTGTTGACAAGTACACGTGCTGTAAAACTGAAGCTGCTCCTCGGCTCTTAATAAACACAACATACACTTGTTGTTTGGCTTTAAATGTTTTATTTAAAACAGAACAGAAAACTTTGTATTGTTGTGGGAGAGAGAGAGAGAGAGAGAGATAGAGAGAGAGAGAGAGAAAGAGAGAGTGTGTGACAGGCAAACAGATAGACAGACAGACATACAGATACATCACCTGCCTCGTTACACTTAACTACATTGTACGCAGCCGCCCCCCCCCCCCCACGGCGACGTTTCATGTCCACTCACTTCAGTTGTCAGCAGGAAAAGAGGATGAGACCTCCTCTGCCGGAAGTCACGTAGTTTCCTTGACTTCCGCTTTTAGGTCTCCACCTTTTAGGGCATCCCCTTTGCTATCATACACACCAAATTGGGTATATCAGGAGAAATAACTCCCCTCACCTGAAATTTGGATTGCCTGTTAACCATTTACTGCTATTTCCATCAAAAGTTATGTACTCTTCAATAAGTAGTACTTTAAAGAAGAAGGCTTGTCATCATTGGTGGCACTGTTGTCAATCTGTCCCTTGCAATTGGGATACTAATTTGCACAGAAGTGATGATGCTTGGTTGTCAGCTAGTAATAAGAGATATGTGGTGAAGGTCACAGTTATGAGATTGATGTTTGTCAGTGTAAAGCAGATGGCTCCTATCTTGTGAGAACTGTAGACAAAAACTGTTTAGTGATGTGATATAAAGAAATGTATAATATATAATTTAAGATTACAAGTAAGTTGAGAGATGCTAACTAGTTTATGTGCAATACGTGTAAGACAATAGAGAGGGATGAAAACTCAGATGTGGAGAAATTTATTTGTATAGCGAGGCTATTGAGGTTGTTCAAAAGTGTTGTTACTTTGGTGATATCATTGGAACACAGTGAGGTGCTAGTGTCATTTCAAGAATTAGGAGTTGATCGGGTGGATCAAGAAATGGTAGAGAAGGCTGGAGAATTCAGTTTTGGTGATTTTGGCGATGTTGCAAGTTAATTTAGTTGGTTAGCCTTTGCCTCAGATTCACAAGAGCCTACCAGCAGTACTCATTTGTTTTCTAGGTTAATACAAATAGTATCTATGCCATTGCAGGAGATGCCAGAACGTTGCTGAATACAGTGTGATCCGGTTGTGACATAGAAGTTACTCAGGGTCTTATCTTTGGTCTCACTACAAATGTACTCTGATACTATGAGGACCGCATCCGTTTTCACTGGTAAATCTGTCAATCATTTATTATGGTTTGGTGATCTACCTTATTTTGGGACTAAATGGACTCTTCTAGAGACTATGAATAGAGTTACGACGAAGTGTCATGGCAGTCATCGACACAATATCTGACGCAAACTTTCTGTAACATACTATTCTGTACTTTTGTAAATACACACTTGTAAATATACCACCCTGTTGTCTTAATTATTATCGACCTTTCAAGGTCACAACATCATTCTATGCTCACGCTGTGTTTAAAAGATATGCATAACTTTAGTGTTGACGCAACTAGGTCAGGACGTGGGTAAGTGGTCAGTTCTGTCTGCAACCGAAAACAAAAAAACTCGCTGTAAACAATTTATTGGAACAGAGCGTCACCACTATCGATCAAGGGAAGAGTCTATCAGACATGTGTATGCAGTGTGATGTATGGAAGTGAAACCTGAACAATGAGGGTTGAAGACATGCGTTGTATGGAAAGAAATTATATCAGAATTCTACGATTGATGTGTAATGTTAGTCTTAAAGACAGGCTTAGTTCTGATGACCTCAGAGGAAATTAAATCTAGACAGTATCGGGAGATGTGTGCAAAACAGGAGACTAGTGGTATGGCCATGTTGAACGAATGGATGAGAGTTCTTGGGTCAGTAGATGTAGAAAAGTTATGGTGGCAGGTTCAGTTCACAGGAAAACATAGAAGTGATGAAAATTGAATTAAGAAAAAGAGGGATAAATAAAGACACGGCAAGAGATAGGTTAGTTTGGAAGTCAATTTTTAAAAGCCTTTTATTTATCTACCTCCCCGTCAGCATTCCCCGGTAGGGGCGCCTCAGGCGATTAGCAATAATCTAACCCCTTCTCAAAGGGTGAGAAGGCAAAGCCTGGGAGGGTGGACCTCCTAGAATTGCACAGGACAGACCCATAGACCGGCGTAAATCAAGCCCTGAAGGCCAAGACAATACCAGTTTATGGGGTGTAGTATCCATCGGAAAAGATACTACACTTTGCTCCCGACCAAAAGGCCGAGAAAGCCATCCGATGCATGCTAGCATGTTAAGTGGACCTTAAACCGAAGATGATGATGACAGGTGTGTAACAATAATAAAAACGAAAAGCTGAGATCGATATGGTGACCTAAAATTGATTATGGGATTGTTTGTCATCAAATGAAAACATAGGATTCATTTAATAGGATTTTAAGTCGAAATTGATACAACATTCATAGACCTCAGCGGGTGTCGTGCTCATAGTTCTAATTAACATTATACGCACTCGTATAAGTATTAAGACCCGTTTTTGTGAACATACAAATAAAATCACATTCGCTTCTTTCAATATAAATTGGGTAATTATTTGTTTATTTTACTTTTACCTGAAAACTGATATCACTTTTTCTTTTTATCTTTTCAGGTAAGTCTTTCTTTCCCGCATATGTGGACCCCTACGCTAACATATCAGGTAGGTGGCTGTCTTAAGCTTTTGGAAGTTTGTGGGTGGGAATCATCCCTCTTAATGCGGCCAATAAGAGGAAACTACTAGGGACGCAAAAGGAGAAACTTAGTCTCACACATAGACTAGGATTTGCATCAGGTTCCATCTTTATATATACACTTGAAGAATACCAGTCTCAAGACGGGCAAAATGAATTCCAAAACCAGAATAGTTTTGCACCACTTTTATGTTCCCTTACAAAGATTAAAATCAACAGATTTTAATTTTTATAAAAATACTTTACATAATTTTAATTCTAGAAAATGACTACAATTTAAGGCTGAAACTTAATAGATATTAAGAAGAAATTGAAATTCAGGGAATCATGCTTAATTGGTGTCTAATAACTATGCATTAAATTTAATGCAAATCTGAAATATCTGAATTTTCAAATAGGAGGTTGTGTCCATATTATACCCCCTAAAATACTCCAAAGAAACATAAATTTTGGGTATATTTATTAATGTGTATATATAATAAACAAATATATGAGCTATAGTTCATATGAAGTATTGTGAGATATGTAATAGAATAGTATTAGTAAATGCTGGTTTTCTTACTGTTTAGATTTAAAATCGTTTCATTTATATTAGTAGGTAACAATCTTATTTTTAAAACGTCTTTTTCAATTAACAGAATTTGAGCCAATCAATTTTAACTGACTAGCATTGCTTGACTCAACGACACCTGTAACACATCATGCATCATGTGCAGACAATTTAAAAGATCCAATCAGCACCATCTAATTCTGCTCTATTGTGGATACTGGGCTTCTGGCTGTTAATTAGAATCACCTTTATCCTCAATTTCCAATATTTCTCATCATTGCTTCTTCAATGATTGCAATATATATATATATATATATATATATATATATATATATATATATATATATATATATATATAAAGAGAGAGAGATAGAGAGGGTGAGAGAGAGAGATAGAGAGATATATATGACTAGAAGTATACCAGTCCCAGGACGGGTAAAATTAATTACCTGAACAGAACAGTTTTGAACTCCTTATGAATATTGAAATCAACATATATTGTTACTAAACCTTCTGTCTAGAATCCTTATTCCAATTTTAATTAAAATCAATTATATGATTTGACTCTACAAAATGTTTAAAATTTGAGAAGAAATTGAAATTCAGAGAATCTTACTTAATTGGTGTCTAATGACTATAGATCAAATTTAATACAAATAAAAAATATCTGAATTCTCAAATGAGAAGTTGTGCCCATATTTTGTCCCCTTAAAAACCTTTTAAAATACTTCAAAGAAATAGAAATTTGGAGAATGTTTATTAATTGATGTCTAATATATATTGTAAAAATTTCACAAAAATCGAAGGTATCTGAATTCAAACGAACGACTGCTCTCTTTTTCCCCTTTGCATAAAACTAAATTAAACTAAATATAGCCCAACTTTAGACCACTTTAAAACACTTTAGACACTTTAAAATGTTGTGACTAGTTCTGTAATTCATATTATTGATTGTACGATGTTTAATTTTTATGTAAAGGCTTCAAAAGTTTTTAATATTTTGATGTTGGTATCGTAGTGTATTATTTTAGTATCATTAACTAGGTTGTGTTTATATTGAGAAGGGGGCAGTCATGATTTTTTTAGGTGTTGGCAAATGGAGCTAGTGTCGGAGAGATGCAAGGTGAGTCTTCAGGAAAGTGTTGTGGTAGTGAAACCAATGCAACAATTTGTTTTATTATTATTGTCAGAGATACATTCTCCCATAGGGCATTGAACCTGATATATAACATTGGTTCTTCCTAATGTGTTTTGGGTCTGAGAAATGTTATTTTTAACTACGTGGTTTAATGTTTTCATTTTTTTATAATAAATGATGAATCTTATTTTATTATTAGAGTTGATGCAATATATATATATATATGAGTAGAGATTATTATGCTTATTAGCTTGCTTGTTTCTAACTGTGCTCAGTTGATGACATCACAATAGGTGTCGTGCACAATTGCGGATGTCACAACAGATGAATAAACTAAATAAAAGCCAAATGATAAAAATAGTTAAAGGAGGCGAATGGCGTATATAATTGTGAGAGAGAGGGGGATTGGGGAAGGAAGAAAATGGAGGAGCGGTTAAAAGCGAATGTCTATTATTAAGAACTAACTACTATATAATTTTACTTGCTCATAGAACCCTTTAATTATAAGAAAGGGCGGGAACCCTTTTCCCGCCTTTTCTTATAATTAATTTATTGTAAAAAGATATTTAAATTTGTGAAAAGATAATTCAATGAAAGGATACATGTATAAAAAATTCGTTTTTCAATAAAGTCGATCGGACGTCTGACGAAATGCTAAATTTAAATCCATGAATTATTTTGAGGTTGTTTTGTAACTCTGAAATTTTTAAATATTGGATGTACCTAACTTTCATTTTAGTTCCCCTTTTATTTTAAAACTATGATGTTATCTTATTTAAAAATATAATTGTTTTGTTTTTAAATCTAAGTTTGAAAGTTAATTTTAATTAGTACAGTATCGTTTGCTTATAAAATATGAAATGAACTAAACGTATTTCTTGATTAGGTAATGTTGTTTTAATCTCTGTGTTGAGCAATGTAAAGGTGTAATAAAGAAGAAAACACAGAAAAGTATGTCAAGACCATAAATGATGAATCTTGAAATTGTTAATTGGATTTAAAATAATACTGTTTTATTTTTATTTTTATGAAAAAGTATTTTTATTTGTTTTAAACGAAGAAACATTAAATATGAGTTAAATAGATAACGATATACCCTAAAAATAATCCATTGTTCAAGATTAAGAAGATGCTTGTATCGTTCCAAATCAATTCCATCAATAAGTAGTGGCTTGTATCATTTTATTGAAACAATATTGTAATTAGTTGTTCAAAATAAATTGATTTACCTATTATTCTCGGATAAAAGTAATTTCAAGAAATTAATAGTTTAATATTTCTTTTAAAGAAAGATAATTATTTATATGAAAGAAGACATAGATGTAAAATCTTTTTCATTACAGTCGTAAGCTGATGCTTATTGAAAAATGTGTCCATTTTTTAACAATCTTACTAGCCGGAATAAGTATATTTTCAAAGATACTGAATCGAAATACATTTTTCTTGCGAAGAACATGATGCAATGATCAGCAAAAAAAAATTGGTTAGTCAAAATAAGATATTTATATGTCTGATTCAAAGCTAACAATGGCAAAATTCGATAAATTGATCGGTTTCACTTTATTATATAGAAGAAAGAAAATATATATTAATAATAATATTTATAAATAAATATTACATTATATTTTGCCTACAGACGATATCGTTTTGAGCTTTTTACTCTTATCAGTGTAGAGAAGTGATAATTTCAGACAGTGATAAGACACAAACCCGGTTCACAGAGCCACCTTTGACTCAGCATGCTTTCACTCTATCCTCACGACTATAGGAAATTAGCATGCAATACGATGAAGTTATATTTATGCCGATTACAGCGTAAACATCAAGACAGACTAGAGAACTCAACAAACTTACACAGAGTTTTGCTTTATATATATATATATATATATATATATATATATATATATATATATATATAATCCATTTATATAAAGTTAAAGATGTGTATTATTTTATTTATTAAAAACTGTGTTCTGCGACTACGGTAGTCAAATGACATCCCGTAGCTGCAATCAGTCCTCCATGCTAGTCCCAGGCCATCTGGCCTTGTCATGCGCAAGTTGTCATAGGCAATGAAGTTGTTTCTCTGTACGTAGTGGTCCTAGTCCCGCCTGCTTGAGGTCAGCACGTAGTGTGCCCAGCAGATTTGTGCAGTGCCGTCCTAGTCATGGTTGGTAGGTTTGTGAGCCAGTAACGGCAAAGTCTAGTGCCCTCTGTGCGGGAGTGTCAGGGTCCATTCATAAGACATGGCCTAACATAGACCATCTTTGTTCAGCGACCTTTGTGGAGAGGGGTTTTTCGTTGCACAACTCGTATAGTGCCTTGTTGCTGATAAGTTTTTTTCGGCCAACAGTGACCTGTGATGGAACGGAGGTGTCTGCGATGGCACGCATCCAGCTTGTCAAGCATGGCTTTTGTTATTGGCCAGCTGTTGCTATTGTAGAGCATGATGAACACGCAGTATGCGTTATAGAGACGGAGTCTAGTCTTCAACGGGATCTTGGTTCGTTGGCTTCAGAGATGTGTATATGTTTATAAATGTATATGTATAGGATTATTATGCATTTTTAACACAGCTTCTATGTGTAACAGTAGGTAATGTGGACTATATTTAGTTTTATTTAGTGTCATGAAATAGGCGGCAAAGAGGTGATGGAAGTCCTTCATAAAAATTCAGATACCTTCGATTTTAGCAAAATTTAACAATAGATATTAGACATCAATGAATAAATATTCTCCGATTTCAGTTTCTTTGAAGTATTTTAAAGGGTTAGCACAATATGAGCAGAACTTCCCATTTGTAAATTCAAATATTTAAGACTTTCCTTAAATTTGATCTATACTCATTAGACACCAATGAAGCCAGATTTGATCAGAATTTGAATACGGATTCTAGGCATAAGGTTTAGTATTATATCTTGATTTTAACCTTTGTAATGGGGCATAAAAGTATCTAAAAAATGTTCTGTTCAGAGAATTTTACGCCGTCCTGGGACGGGTATTGTTATAATATATATATATATATATATATATATATATATATATATATATATATATATATATATATATATGTATATGTATGTGTGTGTAAACTGTAAAATTGATAGTGAAGACATCTATTAGTTTGACTTTTTTCGAAATCGTTTTTTATATGGAATAATATTTTGCGTTTTATATATATAATCCTACGACCAGGAGAAAGAGATAAACAACTCCATTGGTTTCAAGATTATGTAATGCGAATATAATCCATGAGATCATGGGAGGAGACAGACTTTTAAAGAGAAAATGATATGCCTAACTGACAGGTGGTGGAATGAAGTAAAGGAAATGATCTATGTAACGTATACATCGATGTGGGGAGCTCGACTGGAATAAATAAATAAAATAATCTTCAGTTATATGGGTAGATTTTATAACTGCAAGACGCAAACTATATCAGCATTATGGTATATATCTATGAAGCATAAAACAGAAGTGTCGCCAATAGTACAACACTCGAGAACATTCTTTTAGATATCTTAAGATGAGGTTAAATCCGGTAGAAAAAAATATGAAAATGAAGGCAGTGGTGGGGAGGGTGAGTGAGTTAGAAGAGGAAAACATTGAGAAGAGGAGTGACTGAAGAAAATAATGAATGGGCAGATAATGTCACCTCTGGAGGTTTTCCTCCTTCATTCAGCAGTCCAGAAGATGTTAGACGTTTAGTTAATTTTATCAGCAGTCAAAATGTTAGCCATTTTAGGTAATTTCATCAGCAGTCAAAAAAACGTTAGAAGTTTTGTTAATTTTATAAGCAGTTAAAATGTTAGCCATTTTAGGTAATTTCATCAGCAGTCAAAAAAACGTTAGACGTTTAGTTAACTTTATAAGCAGTCAAAATGTTAGCCCTTTTAGGTAATTTCATCGGCAGTCAAAAAAACGTTAGAAGTTTAGTTAATTTTATCAGCAGTCAAAATGTTAGACCATTTAGGTAATTTTATCAGCAGTCAAAAAAACGTTAGAAGTTTAGTTAATTTTATCAGCAGTCAAAATGTTAGACCATTTAGGTAATTTTATCAGCAGTCAAAAAAACGTTAGAAGTTTAGTTAATTTTATCAGCAGTCAAAATGTTAGACCTTTCAGGTAATTTTATCAGCATTCAAGAAGAGGTTTTAGTTAATGCTATTAACAGTTCAGAAAACAAAATGTATTTCGACTTTCTCTGCGCAGATATACAATATATAAAAATACAGCCAAGTTGTTGATTACTTTAGCCGCACTGAAGAGCTGTTATACAGCGAAACAGTCCGTATGTGGATGACTATATATATATATATATATAATATGTATACACACATATATATATATATATAATATGTATACACATATATATATATATATATATATATATATATATATATATATATATATATATATATATATGTATACACATATATATATATATATATATATATATATATATGTATACACATATATATATATATATATATATATATATATATATGTATACACATATATATATATATATATATATATATATATATATGTATACACATATATATATATATATATATATATATAATATGTATATATATATATAATATGTATACACATATATATATATGTATACACACATATATATATATATATATATATATAATATGTATACACATATATATATATGTATACACATATATATATATGTATACACATATATATATATATATATATATATATATATATATATATATATATATATATATACATAATATGTATATATATATATATAATATGTATATATATATATATAATATGTATATATATATATATATATAATATGTATATATATATATATAATATGTATACATATATATATATGTGTAAATTAGTCGTCCAAGGCTATAGCAATGCGATGTGGTTGCCGTGAGATGGAAAAGTGAAAAGAAATAAACGCAGGGAGAGAGTGAAACTCAAAACGATTTATTAATAATTTCACGAAAACTGATTAAATACCAAATAGTATTTTTTTTTTTTTTGGTAAGTAACAGATCGGCAAAGGGTAATCTTAAATTTTCGAAAGAACAACTTTCATTATCAGAAGACAACAATAGAAGGCCGAGAGGGTCGGAAAAACGTGGAAAAACCGGTGTCAGATCATCGTATTATAGGGGAAAACAATTGGGAGTAGGAACGCAGAAAACGTCAAAATTCAATTAAGCAATCATATAACTAAGGTTAAAACATTATAAACATTAGTTTAGTAATATACCAATTTTTTAAATTTATTTTTTTTATTATGTTTCATTTTAAATGACTCATCAATCTTTATTTATTTATTTATTTATTTATTTTTTTTTTTTCATTTATTCTCTTCAAATCTAAATTTAAATTCACTGTCAAAGGGAGATAACTTATTCTAAATAATATGTTCAGACCTTAGAAATGAGATTGGAAACTTGAGAAGGAATTTGAGTTGTGAAGTGGGTTAGGAACGCAGAAAACATCAAAATTCCATTAAGCAATCACATAACTAAGGTTAAAACATTATAAACATTAGTTTAGTAATATACCAATTTTTTAAGTTTGTGGATAACACCTACTTTAAGTTCCAACAAGACACATACAAACAAGTCTCTGGCCTACCCATGGGTTCCAGTCTCTCCGGCCTCCTCGCCATTTCTTACATGAACAGACTGGAGCAGCAAGCACTTAGCACCTGCCATTCCCATATTTTCTTCTCGAGATACGTCGACGACATTTTGATCCTCACTTCATCCCGAGAGGAAGCTATCTCTATCTTTAATACATTTAATAATTCTGATCCCCACATTAAATTCACCATCGAACATCCCAACACCTCAGGCTCCCTCTCACTTCTAGACTTCAAACTCAGCATTAATGACGACGGATCTCTCCACACCACTTTCTATAGAAAACCCGCCTGCAGGAATCTCTTTGTCCACTACAAATCCGCACTACCCCTCAAATCCAAAATTAGTTACGCACAAACCGAAATCACCCGCATACAAGACAAATGCTCTTCTTCTTCCGATAAAACAACACACACCGAAGCCTTCCACCAAACTCTATTGACCAACGGCTTCCCGCTAACTACCATATCTAGCCTTAACAACACCAGAAGACGTAGACACCACACTCTCACCAACACATGCTTCCTTAAACTCCCCTTCTTTAGCGACCGTATCACTTCTGCTATCCGCAATGCCATACGTAGTGAGAACCTTAACATACAACTTTCTCACACAGGCACCTCTCTCCGACAACATTTATCCAAAAAAAGCCACTACACCCCAGACCCCTGCTCTCTAGCTAGTTGCCCCATCCCCAACTCTGGCCTCTGCCTCCGCACATATACAGTATACAACCTGCAATGCTCTAAGTGCCAAAAATTCTACATCGGTAGTACCGTTAGGCCTCTACACCAACGTATTAAAGAACATCTAAACACCCACATTTCCTCCTTCCATAAACACTTAATTTCATGTGGCAACACACATCGCTCCATTAGTGTCCGCATCCTCAACTCTGTCCGCAATATAGGCCAGCTTCGAATTTCGGAAGCTATCCTCATCTCTAAATTTCGCCCTGCCTTGAATAACAGATTCGAGTTGTCATCTCCCTTCATCCTCTGATTCTTACATCCTCACACTCCCACCTCCTCACACTCCCACCTCCTCACACTCCCACCCACAACTTACTCATCTTTTTTTTTTTTTTTTTTTTTTTTTATAATCCTCTCTCTTCTTATTCCCCCCCCCCTTCCCCTGCTAATAAAATTTAAAAAAAAAGGAAAAAAGAAAAAAGAAAAAAAGGTCCCATCCTTGGCTTTTATCCACTTCACAACTCAAATTCCTTCTCAAGTTTCCAATCTCATTTCTAAAGTCTGAATATATTATTTAGAATAAGTTATCTCCCTTTGACAGTAAATTTAAATTTAGATTTGAAGAGAATAAATGAAAAAAAAAAAAAAAAAATAGAAAATAAAATAAAATAAAATAAATAAATGAATAAATA